>CM002483.1:16700542-16780396 GCA_000325765.3 Leersia perrieri | reverse complement strand
GGGGGGGGCTCATCTACCCCTTCTTCCTCTTTCTCCTCTCTTTCTCTTCTTCCTTCTCATTTTCTTCATCTATGGCTGAAATTTGTGGGGGGCTCCATGGGATCCATGGGGGTAGTGGAGGCTCCAGCCCCCTCTGCCCCCATGGTGGATCCGCCCCTGATTTTGTGTAATGCTGACTATTGCCAACTTGTGATTGCTATTAGCTTTTGATAATCTGGATGTCTTTCTTCGGTGATCCACAGGTGAGACTCTGGCGACCCTCGGTTTCACGAGGACAAACGTAACTCAGAATGTAGCATGTTTCACAGCTGGTATGCATTTTTCAATAACATCTAATCATCACTGGAAATTATCGATTTTATCTTGGCGGCCCAGGGCTGGACAACCAATAAATATAGGGTGTATTCGTTTGTACCAAAAGAGCGAATTGTCTACTGGCTATAGCGGTTTTTTCCACGACATGCTTACCAAACTGTTAAACGAAAGTTGTTTTAAAAAATCAAAGTAGTTGCATTTTTCAAGTTTAAAACAACTAATACTTAATTACTCATATGTTAATGATTTTTTTGGTTTTGCGTGTAATAGTATTTTTTTTGCCACCGTTCTCAACCACCATAGATGAACGCAACCATAGTCATTACGACTGGATCAAGGTCTTAGTTACATGGACTATAGATATATGGCGAGAGTTTTGCAAAGCGGTCTCTGCAAATCAGCCAATTATCGAAGCAAAATAGAGGACGACGGAATCAAGACCACTCGATATGTGCCCTGTGCCCCTGTAATTGTAATGATGGTCTGATGAATATACGATTCGATTAGTTGACAGATAACACAGGATAAACCTAATTAAAGATCATCTCAAAACTCAAAAGGCATTTTGCTTGGTTCTCCATTACACCCAATCTGACTGCGTTTTTGTTGTTTTAAGAGAGAGAAATGAAATCCATCTCGCTCCTTCGTTAATTATAGCCCTCTTCTAATTAATCAAATACATATAGTTTAACATAAGCCGATTCAATGTGAACAAAATTATACTATATGAAAACGGAAAAAAAACGAACTGGCCGGCATGCAGACGATCCTCAATTTGATGGGATGCCTTCGTCACCACATGAACGTGACCTGCCGTGCGGCAAGTCTACTCGGTTGAGGTCTGACACGGTGAGGATGAGCAAACAAAACCAATCTCACCGGCTCTTAACTAAGGCAGAGACAAGTGGCGCCTGAACTTGTGTGCCAAAAATGATCTTGAGCAGTGGAAGTACATTCTTCACCACACTGTCGGTAGCAGTAGGTAAGACGAGCGATGAAGCTAGCTAGGACAGAGGCTGTTATACTCGAATTCCCCATGCCTCCCGTTCTCATGGCATCGCGCACATTTCGTCGTTAAACCACCAATACAATATTCTACTCTTTCTCACCGCCGATTTCTCATAGACACGAATGAGATGGTTAGGGTTTACTGTGTTTTATTCATTTGTTGGCTAGATCTGCCCACATGAGTGCAGCTAGCTTATTTATGGGCAATTCCGTGCCACACCAACTAGGTGAGAGGTGTAGAGAGAAAAACATTATAAATAAGTAGTACGTACCATAACGAAAGTACTCCCTCGTTCATGACGCTGGTTACATACAAAACCAGAGGGAGAGCAATTTACAAAACCAGCTGCCCAAAAATAGCTGCTGCACCTTTCACCACTGATTTCATATGGACAGATGAAGGGAATGGTCTTTGTTTATTGTTTTTGGAGTGATGAGTTTATCTGGAGTAGCACCTATCTTATTTGAGTAACGCGGCGTTCTCTACTGGTAGTATTAGAAGTACTGGTAGTATTATACTTCTAGTACAAATGATCTCAACCGTTCATTTAATAGGACATATTAGTCATTTACTAATAAGTCAATAGGGGTAAGATTATCTTTTTTTTTTCCCTCTATTTCATATTTATCTCCTTCTTAAACGATGGAAGCCATCAGATCCAGATCGATTCCTACGCATCGATGGCTCCTACGTGGCTACGCCATCGCTCTGACGCCCCCCATTTCATAGCTCTCACGTCATTTACCCCTTCGCAGTTTTTTTCTCTTTAATCGTACCCTCAAAATTTCTACTATCCCAAATACAGTATAAGTATATAGATCCAACAATCAATATTATTTTATGCTATCAGTAGAGCACTAGAGCGGATCTCATCTTATTTGTAGGCACTTGGCGAGGTATATATGGATGTCTCATACATGGAGTGATCCAAAGTTACTTGCACTTCACTGCCATAACAATCAGGCGAGAGGAGGTTGTGAAAAAAGTTAGGACTGTAAAGGGTCTTTGTTATAATCCTACCTAAAAAGCTTGCCAATAAGGTGAGGAGTTGTCTTACTTATAAACATGTCTCTTGTCCTTCACAACTGATGTAAGACTTTTAATTAACAATCTTTCCGTTTTATGGAGGAGTGGGTAGGGCCGCAAAGTGTCTGTTCCACCCTAGTGTTTTACATGCAACATATCGTGAGCTTATTACTCCCTCCTTTATTTAAATGTTTGATGCCATTGATTTTTTTATTTATGTTTGACCGTTCGTCTTTTTAAAAAAATTTACATAATTATTAATTATTTTACTATCACTAGGTAAATGCCCGTGCGTTACAACGGGACTAAATAATTTCATCCTCAAATAGGAAAGTTTGCCCCCACATATAAGCATCAAAATTACGTCGGCTCGAGCAGCTCATAGAAATTATCGAGTTCGTTTAGCATCAGCGGTCCGTAGTTTTTTTTTTTTAAACATTAAATGACAGGAGAATCAGCGGTCCGTAGTGCACAAAGAAACTTAGAGAAAATGCGCATATAGCTAGCTTATAAGTAGGGAAACAAATTGAAAGTGTACCGAACATGGCAGGGCTCCATATCAAATGTGCATGTATGATTAAAAAATAAGTTCAAATGAAGCACTACTCTTACAACACTCAACCATCAGCAAGACATTGTTTCAAAACACACAATAACCAAAATAGCCTTCAAGGTCGATTAAACAATGGAGGCAGACACTCAGTACAACTTTTCAGTTCTGGAATTGATCTCCACCGGTTGTGGTTTAGGGCCCCTCTGACTTGCAGGAATGGAAAAACACAGGAATAGGAAAAACGTAAGATTTCTATAGGAATCCACGTGTGAAACAGAGGATTGAAAAACGTAGGAAATATAGAGTAGTAGATGTTTGGTTGGGGTACAAAAAACAAAGGAAAATTAGGCTTACTAATTTGAATCAGCACAAATCATGCTCTTCTCTTCCTCCCATCTTCCGTTGTTTGTGGCTTGATTGCCTCGGACTTACGCGAAGGAAAGAAAACAAGAGCTCAGACTGGATGAATGATTCCCATGGTTTTCCTGTGAAATCGAGAGCAAAGGAAAGATTCCTCTGATTTTTCTATGACCGTTTCCTGCGATTCAAACAGTAGGAAAGGAAAAAATCCTACAAGATGACATTCCTCCAAAAATCCTCCAAACCAAAGGAGGCCTTAATCGTCTCATTAGTTTAGAAAGACACCTTAGAACCTTGCCTTGGTCAGATGGTCTCTGGCTCCGTTGTGCTCATCAGTTTTCCTACACACCATTGTTGAATGCTGATTGCCTGATTCCTCACACTATACCAATGGCAACCAGTGCCGTGGTGTCCAAATTCACCAGCACTGTTGATTATATCCTCATATTCCTCGTGAAAGGCGATGTTGCCATGGTGGCTGTGGCCATCCCCACTGCCCTCGAACTCCGGCCCATCTCCCTCGATGGTGGCAGTGGCGGGGGCTGCCGGCTTTGGCTACAACACCCCAGTCCAACAATTATGTTCGTACGATGCTCCTCATGTTCTCGTTTGGGTAGAAGCTTGATTGCGCTAACAGATGTCTTTCTGACTATTTCATCAATCGTCATGGTCGGCCTCGTCAACGAAGTCCTCACTCAAGTCAGTTTCCATGGTCTCAACTCCTCCGCAAGCCGTTGTGCTAATCGTGTAGGGTCTGTTCCGACGCCGCGGACGAAGACTGAGCCGGCGCTCCGCACGTTTCATTACAGCT
This sequence comes from Leersia perrieri, assembly GCA_000325765.3. Lineage (NCBI taxonomy): Eukaryota > Viridiplantae > Streptophyta > Magnoliopsida > Poales > Poaceae > Leersia > Leersia perrieri. The sequence continues at coordinate 16,776,322 of CM002483.1, read as the reverse complement.
GTGATCTTTGCCGATCCAACATCAACGTTCAAATAAGCGACTTTAACATGATTTCAGGAGCAATGGGAAGTGCGCTGGCACCGCAACGCTGACTCGGCGACGTCACCCTGTGATCGTCCAGTGTATGAGGCAGACGCCCAGGCGGCAGCAGCAGAACCAAACACGTGCTTTCTTTTTTTTTATAAAATGATCCGTACAAGAAGGTGCGGGTTTCATATTTTGATAAAGCAGGAGAAAAAATACAAGACTATAGTCACGGAAGACCCAACAGGAAAAAAAACACCACACCACGCGTTACAACAAGAAACCTACTCAAGCGCAAGCCATGACACCCCGAAGGTAATGAAACTTCAAAAACGATGTCTCCAAGGAGGAAAACAACGCCAGGTGCGCCGTCGCCGTCCGTTCAGCAACTAGGACAAGGTTTTTACCCGAAGAGCCATTAGGAAAGACAAGAAAACATAGCAACGCCCGCCCGCAGGCGTCGTCGTTGCCGACCCGAAGACAGGGCTTTCGCCCGAACTCATCATTCCATGTCAAAGCTTGCTGAAACCGTCATCTGAAACCTTCAACACGTAGCCGCCGCGACCACGCCTCAACACCGACCAAACAGCAAGGAGCAGCTCGGCCTCCTAACGCGCACCAACTCCATTCACACAGTTGGGTTGGATGGGGAGAGGATGAGAGAGAAGAATGGATGCCCTCTCCTCCACGCTAGCCCGCCCGACGTGACCATCTTTTAACGGCAAAGGCGCCGTTGCAACAGAACCGACGTTTGGAGAGGGGCTCGTCGCAGATCAGGAACTACCGCCTTACGGTGTGGCCGATGATTCCGCCTCGACCTGGCTTCCCGCGTCATCTTCGGGTCGCCTGACCGCACGATGTCACCTCGCCTTCCTCCCGTGTCGCACCGATGACACCCAAGCCATAACGCTCCCGCTAACATTGCAGACACCACCATGTTTGCCAACGGTGGCGAGGTGCACCGGACTCACAAGTCAACACCACACCTTCTGGGGAGAGACCCTTCCAAAATGCAAGAACCCACTACACAGGGTGCGAGATCGCCGACCTCGCCGTGCCTCTCCGCGAGCGTGCACCTCGCCGCTGCAACCGTACTCCTCACTGTCGCCGCCGCTACCAGATTCCGCACTGTCGCCTCCTCACTGGCACCTCGTCGCGCTTTCTGGCCCACCTCGGAAACCTGTCGTTACCAGATTTGGCGCTTCAAACCATCTCCTCCCGTCGAGCATGGTGTTGGCTTGCAAAAAAACCACGTCTGCGACGTCTCACCATCGTCAATCTGGCAAGGAGATGCTAGATCAACCGGACAAGACCACTGCACCCCGTAGCCTCGCCATCAGCAAGGCAGGAACGACCCTCAGGATGTCCCCGCTGGCTGTCGTCGGGACCACCTTGGAAGGGATGCCAGGTCCAAGCCCCCTCGTCGTTAGCCGCCTTCGCCTTCACAACGTCTCCCGTGCGACCCCGTGCGCCCGACTGCACATCGCCGCCGTCATCCATGCCAAGGGGACCAGATCCGGTCGCAGGCAGGTCGGATATGTCCGCAGCCACCAAAACCAGGGCGCACAGCCCCTGTGGCCGCGCCCGGCGCACATGGCGCCGCTTGCCCCGCGTGGCCACAACGCCGCCACAGCCCGCCGCGGTGTTCGTCGTCACCGCCTCACCGCGAGGCCGCCGCCGCCCGCTGTGACTCCGCCTTTGCTCGCTGCAGGATCGCCAGCCACTTCATCCCACGCCGCCGGTCGCTATCGCTCGTTGTCCCGTCAGATCTGGCTAGGGCCGACGCAGATCTGTCCGGGAGACCACCACCGCCATCCCCGAAGACTCCCTTGGCCGCCGGGAGCACGTGGTGCGTGAAGCCCCGCTGCCACCATCCTTGCGGCCGCGCGCCGGCGAGGCGGAGGAGGAGGAAGGGGTGAGAAGAGGGGGCGGTGGCTGCGTCGCCTCCTGAGCCGTCCTTGGGGAGGGCGACGCGAGAGGAAGCTGTTAGATGGTGGTCATTGTTATATGCAGCAAAACAAACACGTGCTTTCCACACCACAGAAAACGAACTGAAGAAGTACAACACACAGCCATGTCCCCTATACGTTGTTGTAAGCTAACAAGGTGTGGAGCAGGGCTATATCCTCGTCGTTCATCTCGAATTCTCCATGCATCCCATTCTTAAAGAACATCATCGATCTCTTCATCGATGTAGAATGCTCTAGTCTTCTCATTTCTGGTTTCTCACAAATAGAGGAAGGAAACTCTACTAATGATTCAGCCCAGTGGAGCAGCAGCCTTGCTTATGTAGACGTCGGGCGAGGTATAGTATATCTATACTGGTTGATTGAAGAAATGACCCTAACTTACTAGTACTTCAATTGTTACACCCATCGACTGAGAATACTACTATTCCTTTATTTAGCATAATATGCTACTATTCTTGATATGGTGCTCCCTATTTTTTCTCATTTTATTCAGTCCAGATTAAGCTACCAGGACAGCATTATGTTACGTCAGGCCGTTTAAGGTCTACTATATAGTATGAGGGAACAACTTGGTCCGCAAACAAGGAACAGGACCTCGCTCACGGTCACACACAACAGTGCAATTCATGATACAACATAGCCCGAGTGCCTGGCCTCGAAGGCTTGACATCATGTCCACCTCCGTTTAATGGCTCCAACATTATTTCCTCACACAAATATTTGTTTCGAGAGATAAGAAACCATGACAGAAAGCTGCGACATTTTCCAACAACAATGGGAACTACATGCACCCTTCCAAAGGAAGACTCGGCTGAGGATTGCGCTCGGCAAGCGATGCGACCCATTTCACTCTCATCAGCAGACCAGGATGCCCATCTGCAAGCTAAAAATAGGCCGTACAACTCATTTTGTTCTCATGGCTCATGGCTGAGAGCCTGAGATAGACAAACGACAGCAGCACCATGGTGACCGATCTCTTCCCAGGTTGTTCACTGAAAGAAATGGAGCATTGGAGATTTGGAGGAGCTCGTCGTGATCAGCTAGCACGAACCGGAGCATATTGGCATTGATATAGCTCATCTCAAATTCCCCATGAGTCCCGTTCTCAAAGAATATATCACATTTCGCCATTGAACCGCTGGCTAAAACGATGTTCTGCTCTTTACAGTGCCTATTTCTTGTAGATAGATGAAACCAATGGTTTATAGTTTTAGTGAGAGTTTTTTTATGGTCCAATAAATAGTACTCGAGATATCATAGCAAAATCTAGTCATTCATTCATCATACTGCTTTGAAAAAAACATGGTTGGATCAAGTTTTGATACCGGTATATGTACCGTTTGTTGGACCGTAAACACTCTCATTCCTAGCTAGCTTCCCAAATTGTAAGGCAAAGTGAGTTGAAAGTATTTTCTCTTTTTTTTTTGAAAGAAGGACAAAAGTTTTGCCTCGAATATATTAATAGAGTAGGAAAAAAAACAAGTCTGTAGTCCAAGAAGGCATGTAATCAAGAAAAAAAAAAGACAACCCCTCCACGCGTTTACAAATAGATTCCGCTACTGAAGCACAAGGCACAACGACACCCCTAATGGCTCTTCAAACAACGTCTTTAACAAGGTAACGACACAATAAGCGCTGCTATTGTTTGTCCAAGGACAAGGTTTTCATTCGGAGAATTCAATAGGAACGGGTGAGAATACACAACAACGCCCCAAGAGAAAAGCGGCGGCCACAGACGTCACCGTTGCTGGCCTAAAAGCAAGGCTTTCGCTCGTAAAATCCTGTCCTGCCATCGTCCTGCCATCGTATGTCTGTTGGCCCCAATAGCAACCACCAATCAGAAGCCTTCAACACTAGCTCTTGTGCCAGCGGCGGGGCTGGTCGTCCATCAACCAGGTGCACAACATCCAGTGAGCTCTAGTTCCATCCACAAGTTTGGATTGGAAGGAGAGAGGGTGCGAGAGAAGAATGAATACCTTCTCCCCCTCGCTAGCCCATCGACACAAGAGGACAACCGTCTGTCTAGATCCCGCCGTAGGCCCACAACGCCTACCTCATGGCGTTCCCGTCGTTTTCGCCTCGGCCTGGCAACTCGTAAAGCATCACCTCCGCAGATCACCCGACATGCCGACCTTTGCGCCGATCTTCAACCGCCACCGCCTCCGGAGCTCACCAAACTCTACGACAAACGCCGACTCCATCGATCCATCAACCGCAACTCCACCAAGTTATTGGCCCTCACGTAAGCACCAATGCGCGGGTGCTCCACCAAGCCTCCACATCGACACAGCCGTGGCACAACAGATCGGGAGAGAGGGCACCTCCGCACCACCCTCAACGCCTGATCCAGCTGTCGCAAGCCGGGATCGACCACCGGGACGAGGATCTGGTCTCCTCGCTGCCACAACAGCCCTCGCGCCGCTGTTGCCGTAGGATCCTCACCGTCACAACGACCTTCTCGCTGCCACTGCAGGCTTCATGCCGCATTGTTGACACCAGAATTTGGATTTAGCCTAAAATGAGCCGATACTGAGATAGAAGATTATCGAGTCAAAATCAAGACAATCGGATCGGTACGATAGAGCTAATTGTGCATATGTCTCCATCAAGCTGATATGCATATGTGCATGCATCGGAAGGATTGCGGCAAGCAAACATCAGACAACAAGCAAGTTCGGACTGTAGCAGCTGATTACTGTAGCAATCGGGTACTGTAGCCGCGGTTGCTGTAGCATGGTGACACTATTCACGGGAGATAAAGACCAAATCAAGAAAGGATCACAGGAAGGCACGTCAAGGGGTAGTTATGTTTATAGTATATCTCTTGTAATTAGGAAAGAATAGTTAGTTTCCTTTATTTTAAGTTAGATTTTCTTTCTTGTTTAGGAAGTTATATCCCGTATCCGTATGGGACTTGTGTAACCCTGGGGTATAAATATAAACCCATAGGTACCCTGTAATCGAGCTCCACAATCAAATACAATAATTTCGGCGTATCATCACCCTAGTCCACTAGGTTTACAACTTACTCGACGGGTTCTCGACTGTTCTATCTGGGCTACATAGGTTCGCTTTAGAATCTTTGTAAGATTAGTCGAGTTTGGGGCCTTGCGACCAAGTTGGGCTGCATCGGTTAGGTCCGACCTCCGGCGAAGAAGTAAGTTCCGTCGACGGCGTTTGTATCGGGGAAGATTGGTACTTTCTCGGTTAAGTCCGATATATCAGTCCAACCGACGTAGGCGTTGCCTATTTGATATCTCAATTCTAATTGCATTGTGTTTAGACGCATCGGTTTAGTTGGAACTGCCTCAGTTAGGTCTGGTCTTCTGTCTTATCCGATATTTCTCTACAATCATAATACTATTTTAAATAGATTTGTTAGTTCCCTTAGATCGGCTAGCGATAGTCTTAGCGCAAGCTGTCTCGACCCCGCTCGATCCTTTGGGCTAAGACTAGAGTTGATCGGTTTAGGTGTATCGACCGTCGGCATGTGTAGTTTCATCGGAGGGTTAGCCGATGAGTTATCCTATGACTAGATCTAAGTCTTGTATCGACTTCTCATGCCATATCCTTTATTTAGCCGATGCTATTATTGATCTCACTTGTCTATTTGATTACTTGGATCTATGTCTAACATATATCCGATTGATCTTTAATATCTTATCGACATCGGCTAGAAGCGCACCATCATCGGTTGATCAGCCGATCGGCTCGTGGACCATCAACATCAATATCATCAGGAGACATTACATCACATTGGCTCAATTGCCGATCAACTTCACGGGGTTCAACTACAACCATCTTGTCAGTTGCAGGATCAAACTGACTGACATGCCCGCAACCTCAACATTTAGGACCTGCACTAGAGCTAAGCAGATCTCCTAGGCCTTCGTGTGTCCGAGCATGGAGAACTCCATCGGCCAACGCACTTGTAAACAACGATCAGCGACCAGTGGCAGAATTTTGCGTGAAGACGCATCCACGACCATACAGCACGGCTGGCCTACAAGATTTGGTGCCTCGTGACCTCCGTGCCACCACCACGCTGCCGCGGTCTTCGCGCTGCTGCGATCACCTTGTTGACGCCTCACCGCCGCCCAGGGACCATAGATCCAGGCAAGGGGAGCCGGATCCTCACCTGCCGGCGCCAGATTTGTCCGCTGGCGGCCTCCACCGGTTCCCGACGCTCCCCAGCCGTCCACCTCGGCACATCTGGCCGCCTACGTGAGTTGTCGCTTGCACGCCATCACCGCCACCTGCACGTCGTCGACCTCACGCGCTCCTGCCGCTCTGCCGGCCGGTGGCCAGATCCGGGTGCCAGGGGCCCGGATCTGGCCGGAGCACCGCAGACACCGCCGACCGCCTCCGTGTCGCTGTTCCCTCGTTGCGACGGTGCCCCAGTCTCTGTGACGAAGAGGAAGTTAGCCTTGCCGCCGCTGTCGTCGGGGCCGGCCGGCTTTGCTAGCGGCCGTTCAGGCGGCGGCGAGGTGGAAGAAAGTCGAATAGGGAGGTGGTGCACTCGCCTGGCTGGTCGCCGCACGTGTCGCCCAAGGCGGGACGACGCAGGGGCCAGGGTAGATAGCGTTTGTCGCGTGTTTTGAAAGCGTTTCATGTAAGTTGGCTTGAAATTAAATCTGCCTTATTATCATCCATCGATGCCTTATCATAGCTTCAATATGATTCAGGTGTCAATGCATGTTCTGGCGAGCTCTCTGGCTCTGGCCTCGGAATGATCTGTGAATCTTTACTGAAAAGATATCTGTTCAACTGAGACGATATACAATCGATGAGAAAAAAAATACACCGTACGTATCCAGCCTACTAGAGTTTGGCCCAGTATAATTTCTTTGGCGAATTAACTGGGGAGAAGATTAGATAGTTATAGCTAGTATATATATTTTGGTTAGTCAAAGAAAGTTGTAGCACATCTGGTCCCATCGAATTTCGGATCGCTAGTAGTAGCGACCAAATTGGCCATCATAAAATTAATGGATCACAAAATTTGTCCGAGGCCCGGCTCACTTGGCCCAAATGCTATGGGGAAGATAATCTGTTCGATATCTAAAGTAGTGAAAAAAGGAAGCATTGCCAACACCTCACTGAGCCACACCAGCAAGAAATTATAGGCCGTCTAAATAAGTTTGAATGGTGGGATGGTGCATGCATTAGTCAACTAGGAGGGTAAAAGAAGAGAGATGAGGTATGTGTTAGACTCCTAGCAAATCTTAAATCTGGAGGCTTTTAGAGTCTGCTGGAGCCTAGACTCTTGTTTAATGTGGACAGTGTGTTGAGTTTGGAATACAATGTTTGCATCGCATGCTGTCATTGAGCCAATGTGTCAGACTCAAGCTAGAAGCTAATGGTTATCACTGCAGTCACATGAATCGCGTGCCAATCTTTCGAGCTAGGTGAGCCGTGTAGGCCAATCAACTTGTTGCCTTGTTGTGATGTGTTTTTAGTACATATGTCGACAGTAATTAACAGACGTTGAAGAAGAAAGCAGGAGTATTTCAGTAGTAGCATATGTGTATCATCTTTAGGCATATTTCATTATTTTTAACTGAGAAGCATCCAAGGTGTTCATGGCATGGTGAGAAAGTTCTTCCAATGCTATCTTCACCGATCGATGTGACAAGAGAGACCAAGAAAAGAAATTAAAGACGTAGAGGTCTCAGAAGTAACTCAATAAAGACTGACATGAAAGGATCATTTTGAACGAGTGTTTCGTCATAAGCGGCGTGCGCGCGAGACTGCTGTTCATACGAGTGCTGTGACGAGGGATGCCTCTACCTTGCTAGATGAACGGGCAGGAACAGCGGCGATACATCGTCGATCACACGCCGTATGCTCTGCATAAAAAATGAACTTAAGCACTCTTCTCCTCGGCGTTGTGAATATGTGAGAAGCTAATATGAGCCATCTTGTGACAACTAGAACCAATCTTCATCAAGGATTCTCGTCCCAAATTCCCCATGTATCCCATTCATAAGGCATCGATCGATGACAGATCGTTATGTTTTAAAGGGATTGATCTATATATGGAACCACATTTCAATAATGTCCTAGTTTTTCTCACAAGTGCTTTCCCTCGTACGAGTGCAAGGGAAGGGGAGATGTTCTGGTTTATGGTTTTCTAATGCTAAGTTCTGCCAAAAGAGTTAGTAGCAACTTGCTTATTTATAGGAACTTGGAAAGGTACTCCTACGTACGCCTAATACTTATAGCTAGAACTAGGGCCTTGTTCGGCTGGCTGAACTAGGCTGAAAATGGCTGGGTTAATGGATTTTTTATAAGAGTTGGCTGGGCTGAATGGGTTTTTCTTAAGGAGCCAACCCAGCCAGCCGAACAGGACGTAGATTATCACACACACCCACCCCATAACCATACGAGATGATAAAGGAATAAATATTCAGGCTCTCTGAACCATATCACCGGCAAGATAAGTACAGTACTAGTTGATAGTATCTTATTGAAAGTTCGGAAATGAGTCGATAGGTAGGTGATTCGTTGTTTTGGATGAGACGAGCTGTAAACTGATAAGTATAGAAAATGTTACACACGTGTGCACACAACCAATGGTGAAGAACGTCAAAAAGATTAGGTCGGTGGAACACGCAAGATATATATTGAAGTCGTTTGAATTACGGTAACTAAATGACATATATTCATCATATATCAAATTATAAACTAAAACTAAGTTGCACCATCAATTCACCACGCATATAAGATATTATAAGATAATGGAAACATGTGGTAACATATCGGTGCTCCACCACTAATATGTGTCTTCTACCAGTACGTTACCCTATAATTAACTACGTGTGTCCCCACAAATATAACTTTTGCATTAATTAACAAATAAAAATGTGGTCATTTTAATTAGCCACCTACTAAAACCACATCGGGATCCTAAGAATCCAAATTTAGACAGCGACCAGTGATCACATAGTCTCAATTTAAGGGTATATGATGTCGTGTCGTTGGACACAAATTCTTAACACATCCCATTCCGGAGACATCACATCACGAACCACATCAATGCAATGTTCAAACTCTTGCAACGCATGGGTATTTTAGCTAATTTCTCATTAAAGTATGTACTGATCATTCGAGAGGAGAACATCTTTATGGGCACTATGAAGGTGTGGGGGCACATTTGTATTTGTGGAGTGAGCGACAAGGCGAAGATTATACACATGGCAAGCTGACTCGCTGGTTACTCAGTCATGGTAATCTTCAATCATACACCACACATTTTACATTGCTGAAGCATGGTTATTAGGACCGGACCAAAATTCAAACCACTGAGGTCGTTGGTTCACTGGTCCAACCGGTTTAACCGCCGGTCCAGAACAGTTTAAATAAGTGTATATTATACCCTATACACAACATAGCTCAGTGGTGGGGAGAGAGGCTTGCTGTATGCTTGGTCTTGGGTTCAAATCCCCTCTCACTCTGCACGCACATGGTCCATGTTGGTACAAAACCCAACAATAGCTCGTGTATTCGATGATACGAGGTTGTTATTCCTCAGAAAAGAACTCCCCCTCCTACCCTTATTTATAGTACAAAAGCCCGTTAATGGAAAGGTACAAGTTTGCCCTCATCTTAATACGGGGTCACAGAGGCTAGCCCTGGGTTGCCCCTAGGTTAGCCTGGTCTATTCCTGTGGGCATGGCGATGCGCCCCTCGGGGAGGAGCGCGCCTTCCCAAGGCCCCATCTTTTATTTGGGCGGGCCGCTGCCCCTTGACCCTCTCTGCTTTACCCGGTCGCTGGGATGTCCCTTGCAGCCTTCGGCGCAAGGTCCGGTCCATAGAGTGGCCCTCGCAAAGCTTGCATTTACCCGGTACGAGGGAGGTCCCCTCCGGGTAAGCCGGCCCTTTCTGCACCTATCAAGTTGACTTGAGAGGTAGGTGAATCCTACCGCCATTATGAAGCCAACGCCATCTAGGCCCACTCATGGAGCACCGGAGGCAGGACGACCCGGAGGGCCTTCGGAGGCTCATCAGACCCGGAGGTACGGAGTGACCGTTGGACCCCTTCGGAGCCCGGCCCCTCTCCGGGGCATTGCGGAGCCTTGTCGCCCTTGATCACCCTGCTCCTGCCGATATGTGGCTCACCGTCATACCCGGAGGCCGGAGCCATGGATCTGGGTCAGGCCCCCCTCGGCCTCCGGACGAGGGAAAAGCTTACGGTCGACCTTCGGGTGGTAGTGGCTCCAGGATAGGCTCCGAACCATATGGAACCACTCCCCCAACAGTCCATCCCTCCATTTCTATGCATGCCCACATGGGGCCGTCGTTGGTTTTTAGCAGGCTAGAGACATATGAACCAGACAGTTTTTCTATAAAATTGTCTGCTTCATCTGGCTTAATCCGGTTTGATTGTGTCTTTTAGTTGAACCAAGCTGTTAAGAGCTTTGGTTCTGATTTATTCCGGTCGGACGGTCACTGGAACCAGCATTTGATAGGTGCACGGGAAAATTACATGATTTAGAGGAGAGAGATAAACTCGTAGGAAATTTTTCATTAGGTTAGAGCTCTTGCCAAATGTCCTTGAAAATGTGCACGCATTCCTCCATTCAATAGAGTTGAAATATTTGATCCTTTGTTTCAAATGGCTACATAGGAAAATTTCTAATAGAATTTGAATACTATAAAGTTTCTCCATAAATCATTTGAATCAAAGGGGCTCGAATTATGTTTATGTGTCTTCATCTATATCCTTTAAAAGATCCTAATGGTGGAGGTGTATGGTAAATCTGCCCACCACCTGTCATGTGGGTCCTTATTCTTAGTAAATTCAAATGGTAACATCAAACAACTAGCTATATGGACCAACATGCAAAGCGAACATTAAATTTTTTAGAATATAAATTTTACATCAAAATTTTTAAAGGTTACAAGATTATTTATTTTAATTCCGGTGCAACATAGGCGCATTCAGCTAGTCATATCTAAATTAAACAAGACCATCTGATAAAATCACTGATACACTAAGAAATTAAGCTAAGAAAATTAAACTAAGAATGCATGTATACCCTACAGGTAATTGTATGACTTCAGTAATTTTTTTCATTAATTTTAATACAAATGTCGCCTGATAGTATACATTGCACGCCGCTGTTTCAGCCACATAGACGAGTGGATCTCCTTGCCACATTTTTTTTAAAAGGAAAGCAAAATTTGCCTAGCTTGTATATATTGATACAGCAGGAGGATCTCCTTGCTGCATTGTTTTGCGCTTTCAGCAACGCCATGTATACTATGTGTGCCACGGTGCCTAGGGGCGGGCCCAACTCAATTCATGTGTATTCAAATGAATATCCAAGATTTTTATGAAAAGAATAGACATATGGAGTATATAATATATATGCATATATAATGAATACATGAAAATACGGTATATTCAACCAAATAAGTTCAATTTATATTTTTACAGTCCCAGTTCTCTCCTTTTACTTTCATCCTCTATTCTAACAGCTCAATTGGCGGCTAGTGAGCCCATTTGACAATAAATTTTTTTTACCCCTATATTTTGAATACCTAAGTTTAAAATTTTAGGCCCGTCCATGGCGGTGCCCCCGCGCGCATCCGTGCACATCACCCGCATGGATGACGTTTGCGTGGCATACTCTTCATCTGCACACAGCCTGCTCGGATATCGAATGCTTGTGGCTGCCCGGACGCTTGTTCGGAATCATAGGCGTGGACTGGTGAGCTGCGCCACACAAAATGAAGAGCTAAGATGAACCATGGTGCAGTAAGTAGAGAGCTAAGGGACCCTATCATAGTTCATCTCAAATTCCTCATGCATCCCATTCTTATGGCATCTGTATAAATGTCTTCGCTGAACCACCGCGACACCGCAAAATAACTAAACTTTGCTATTTTATAAGTTTCATACTAATTAATAATTACTCTGGCCCTCCGGCCAGTGCGCCGGTGAGCGTCCCGTCGTCGCCGCCGGATTTTCTTCACCGCTACAAAATCGTTTGGTGTCTTCACTGCTTCACATCACTCGTGTTGTGGTAACCTTCCACGTTAGGTGCACATTTACAAACGTGGACAGTAATGGAGTCGGTGTTAGTTTTATCTCAGTACATCAACAACATGCCATTTACATTTACAAGTTGAGAACAGAAGCACTATTCAGTAAAAGTTTTTTTTTCTTGTTTTCTTCATAAATCACAAAAGCCCCAAGATCCTAGTTGATTTTCCTACCGCATCGTTGCCATATTTTCGACAGCAATAACAACAATACCCTCAGCCACGATTCATCTCTCACTTCCCGTGGCATTCTGAACTTGGACAACAGAGATCAGTTTTTATGATCTGCACACAAAATGATCTAGAGAACAACATTTTGACTAGATAGTGAATCCGTGAGAGGCTAACATAACGTTGGGGTTTTTCGCAGGAGCTTATCTACGACCAGGTGGTTCGTTTCAAATTCCCTATTCATCCTATTCTCATGGCATCGCATCGACGATCATCAAACCATGCAAGATAGCTTTCGTACTCTTTGTCACATCTGGTTTCTGAACAACAGAGGAAGGAGATGGTCATGAGTTGCATTTTAATTTCTAATGCTGGTCTGTCCAGAGGAGTAGCAGCTACAATTTATCGATGGGCACAGTTGGACAGGTACTACTAGAAATTCACTGCTACACCTAGACGGGAGGAGAAAGGAAACGTGATTACCCTGCGAACATTAGTAACTCTCATTTGTCCATTCACTTGAATTCTCCTCACTCGTGCCATTACTCCAATCAGAATCGAATTTGTTTGATGACCGAACCAATCCACGGGACGATTAATGCTCACCTTTTGACACCCTTAAAGAAACAAAGGAAGGATCAAAGATGATCGAGACTCTTGTTCATGTGTTGAGAGAAGGAGTAGGGTATATCGACAACCTTAATTTCTAGATGAGTCTTTCTGGGCGTTAGGAATGAATTGATCACAAACAAACATTAGTGCGACAAGTAACTACCATGTGATTAGCTATCAACAAGCACGGTGCTATTGTGCCACAATTTAACCAAGGCCATCGAGATGTACACTTTGACTCAAATTCCCAATGCATTCCATTCTCAGGGCATCTAGCTCTTACCACCAAACCCACCAACGCAATGCTCAACTCTTGTCACCTTGGAAAAAGGATCGGAGATGATCAAGCGTTCATGTGTTGAGAGGGGTAGGGCATATGTAGTTATTGGTCAAGGTGTATTCAAGTATATTTGCAGCAGTAAGTCCTGCATAAACCACGCATAGCTATTTCAGATATACAATGTAATATTCTATAATACTACCGTCTACTGGATACTGTTAAGGTGCCTCACAAAATTATTGCGATAAAATATAAATCTATACTTATTTTTTTAGTACAAACATATTTTTTTTAGCTCGAAACGATAAGGGAGGATCCTATGATATATTATTTTTTAGAAAAAAAATACAAAGTTTATGTACAAGACAAGATTATAATGTATCAAAAAGAAAAGATCTATCATTATTTTTTTTACAAGAAAGAAATTTCTTAGTATAGCTCTGCAAGTGAAGTACTCCTTGACATACTCATCCTATAATTTTATCTTCTCATTCCATAGGTTAGCCAAGTCATTTAGAAACGGTTCGAGAAAAACATCGATGTTTCGGCCCTTGTATAATGATGGTCAACAAGACATATTTTCTTTTCTAGTATATCCAAATTAGAAGGTTGTACATGGTCAATAAAACAGGCCAAGTACTATGTGAACCGCTCAAGTCACCAAACAGATTCATCCCATCGGTATTAAGGGCAAATATGATAATCCTAGATCTAAGGAAAAATCTTCATGTATGATATAAAAAAATTTCTACTGTTGACCGTCGGCTGGGAGGCGGAGCATTCCATCGTTTGTGCGCTTCTCATGGTGTCACATCATTAATTCAACATCCCTAGGGTTTGAGTATAAATGCTTGATCCGATCTTTCATCGGTAGGTACGACATCACCATGGAAGGAATTTCCCTTTTTTTGTTGGGTCGATAAATCATCATCTAGCCCGTCAACATCACCTGAATCATCAATCGGTTTGTATCTACTAGTCCCACAATGAGCGCTTCTAGCAAGTCCGTGTGCTCCTTGTGATAAATGATAAAATGGTTTGGACATGTATGAATCTTTCTCACACTAGGTGATAAAGAACATATTAGTTTCTTCGATCTATATGTGTTTGGTGGCAATAAATTAGGCTTTGGGAGGATCCTATCGAGGAAACCCAATAACTCATTAAAAGTGTTGTCCGACCAACCATTTACTGCCTTCAACCACAATAGATCAAACACTGCTCGTAGAGGATAGTGTATTCCATCGGACAACCCTTAGCTTTATCGTACAATAAGTCTTTTGCCATCTTTTACAAAGTCTCATAATTATCCAAAATGATGATTCTTATAAAGCTGTAACATTTTATTGGTTATACTAGCCAACAGAGTGATATGGCGTGTTTTATCATTTATGTTCTGCTTTACTAATGATGGCAGATGAGTCATGAGTGAACTTTTGACATAAGCCATATATTTCCCCTCATGGTTCCTAACAAATGTAGAATTATCAGAGATATTAGTAGATGTGTACCGATCACTATTATGTTTCGATATTTTAATTATCAGAGATATTAGTAGCTACTAATATGTAGAATTGTTACAGATATTATGTACATATAAAGATGGTTTATTCAGCAATTAATTTGTTATGATTCGTCCTTTTTAAAAATTTCAATCAATTCCTTCAGTTTTGTGAATACAAAACATCATATGCTAGGTTTAGCTGATCTTAATATATAAATGATGTTCACACAAATATTTTGCCGCTTTAATTATATGACTAATAGCATGCATCACATGCCACCGTGCTACTGTACTATCTGTCAGTCCATAGCCCGCTGCCCGCATCACTATCAACTGGTCTTGTGCCTGCGGAGGCCATGGCAGAGGCCTGTATGGCTGGCTCGGACCAAACGGCTGCGCTTACACGGCACGGAAGGCAGCTTCACCCGCATGATCGTGTTTGTCTCGACCGATCGCGGAGGGCCTGCGTAACAGATATAGGGCAGTTTTGGTTTGTGACTAAGGCTGGATACCGAGCCAGCTCGGCTCGGTATGGCTCGGTACTGTAACGAGCTGGCTCGTTACCATTACGAGATAGAAACTCGGCTCGGCTCGGTAAAAGCTCGAGCTAGCTCGTTTAGCTCGGCTGGAAGAGGCACGGAGCGTGGAGAGGGCACCATCGGGGAGCTGCACAGGCGGCGGTGGCGAAGCACTGCTAAGTGGAGACGACTGATCGACGACGACGTCCCGCACCTCGAGCCACACCTCCGGAAGTTCTCTGGCCGCAGGAGCACGATCCGTCGCCCAGACAGAGGGAGGTGAGGCGGCAAATCTAGAGGCAAACTCGTCGTCTTCTCCCAACCGCGTGCCGTTGGCACCCGAGCAGTGCTCCGCTGCCGCCGGGAGTGGAGAGGCTTCGCCGGCGGGGTGAGGGGATGGGACCGGAGACGGGCGTGGAGGCGAAGATGGAGGCCGTGGCTGGCGGCTAACGGAGGCGCGGAGCGTGGAGACGGCACGGTGGGCAGATGGGGGCGGTGGGCGGTGGCTAGAGGCTGGCGGAGGCGTGTCGGCGGAGAGGAGGCGTCGCCACGTCGGCGTTGACGGCCGGTGCGGTCTCGCCATCTCGGCGGCTCGGCCTCGCCTCTCGGACTCGGAGGATGGGGAGTAGAATCAGGAGAGGTTAGAGGCGGCGCCGCGGCGGCTAGAGAGGACAGAGGAGGAATCGGGGGAGAGGAGAGAGGAGGAAAGAAGGATAGGGTTAGGGTTAGGTTATATTGATTAATGGGCTTAATGGGCCACCAATTTGGGCTAGTTTACTGCTGGGCTACCTAGCTCGTTAAACTTGTGAGCAGCTCGCGAGCCAGCTCAAGCTGGCTCGTTATCTAAACGAGCTGAAATGCCAGCTCAACTTGTTAGAAAAATATACCGAGCCGAGCCGGACACGAACCGAGCGAGCTAACGAGCTACGAGCAGACCGTCCAGCCTTATTTGTGACCAATGTTGGTCTTACCAAAATTAGGCATGCTAAATTTTGGTAAGTTTTGGCATGTCAAATTTTGGTAAGGCCACTGTATGTTTAGATTAAAGTTAAATTAGTCTTGATTTACTATTGAAATGACCTATATTTTGTAGGCATGCCAAAAATTGGCTTTAATCCAAACATATCCAACTCCTTCCTATTCAAGCTACCAAATATTAGCAAACCAAATTTAGGTCTCAAACAAAATTAGCCCATATTCAGCAACGGATCTGCAAGAATGGGCAAACTCTGGAATTGCGACGTGCCACGTGGTAGGGCTGTCTGGCCACGATTTTGCACAGAGTTTGTATCATAAGATTCCTAATGCATCCTATTCTCAGAGAATCGCAATGACGCATCATGAAACCACTTAGCGTTCTACTCATTCTTTCTCACTGCTAGTTTCTCAAACACAGAGGAATAAGATGGTCATGATTTGCAGTTCTCTGGGGCTGGTTTAACCTGCTGAGTAGCAGCTAATTTATAGATAGTCACATAGAGTTGGAGAGGTACTAAAAGCAAGACCAGTAACAGCGTCAGCTATCAGCCACAAAACTGTCAAGCCCGTCCAGTACAACCATGCTAAAAGCAAGTGAATAGTTACATCTTTATAGCTGTATATTATCTCCATCTTAAAATATAGCAACCTCAAATCTTCTATTAGGTTGCTATATTTTGGGATGGATACAGTAACTCTCAGTGATAGTTTGCTTTTTCTAATCAATATCTATGAATGAAAACCATGTACACCTGAATGTGGCCATAGAGTTAGCTGTGATCTACAAAATATTTAGCACATGAGATCACATGGCTGACTTTGGAGCCCATGTAATAAGGTTTTTAATTGAAGAAGAGCCTGCAAGAGCCGAGGCCAAATATAGCGCTCGCTTGCTTCTCTTTCCTTTATTCTCTCTCTTCCAGTATTTTTTTTTTGGATCTTTTCTCAGAATTATTATTAGTTTTGGAGCGGTACCTACCCCAACACTTCACCGCCAGAGAGCAGAAAGGAAAATATGCCTTTGAACTTTGTAACTCGTATTTTGCCACGTGTATATGACCCAAGTAAAAAAAAATACTCCATCCGTCCTATATTATAAGGGATTTTGACTTTCTGGTTATGACCTTTGATTACTCGTCTTATTCAATTTTTTAAAAAATATTATTTATTTTATTTATTATTTACTTTATTATCTGAAATATTTTAAGCATGACTTATCAATTTTCTATTTGCACTAAATTTTTAAATAAAACCAATATTTAAATATTGTAATTGAATAATCACAATCCCTTGTATAACGGACAGACGGAGTATATCACATCGTACAGTGATTTTTTATCTGCTTTGAGGCCCTAACGACAAGTATTAACATATGTATGTTTCTTTTTGCTGCATTGCTATTGACGAAAGATGGATGTTGTATTGTGGCTTTCACCAAAATCGTTAATGGGAGGCTAATCACACGCTTTGGTTGGTACGCGACTGCCCCTAAAAACCGACATGTGTCCCGTCCTCTTTTTCCATCCCCAACCACTATTATCTTTTTTTTTCCATCTTGAATAGATTTAAGTGTTATACAAGGCTGCGTTCGTTTGTGATGGCTGGAAATAGTGAAAAAAAATTAGTGTTACACGTAAAACGATAAACATCAGTAGTATATAATTAACTAAGTATTAGTTATTTTAAACTTGAAAAATAGATTACTTAATTTTTTAAAACAACTTTCATGCGGGAAATGTGTCGAGAGAAAAAACACCGTAGCCAGCAGACAATTTGACCTTTTGGGCACAAATAAATGCAGCCTAAGGGTTGTACGGAAATATCATGTGGTACAAAGTTTGTACACATAAATATTATATGGTATAAAGTTTGTGTACATAAATATTATACTCCCGAGATTGGGTATATATATTCCAAGTATACTTACACGAAGATCATAACCAATTTAGAGCACATCTAAAGCCATGGCGTTTAGCTCCGCTGCAGAGAACATTGAGCGATCTTAAAGTTTTAATTGAAAAAATTATAATGAATTTAAAATAAAAACAATATTTCTAGGAAAAATGCAACCACACGTAATAAAATTCAATATCAATGTCTTAAATTAGGTGCCGCGCATGTGCACGGGTTTCTTTCCTTGTTGTACAATTAATGTCTTACATGGTGAAAAGAAAAACAATTAACGCTATCTTAACAAATTTTGAAGCGGTTGCTTTATCCGGCGCATGCCTACTCCTCAGCAATGGGATGCAAAGAGTAGCACTGCCCAAACTGCACTATCTGCATCCATGGGTCAACCATAGCGCCGATCTAATGAGCCAGAACAGAGAGTTTGACAAGGTCTTCAATCTATGAGGGGGCTAACATGACTTATCACCCATTACCAGACTTGTTGTTCATCTCGAATTCCCCATGCATCCCATCCTCAGGGCATCGCATCGTCGAACTACCGAGACAATGTTCTACCTGCTCTTCTCACTGCTGCTTTTCCCACAGACAGAAGGAGATTGTTTGGGTTTACAGTTTTGTGATGTTGGGTTTGCTAGAGTACGTAGCAGCAGGAGCTAGCATATTTATGGACACATGGTGAGGTTTAGGTTGATATTAGAGGAACCGAAGTTACAGCACTCCAGTGCTATAAAAAAAATAAAGAGGAAGAAGGAGAACATTTCTCTCTGAATATTATCACCAACTCACCAATCAAATTGACAACTACCAAGATATTTAAGAGCACTTAATTACTGCTCTGTTTACTTCTCATTTTGTTTGATCGGTGCGGAATCTGCCTACGGTCTAAATCAGAAAATGCAGCCGCCGTCCTCCTCTGACCTCTGGTGAATTCCATCAGTTTCAGAAACAGAACTGACAGTTAGTCACAAATGGCCGTCATGTTCCGGGCTCTTTTTAGCCGATGCCGGCACGCTTGCCTCACCAAGATCTACCCACGCACCTCCATGATTTTGTTTTCCTTATTATTCATAGCATGATCAAGCCAGACAAAAATTTAACGACGGAACCACTCCATGGATCTGAAGATATATTTTCTTTTCGTGAGGTTTTCTCCTAGATTAGTTCTGCTCGGCCGGTCGAAATGAATTGATTAACGAACGTTGGTCAATAAGCACAGTTGCCACAATTCAACCATGCTCCTCACAATACTGTTCGATTCAAATTACCAACACATCCCATTCTCAGAGCACCTCATCATCAAATCACTTTAATTAGAAAGAAACAAAGGAAGGAGCTGAACAAATGTTCGACAGTGTTCATCTGCTGATTCTGCCCTGAGGAGCAGAGCATATATGGTTACCGGTCAAGGTTCATTTAAATAAATTTAGTGTCATTAGTGATCCAGTACAGTTTGACTCAGGTTTACTACATTAATGTAGTAAAGTACTACTTACGCTTTTTAAATGTGCCTTCTGGTTTTGGCAATATATAACATAGTATTAGAATTTATATCCAAACTTTGGTTTATATGAGCATTGAAAACAACTTTTCGATCCTTTAATAGATTTTTTTGTGGAGATTACTAAGAGTGATTTTGATCATCCATCTATTATATATTGTCATATAACATTCAAATTTATCTAATGTTGTGTATTTCAAATTTATTTATACTAACTCCTTAATTCCTACTCTACTATATTACACCAAGTGTTGTATATATAATATAATATGATCTCCACTATATTACAATGAACGGTCCATATCCATCCTAAAGTACCTAAAAATTCCCTGATTTATGAGATGAAGTTATCTCCGAGAGGTGCTTAAATGCACAAAAATTTCATCCACACTGCAGGAGTGCAGGCATGTGTCTCCAAATTATTTGACCACTAAAAACCTGAGAACAACATGATTTTATATTATGGAACAGGAATTAGATGCCAATCGGAACAGGAATTGGATGCCAATCACGATGTTTCAAACAACGCATATTTTTTCGTTTTCAAGTTCCACATGAATGGCATGTTCGTCACAGCTTCCACAATTGATGTCCCTACTTCCTACTTTCCTAGATGTCACACCCATTGTTCCTCTAATGATGACAAGATGAGGATCCACGTGGTGGCTGAGGCGAAAGGCTAGGCAGCAAAAAGTGCACCTGCTAGCGGCTGGGAGAGGGACATCATCGATCAGTTTTAGGATCATATGCTCTTCATATATTGTGATGTACTAAGTTGCTGACATGAAAATTTACGGTGGCGTAACCAGAACATCTCACAACCATGCTTAACCCGACTTCCACATGCATCCCATTCTCAAAGCATCTAGAGGGAGAGAGATGGGGATTGTTACGGTATATACTTTTGACTGATGATTCTATTCTATCCCAAGCAGCTAGTAGGAGGCTTGCATTAATTTACGGGGACTTGGTGAGTTACTGGCTTAGGACAACTTCAACTGCCTCACCAACCTGACAGGATGAGAGAGATGGGAACATTAATTAGTATAACACGCATTTTGTCACAAGTATGTAAGCACGATGCACGTACGGATATCTTGCTGTATGTCCTAATATACCTACGCAGTACAGAGTCAGCATGTGTATCTCAGTGATTCAGTATGCACCATGTTTCAGAACAGAATTTGCGTTTGCAGGTTCAGAACCTAATCAAGCACATACCCCTATCTACAAAGGTCCTACGTGACGAAAGTTTTTTTTCCGCGATATATCTTCACAAATCCCAGGAGCAATTAATGTAGAAAAGACCCCATGATAATATTTTGAGTTAAAAGTTTTTTCTGGTTTTAGTAGCGAACATTCGCGAAATGGCAATACCTTTGAATACCTCAGGCCACCCGGCGCACCGTGTACATACAAGCAATTTACTGTCCCAGGGACCTCAGTTCTGAACTAAGAAACGTCAATACTGAAGTTAAGTTTGAGTATACTGAAGATAAGTATTCTAAGATCCTAATAAATTGGAGCACCGAATTTGGATCCCTCCAAATTAGCCAATCCTATGAAAGGCCTAGGCTTCCATCGTTTCATCGTTGGCTTATAAGCTGCAGCGAAAATTTGAATATTTAACTTAATTTTAAAGTTGAATTTGAGGTTTTTAATCGCGATCTTTTTTCCAGCCTTTAATTTCAAATCATGAATAATACGGATGTAAAAATTTTGCCTACAAATTAATTTTTGTTGCTTCGTTCATATTACTACGGCTTATTAAAAAAACGAAACGATCAACCCCTAACTATTAGAGCTTGGCCTGCCAAATTGGGTCACTACCAATGGTAGCAATCTAAAAAATTTAATATTTAAATTATCATGAAATGGACCATGTCATAGAATCACAGGCGAATTTTCTTCAGCCCTACACTTCTAAGAAGTAAAAATAGTTAGCTGCTGTGATGGTTGGTGACATCTCGCACAAATGATCTATAGAGTAAAAACAGAGAAGAAAATCAGGGTGTCTTGAAAGCTCACTCCCTAAAATATAAATCTTCTTTGACGAGGCGAGGCACTTCCATAGAAGAAACTTCTCTTGATTGGAAAACCCGTCAATTTCTCTCGGGACATATGAGCTAGATGTCTGCTAGATTGATCATCTTACAACAGAGGCACCTCCCATTCCGTTGTAGGCAAAACAAGGACAACTTGGAACGACTGAATTTGTGTGGTGTCCTCACACCTGATCAACAAGAGCCTGTGCACCTGGAGGTTGTTCGGCTCAAATTCCCAATGCATCCTATCCGTGAATCGCATCGTCAAATCACTGGGACAATACTGTGCTCTTTCTCTCGGTTGCTTTCCCACAAACAAAGGAGATGGTCAGCTGTTCCTGCCCAGAGAAGTAGCGGTTTGATTAGCAGCTAGTACTAGCTTATATATGGGCACATAGAGTTGGAGAGGTACTGGCAGTTCATTACCACACTAACCAGACGGGAAGAGAAAGGCAAATATTGTTAGTCACTAACCATTAATTAGTATTAACTCACGTTTTGTCACTGAAGTATAATTTGTAGTATCTCGCTCATGCCTTGAGTGAATTTCTTTCTCTGTTTTAAGGCCCTAATGAGAAATATTATTGGGAGGTGGAAAACGTTCATGCATCTTTGATGTATTGATACGACCGTCCGAATATAAATCAATCAATCAATCAATCATTTTCAAGCTGGCAGTTTTGCCAGCTTCTGATTGGTCCACATGGCGCAATAAAACGGAAGATAAATATGAGAATTATCTTATGAGAAAAATCATGAGTAAACTTTCAGCACCATCATATCAAGATTTGGATGCTTCAAAAATTTCTCTCTTCTTTGCAACAATATGTTGATTACTAATTGTGAGGATCTAGATGCTTCCAAGTATGAGACATGAGGTGATGGCTTCAAGGGTGAATAATAATTACTAGATAAATATGTGGGCAAAATTTTTTTCATAGTAGAGAGATAAATATTTTTTCAGGTTCGTGTGAGTGAGTGAGTGCATAGGATACGTAGCCTAGAAATAGGCTTATTAAAGATGTACAGATACAAATAAAACCCAATAATATAAAGATAAAATCCTTGCCCTCAAAACTATTATAAATCCTATAAAAAGTACCATTGATCAATAGCTCCCTCTCAAATTTTACAAAATTAGCACCTCCAAAAGTATTTCTACAGTTTAATTTTTAGGTTAGCCTCAAGTTGATTAAGGTCAACAACATCAATTGGTGTTTATTCCATCTATCTATCTATTATATCCTAAAAGTCCATTTAACATTATATAAATGCTTCTAAGCAGTGGCGGAGCTTGACATGAATATAAGCAGGGGCCCACTATAGATATGGGATAGTAACTCAAAATAATTGACCTTTTAAGCATAGAAAATGCATCAAGAGAAAGACAATGAATTTTCTTTCTTCTTGTGAAATAGAAGTAAAATATTTTTTCATAGTAGAGAGATAAATATTTTTTTCTGGTTCATGTGAGCCAATTTTAAGGTAAAAATTTCAGCAAATATGTTTATGGCACCTCATTTTCAAGCTAGAAACTCAATGTACAAACAATTAGTAACAATTAAAATATTAAGTGAGTATAGCTTTTGCACAAAGCGTCTAATTTTTTAATTCCATAACATGAATTAAATATATATATTTACACATATTGTAGCTAGCATAATATTAAACAAAAAAATCAATATTTAAAAATCTAGGTGCATGTATAACAAGTGTTTTAAGAATAACCACACATAAACATTCACATATATTCACATATTTAGGGTAATAAATTTTAAGCATTATTAAATAAGATGTCCGTGTATTTGCGCGGGCTACTTTCCTAGTTATGACAAAGACCCTTTACGGTCATACCATTTTCCCACAATCTCCCCTCGCTTGATTGTCATGACAGTGAAGTGCAAGTAACTTTTGGATCACTCCAAACATTCATATATACCTCGCCAAGTGCCAACAAATAAGATAGATGCTACTCCTCTATATAAACTCATCACTCTAAAAGAATAAATAAAGACCATTCCCTTCATCTGTCCATATGAAATCAGTGGCGGAAAGATCAGAACAATCATATATATCGGTTTATTCGACAGTGGGATGTGTTGTTATTTGAGAATCGGATTCATGGGGAACTCGATATGCACTACCTCGATAGAAATATGATCAAATCAATACTAGCTGATCACGGCGGAGCCCTCTCCACCTGCTGGTATCACCTTGCTGCTGATGGCACTCATATAGTCGTATGTCTGAGCCATGAGACAATGAGAGCGAAATGGGACGGCCAGCCGCCCTGGCACCCCCAACTCCAAGCAGCAGATGTAAAACTGACCGGCCTAGTAGTATATGGCGATTTTCTTAGCCGAGACGAGGATCCACGGATGTCGACGCCCGACGGTTCCTGCGGCAACAAGGCCATCGAAAGAGGCAACCAAGATCAGTGTCTCAGTGTACGTATCAGTGAGGCGCCCTCTAGAAGTCTAGATTGATCTTCGGCATGCTGGTGGATCTACCGTGATTTGCAAGCTCCTCCGTTTGTACATTGCATACCCAATTTATTAATCCCTAAGGCACTAACTTTCGATCTTCGATTTGATCCATTTGCCATTGTCCACCTTTACCCCTTCGATTCCTAAATCGTAACCTGCTACGGCAACATCATGGTCAGCAACAACATGGCAAACCGAGTAAAGGGAAGAGTAGAAAAGGATGAAGATGAGATCTGAAAAAGAGGAGATCAAGTTAACTATCTACCAACCTGACAATGGCAATTGGTGTGGCGACGTGCAAGGGTCGCAGGGAGCCAAGGACGTTGCGTCCTGGGATCACGGTCGCGGTGCTGGTCACGAAAAACAGAGAGGCAGAGTCGCGGACGCGGAAACTAATCAGTCAATCACCGATTCACCAATCACGCAACATCGTTGCTTCGCTCGACGCTCGCTGGGTCGCGGCTCGTGCTCACAACCTCACGCTCACGAAGGCAGGCCTACCCGCTCGGCCGAAGGGGAGGGGAGGGGGCGCCGGAGGAGAAGAGGGGAGGAGGAAAGGTGGAGATGGGAGTGAGGAGGAGGTATGATAGAGATTGAGGAAGAAGATAGCTCCGATTTTTACTCTGAACTGGAGGAAGATAGAATAAATTAAGGAGCAGGGACACGGATTTTTTTTTTCCGGGTTGTTTAATAATCGGGAATAAAGATAGTCTAGGATTTTGACACTATCCGTCATTTTTTTAACCGAGACGGGTACTACCAACCAGGACTAATAATTAAGAGTTTTTTTTTATTGTACCCAACATTCAGACAATGTATTTTTGCATGTAGAAGCACCACTCGGACATTCAGAGATCTTCATTTCAATAGATCATCATTTGTCTTTTATATGGTACTCTTGGTAGTATGGGGTAGTAATATACAAAGTTAAACTAAGTCCCCTTCGATTCAGAAATTGGCGTGTGATTATTTCGGACACGCAAAACGGGTAGTATCATTGACATATGATTAATTAAGTATTAGCTATTTTAAATTTGAAAAATAGATTTATTTGATTTTTAAAAGAAACTTCTTTATAAATTTTTTTTCAAATAATACACCATTTAGCGGATCCATTATACTATATCCATAATATTGCAAGGCACGTTACAAAAAGTTTATGGTAGTACGGTGCTACGTTTTACACCTGAATCAACTGTACCTGCTGGTTTGCCTGGTTGGTCTAGGATCTTGTAAAGTCATGCAATTGCCATAAACCTTGACCGGCCAATAACCATATATATATGAATATGCCCTACTACTACTACTCCTGGGAGCAAGAATCAAGGAATCAACATTGTCAAACTTGATCATCTCCGATCCTATCACCATATTTGGGTGACAGAGTTGAGCATTGCACCGGTGGTCCTGTGGTTTCATGATCAGAGATGCCTTTCGAATAGGATACATTGGGAATTTAAGTTGAACAGCATTGAGAAGATCGTGGCTAAATCGTAGCACCCGTTATGCTGGTTGACAATCACAACTTAAGCTATTTGAGACTGTATTATAGTTCCATTCTAAGAAGCTAATTGGCCTTCTCGATAAATGAAAAGACCGACGAGTGTATGCTTAGAAGGTGCTGTTGCAATATATGTCTCATCTAGAGTAGTGAATTTTACCTTCAGACACTACTGGAGAAACAATCTTTGCTGGGTTAGCCAAAATCCACAATAGTTCCGGTTTAAGTAAGAACCGAAACTAAAGAATAACCTGACATCACTTTTTAATTCTGAACACTTTTACAGTACCCAATATTGCTATTATATACTAGCAGTATATGAAAGGGCAAAAAAGAAATTTCACATAGTTAGAAAAGGACGTTTTAGGAAATTTGTAATTGGATACATCTCGCGTGGAGATTCAGTCGGTCCTGCAATCCCTCTCTCATCGCTCTCAACCTAATCGTTTGGTACTCATCAAAAGGACATATTTACCTTTTTAAATTTGCACTACAAGTGGTTACAAGGATTAATCTACACCGTTAGATCGAATATACTGCTAGTACATTCTAGCAGTGGATATCATAAAAAATCATATATATATATATATATATATATATATATATATATATATATATATATATATATATATATATATATATGGTCTGGTATTAATCGAACAATAAGTTTTTTCACATGGGGCCTAACATTCCCAGACCATCTCCCATCATCAAGCCAACCAGATTTTTTTTTCCAGGCTACATAAGTAAAGGGACCATGTAAAGATAAGTGTATTAGCCGTTCCATCTAATGAGAACAGTTCGTATTGAGTTTGGAGTATGATCAATTACAGAAAGAACAGCCTTAAGGATCGATGCATTCATCCAGATCAGATCGTTGGGGAGTGATCACACAGTTCTAGCTAGCGAGCTCCCGTCGCTGCTGGTAGAAATTATTCACCGCTACACACTGTCAAAAGAAGTATAAATCGTTTGCTGCATGTGATGAGATGGCTGTATCTTTTTTTGAACTTTGAGATGGCTGTATCGGTGCCTCTATACTGTGCATCTCATTTGAGGGCCTGATCAGTATTTATACTTAATCCTGGAATTAATGAGACGCAAGGCTGGAGTTATTTTTGTTATTTCTTGGTTAATATTGAACGTTTCGTCCGCTATGCATGACTGGCACTAATTGCTATGTGTCTCTAGTTATACAAGCAAACAATATAGGTACCGAGTGGTATTAAAATTTTAGTGTAAAATTTGGTCCTCTTGATACTACCAAGAAGCAAACACTATAAAATTGCTCTAACTTAATTAATATATGTATCACAGTGAACCAATAGCTAACACACGATTTTTTTAACATTAAACGGCAATAGAGTTGCCCAGTATATTAGAAGAGAAGAAAGGCGGCACTAAGGCCGCTACTTACAGAGGGATTACACTTCTCGTGTTGCTAACCGAGTAGCAGCACAGGTTACAACAGGTTACACCAATAGCTAGCACACGATTTTGACTTGTAGAACCTACGTACATAGAGTCGAGAAGATAATAGATATCTCCTAATAAATCATATCAAGCAACAACACCGTATCTTTTTCACCCGCAATCGAACGCAACTCATCTAGGCTCGTGCGTTAGTGGCATGCATGTAGGGCCCATGATAATGACACTGTTGCAAACTAACCGGAAACAACATTATTTCTTTCTTAAGCTCGGTATGCAAAATGAATAGTGCACATCATTCGACTAGATCATCGATTTGTGATAGTCTTAACATGCTATGGGCAGCAGGAGCCTCTCTACATCAACCCCGTTCGTCCCAAATTCCCTATGCATCCTATCCTCATGGCATCACATTGTTAAATCACAAGGCAGCATTCTACTCATTTCTCGCAGCTGCTTTCCTACAGACAGAGTAAGAAGATGATCAGTATTTATAGTTTTATAGTGCTGGTTATGCCTAGAGAAATATAGAAGCTATAGCTCATTTATGAGCACTTGGAGTTTGAAAGGTACTAGCTTTTCCAGTCCCGTACCAACCACAGAAGAGAAAGAGGAGAACACTAATCATTTCTCTTTTAATATAATTATTAATAACTCATATATTGTAAATGAAAATTGTCATCGAAGTATTATACTATATATTAGCTTTAGTACTATTGTAGATGGGCTTATAATCTGGAATTGGGCTATATCATTAACCTAGCTTGCTCTTTTTTAGAAAATTGTTAACCTTGCTCTAGGGTGGCCTAGCATTTGAATCTAAACTTTAATTTATGTGCCTGTTAAAAATAATTTTTTTACTCATAACTTCACAAGAGTAAAATTTGACCATTTGTCTATTATAGTCTGTAATATAACACATTTAGTTTACCGCCATGTATTGACGTTCCAAGTTTATGCCAAAAAATCCTACTATCCCATGCATACTAATAAAACCAACAGCAAATTACTAAGAGTAGGATCTCCCTAGTGTCTAAGTGTTGCTCCTATGCGCAAAAAAGATCTTCTGCATGCCTCCAAAATATACTTTGATCTATATATCCAAATCTGAAAATAACATCATTTTATTTTAGTGGAGCAGTACGTGGCTACATACATTAAGCCTCTGTACATTTTCTTCACACTCATGGAATCATAATCTTCCACATGCTATGATCGAACAGTCTTTGGATTTTGCTAAAAAGAAAAGTCTACAACGCCTCACGACGTACGGATCCACGTCCAAACAGAGAAATGATCGGGCTGCCTGTCTGCATCTTAGCAAGCACAGCAGATAACCATCTGTAGAAAGCCCTTCACGCAGAATGAGCTGACTTGGTATCCCGCATTGAACTAGAGTATGGTATCCTAAGTTTTCCACAAGAATCATGGTGCTGTAACCAGATCGTATGGAGATTTATGGAAGGAAGTGGCTCATCTTGCATTCCACATGCATCCCATTCTCAAAGCATAGCATTGCTGAACCACCAATAAAATGTTGTACTCTTTCTGAAAACTTAGCTCCCACAGACAAAGGAAGGAGATTGGTTGGGTTTGCAGTTTTCTAGTGCTGGTTCTGCTTCTGCCTAGAGGAGATAGTAGCAGACTAGCAGCTAGATTATTTATGGGAATTCGGGTATGTACTAGTAACAACTAGCACTTCAGTGCCACACCAACCATGAGCAGATCAGACAACGAAAACATTAGTCTGAATATTGGTAATACACATTTTCTCCCATATATATATAACCGAAGTGTACTGGTTGTACAGTTTATATCTCACAACTAGAGTGATTTTTCTCTATGTTTCAAGGCACTAACAAGAACTATTACAGGGAGGTGGGAAAATGTGTCTTTGCTCGTATATTGTTACTGCCCACAAATGGATGCTCTAGCTTTCACATCTTCAATTGTTATTTGATTCAGGTGAACATCAGCTCAGGTGGTGTTGTAGTGTGCTGTCCACGTGTGAAAGAAGCTTGTTTTGCCCTTGAAACGATATGTTCTATTTTATTGATACAATCATCAATTGGGTGATGAAATAAATGATGAGCACCACTAACTTCCTGCAGCTCCTTTTTTTTGGAATGGTTTTCCTGCAGCTCCTTGAAAGAATGGGATCATAGCTCGTCCTGAACATGAAATCAATAGATTGAAAATGTTAATAAACTGTCTCTCCTGTAACTTTCGAAAAACAGAGACACTAGCAGTTCAAGACGGTTTGCAACTTACATGGTAGTCATACCTACGATGACCCTGCAAATGTAGATAGACAAAAAGGATGTCAGTTTTGATGGATGATCAACCGGTGTCATATTACACATACTAGCCTATGCATCAACACTAGCGGACAGTATACATATATAACAGTTAGCGGTTAGCACACACTACCTCCAGTCTGCATGTCTTCACAGTGATGATGTCTATAATTCTTAAATGTTTTGCTAACAGCATGTCTATTAAAGTACTTTTTATTGCGAGGTACATCGTATCTTTTTCATGATCCTCTTTTTAATACAACTGTCTATATTCCTGTTATATCCTAAAGCAGGTGATATTTCAAAACTTTTTGGTAGATTACTACTATTTGATATTTATAGGCAATCGCTCTGTGAAAGGAGTAAACTGAACTGTAGAAGGAAGAAAGTATTCCAATTTCTACATGACAGCAGAGAGAAGAAATATACTCTATATTTGTCCCTGTAACGATCCCTGTAACGGTCCCTGCCACGGTCCCGATCCCTTTCTCTTCTTCGTTTCTCTCCTTCCTCTCGTGCACGCCGAGCCTCCTGTTGAAAAGAAGCACCTGTTAGCTTCCCTATGAATTGGAATTGCCGAGTCAAAAGTCCCAACTCTTCAGAACAATGAGCAGACAGAGTTGCCAGTAAACTTCCACTAACCTCATCTTCTCTAGCCTTCCTTCGCTTTTCAGCCTCCTCAAAGGCCTCCTTTTCAGCCTACGTACCGAAAAAGATTGAGATCGGGGTTTCCGTGCATGAAGTTAATGGCATGGATAAACTTATAAATGTGTCCTATGATGTCTACCTCTTTATTTGCTGCCCTAATTTCATCAACAACATTTCTTGCATATTCCGGGTCATCACAAATCAAAATGTTGTCAAAAACTGAACCAGCTTTCACCTGCATACCATAGTGTTTTTTTTAAAAAAATAAAGCAGATCACAATGAGGATGCCATAGTAGTTCTTATCTTCAATAGAATCCATGCCATTCAGATATTTTTTCTAAATGACATTATGCCGTTCAACACAGTTTAGCTGCAGCATTATAACTGAACAAACATCTTTAGCCAAAAACTATCATACCTGCCAAACTTCAATTCCCACATACTGCAAAGGTTTCAGCACATATAGGTCGGGATCATCCTCAAATTCTGTGAAAGAAGCATATGCATCACTTAATGTTAACTTCAAGAGAAGTTGGAAGGGGGGTGAGGTCCAGCTCTAAGTCAGATATGCAGCAAGAAATAAAAGTACTGTTACCAGATATAGATTAAATTTCCATGACACAGTATGCATTAGACAAGGTACATGGGAATATGGAAAACACTAACATAGTGCTGACAAAAAAGACCATCATTTCTCACCTGGATTATCAATCCACGGGATCTTCCATTTTCCCTTGTAGTTAGGGTTCTTAATTTTCTGTACACAGAAGAGGGTCAGAAAAAAAAGCCATGAGAGGTGGCAATGACGAGTTAATCAGTCAATAAAACAAACCTTCCGTTTCCACGGTCCCTTGTATTCTGGATTTGGTATCATTCTAGGCTTCCATACGCCATCATCATCATCATCCCATGACTCAGGCTATTTTAGTATAAAAAGGAAAATCTGTCACCATGTGTTATATTTATCAACTTAATAAGCACATAATAGAGTAATAACCAGATCGAAAAAGTGAATATGTAAAGGATGTTTCGAATATAACATGCTTGAACAGGTAATATGAAACCTTTGTCTGCACTAGGTTAACAAATTATTCCATATCCACAATATAAATAATTAATTAAAATAAATTAATATTTGAATTGTTCTGCATAAATATTAGAATATGGATTTACGGCATACTTCATTCATAAGTACATACCTTTTTATCCTTTGGATCAGGAATCTCTTTAGGAATAGAGTCGTAGCCCTAGAAAGTGAAGGGGAAAATGTTAAAAAGATTTTGATTTAGATTCTCAATTTACAACAGGAAATATGAAGGACTTTTTGAAGTATATTATATAAATGGAAAATTGCAAAACGAAAGCCTGGTATTGAGAAATTGCATTGTGGGGGCCTGCTGATCATGGGCTATTCGATAGCGGGGCTGTCGATCGTGGGAAGTTCGTTCCCCAGTTCGACAGGTTTGTTTTTCCAGAAATTCAACAGAGTATTGTTTTCAAAAAAAATATATGGTTGTTGGAGACCGATAAGTATGTTATTCCCGACTAGCAATTATATTCAAAATTTTGTATTGTTTTCCAAATTTTTTATGGAAAATTATATTTTTACAGTTTCCCATGAAATTTCTGAAAAAAAATCAAAATTTTTAATATAATTGCTACTCAGGAATAACACATTTATCGGCCTTCAATAACCATATATTGTTAAAAGGGTTAATAAAAGTTACTCGGTTAAATTTCTAGGAAAAGCTGAAAAAAAAAACCTATCTAACTCCCCAAGTTCGACAGCCCCTCTTCCCCCAAAACACAACTTCTCGATCTCGACACCGGCCTCTCTTTTTGAAATTTTCCATTTATTATTATTAAAAAAAACAATATGAATTTGCAGACCTCTGGTTTAACTTCATCAGGATCTTCAATATATTCCCTGTCATCCCAATCTTTTGGCTGCAAGAGAGAAAAATATAAGACAAAAATTGTTGAAATTTATGAGAATAACATATCTCTAAATCATGCGTGACAAATCCCAAACCTTTTTTGCATTAGCTTCTTTGATCTTGCGAGGAGGGAGGATGTCCCAATCAGTGTACATGCTCCCAAATTCTCTCTCCCGATTATCAACAAGTAGGCTATAAGAGGCATCTGGCCTAAGAATAAATGTGTAAAAATGTGTCAACTTGTCAGTTTCACATTTCAGATCTTTCTTTATAGGGTAGTTTTGCCCTTGATAAGACAGTATAAGATGGAGTTTCTTTGTCTGATCACCACATATATCAGGCCCAAACATGAAGCTGCAAGAGTAAACATCGTGAGGTTAGCACATAGCAGATGCAATTCAGAAGAGGATTAGCCAGAACGAAAACACAATAACAGTTCAGTGATGCGATCTAAAAATAACAGTTCAGTGAGGAACGCAATGAGCCAATAAGGACAGATAAAACTTGTATTCCATATCCACCAACCAACTTTAGGCTGGTTGTTAACCATTTTTTCTGTAAGGATGAGTTTTTGGTAACCCAAACCAGCTCAGGCATGAAGGCTTAACATTCTTGTTTACTCAGAATTCAACAAATTGGATTCAAACATTATATTCTTTTTCATGTACGAAGTCTTTTTACATCCTTCGGTGAACTTTTAGAGGAATGCTTGTAGACAAAGTTCAGAAATAGAACCATCAGGTTTTCTCAGACCAAAAACAGGGAGCCAAATTTACCTATAAGGTGTGTCACCACCAAATTTCTTCTGATTGACATAGCCAGACATGAGCTTGATATAAGCACCACCACATTCAATTTCCTGCTCAATCTTTATTGAATACTGAATCACCAATGTCCGGTTCTTGTTACTGAATTCTGGGAACTTAGCCGATATGGCAAAATGCTTAGCATCCACGGTTGTTTGTATACCTAAGATTGATGATTGTAACACAGCGACAAGCCATGGCATGATGCCATAACCCATAGCATTAATAAACCTTTAGTCGTATGGTAGAAAGCTGAATCATGAAGACTGAATTCTGAAGTGCTTATTTCTCTTTTTGTAAATGAAGGTTGCTCATTACAATGAAAATAGAACCAAAGAAGACCCCCACCTTTGTCGTCAGGATCTCCAGAATAGCTCCCTGCTGTATGTTTGAACGTTCCGGCTTTGCCTTCACTCTTTTTCCAGTCAGATTTCACCCATCGGCTCCCCCATCCATCTAAACATGAACATATTGGTTAGTTAACTGACAAATAGCTGACACCTCAAACTAGTACTTCTTTTCCCTAGCGAGAAGTGCTCCAATACTCTCATTCTCCAACTAACATTAAAAGCACTAAACGGTAATCAGTTCAAACTCTCTTCTGGAAGTCGAACCATCAACATTTCAACACAATTTCCTCCGACAGAGCACAGGCAAGGAAGCTTTTCAGTTTATCATCAACTTCCCATCAACTATTCAATTCGAGAAAACAACAGCTAATAACAGCAAGCAACCAAGGACACATTATGCAGTAGTAAACCAAACTAAACGCTTCAATTCAACGGCTAAAAAAAAAAACGAAATTGAGTTCGAACTGGAAGGAAGTCAGAAACAGTAGTACCATCGAACCGCTCCTCGAAGATAACCTCGCCGGAGACGACGATGAGCTGGAGCAGCGAGGCGAGTACCACGGCGGCTTGGAGGATCCCGAGCCCGATCCGGCCGCGGCGGAGGCGGCGACCCATCGCCGTCGCTGTGTCCGCCGCTCGCTCGCCGGAGAAGCAGAGGTGGTAGCTCCGCAGTGCGCTTCACTGCTGCTTCCCATTGCCAAGGAAGAATATTTGTAGAGCGACCCATTCCGGAAATAACCTCAAGAAAGCAAACTATTTACAACCATGCCACTCGTCGTTTCCAAGCCTTTGGTGTTGTAATGTAACGATGGCAATCTTATGGTTTTAGGAAAGACCAAGGGCATTTCTGGGACTAGTTGGTGGGAAAACGCGTGGAAAGTCAGTCTTCCGTGGAGGACCGGCCAGATGGACGGCGACGTCGGAGGAAGACGTGGACTCGTACAAGTCCACGGTGGACCCTGGCTTGACAGGTGGGCCCCACTGACTGTGGGGCCCGACGACCGGGTCAAACGGCCCACTAATGAAACAGCGTGCGTGTGAGAAATGGCACATCCACCTGTAGTGAGCCAATCACAGGTCAGATGGCTTTCTCGGAGCCAGTTGCTGAGTGCCACGTCATCTGGTCGACGTGTCCTGCCAACGTGGCATTATCCTCTTGCCAGAATACTGGACAAAGCAGTTCAGCACAAGAGTTGACACAAGCAGTCAAGCAGAACATACTACTAACAGTTCAAAATAGCATATCATGAACCTTTTTTTTCTGACATGAGCATATCACACACATCAACAGATGGAAGGAAGCAAATACTTATAGCAAAGGTTGAACTGAGCCACTGACTCAATGAGCAACAGCCAACAATCAACACTACTTTCAGTATTTCATGAGATGCAACTATGCAAGTCATAGTCATGTGGTCACAAGAATCCATTGCACACATCAGATGAAGGCGTATCAAGCTATCAGCAACTGTATTGCTACGCTTTCACATAGTATTTTTCCTCTTAACCCACAAGGATCCCATTAAACAACAAAAACCCAGGAGTCGGGCACAGAAGCTAAAATTTAAAGGTGAATAAACTTTCTGCCAAGTAGTGGTGCTTCCATATTCTTTGTTGTCTCGAATGCTTAAACCTCCTCAACGGTCAAGCCTGCAGAAAAAAAAAAGAGATAAAAATCAATAACAAGCACAATGGCCACATATTTCAAATCAGTATTAGAACAGTGATACAAAGAGATAAAAATGCAATTTAGGAGAAGACAAGCAAAATTTTCCCTAACAGTACTAATTATGTACTATACTTGAGGCCAGGGCAGCCTAGATATCTAGCTCTAATTAACAATAATAATTATCTATAATCTACTTGAGGGCCTAGATATAGAGATCAAATGAACTCCAAAAGGCATGATAAATTTTTGATTGAAACAGTATTTAATCATAGGGATGTCAAGTTCATACATGTGCAATCTAGATTTTACAAGTGTGAAAAGAAACAAAGTAGAACATAATACAACACTGAACCAGGGTTAATAAACCACGTGCTCTATTCCAGAAAAAAAAACTATTCGTCTACAATTGGTGTGATCACGACTCACAACCCACATATGGCAACGGTAATTGCTTCTTCACAGCCTATGTCACGCTATCTACATAATGGCTAGGTACATCTTCACTGAATTTGTAGCACACATACATCTCATTATATCCAGATTAAAACCATACAATTAACAAACTGAACACACCACACATGGAGACATTTAGAAACAAAAGAAGTGGTTCCAATTCTGACTGGACGGAACCATCTGCATACCTGGGGGAAGAGACTGCTTCAGCTTGTTGGCCTTCTCAGTGTCAAATACACACAGCGTGTAGAGGTACTTGGAGCAGCGCACCTTGAACTTGGCAGCATCCTTGGTCCTCTTGATCCTCACAGAACGGGCATCCTTCCTCCTCGCCGTGAGAAGGAAGTCCTTGATCTCATGGATTTGCTTCGGCTATAGGAAAGTAAAAGGGATAAGAACTCATGCTCACAGCTAAACCCAGTATTGAAGAAATAAATTAGAACTTTAGCTTGGAGCTAATCATCCTACAATTCCAGTATATCACTGCAGGAATGCAGCTTCGTCAACTACTCAACTGCTATGTCAGAATATATTATCTACACCTTTACAATGACATCAGAACAAATACGATGAAAGCCGATATCAGAACAAAATGACGTGAATAGTGATAGCTCATATACGATTTTAAATCCTATGTTTTTCCCCAAAAAATCCTTCAATCCAAAAGGAGGCATTTCCTACTGTCAAACACCCTTGTACAATTTCCTTTGAAATCCTGAACTGATTCCATTCTATTCCTGTCGTAATTAAGAACACAAGTGACAATTAAAACTACTCAAACTCTCAGTTTAATTTTCACTGGAGGAATCCATGTACGCCGACAGCTAGAAACATGCAACTAGATCCACTTAAGCTAAGTAAAAAACATTGGACTACTGAATCCACGCCACCAAAAGGGTGCGGGCCGTGCGGCGCATGATGCAACCAGCAAAAACAACTGCAAACAAATGCAACTGGAGGAGAACTAGTAGGAGAGGAAAGATTTACCATCTTGGCGGCGGCGCGGCGCGGAGGAGGAGGCAACCTGCACCTGCAGTCCCAAAACCCTAGCAATGTGAGAACGACGCGAGGGCGGCGGCGGCGAGCTGTCTCTTTGTAGGAAGAAGGGAGAAGAAACCAATCCGCGTGGGCCTATTTTGTGGGCCGAGCCTAGCTATGGCGTTAAAGCCCAAATCTCGGGGAAAACGTCACAACGGCCCAAAGAAAGAATGCAGTATACCTCCCTTTTTTTTTCCTTGACAAATTTTATCCAAGTAAATGAAAACTTCCCCCCAGTTTTAACCAGATTGCCCACTTGCCCAGCAAGAATGATAAGGTCACAAGGATGGTCAGAGGAAAATCCATTCAGGCGCGCGTATGACAATATTTCCTCCAATTTATACCAGATCTGATAATACAGTGCAAAGCAATACATTTGCCTTTGCACAGTACAATACAATTCCAGAAGAACAACAGTAAAAGAATCGCAGCAAATCACAGCTGAATAGCCGCACTAAAATTCAGTAAAACAACAAGAAAAAAAAACAATTCCCCACTTATACTTCCACTGTCCATGGATCTCGATTTCTGAACGAAGAATCAGACATGGTAACCCGACTGCCAGCTCTTCGCATACCCACCATCATGATCCTCCTCGTCGCCATCATCCCCGAGGCGGAGCGCGAAGGCGAGCGCGAGCGCGGCCCACTCGAGCACGAACACGGCGGCGCCGAGGCCGCCGACGAGGCGGAGGATCACCTCGCCGTCCTCCTCCCGCACGTAGGAGCGGATCTCGGCGAGGAAGTCGCCCGTGCGGGTGAATGCGAGCAGCGCCGCCGCGCCCTGGAAGATGGCCGTGAGGACGGCGGAGGCCGTGTGCGCCGTGTAGTGGGTTGCGCCGGCGCCGGAGGTGAAGGAGCCGGAGCAGGCGGCAGCGGCGAGGACGGCGGTGAGGGAGTGGAGGAAGACGAGGAGGAGGCCGCATGGGGATGGGAGGAGGCGGAGGGAGAGCGTGAGGAAGATGCAGCCCGATGCGGCGCCCAGGATCAGGTAGTTGCAGAGAAGGAACGCCCTTCGCGTGTGCACCCCCGCCATTGAAAAGCTTCTTCTTCTTCTTCTTCTTCTTCTTCCTCTCGATCGATCGATCTGTTCAGAAATCGCGAGGAAATTGGAGGCGATTTGGGAGTGGGATGAATTAGTGAGAGATCGAGGGGGTTTAATAGAGTGGAAAGCGAGGAGAGGAGGGGAGGGGATTCGTGACCGTTGGGTTTGCTTCTCGAGCGGCGCGGGGGGTTAACGGCTAGTGCGCGCCTGAGCGGTGGGTCCCACGTGGAAGAGAAGAGAAACGTTATACCAATTACCACGTCATTATTGTTGATTAAAATAAAAGTAAAGTGGTAGTATTAATTATTGTTTGGGCCCTAGTTCTCTCATTGTCCTATTCGTTAATGGGCCTGAGCCCACAAGGCCATGCGAAGGGAAGAACCCTTAGGACGATCTGAACCGTCCATTTCTACACCTCTCGCCGATCTGATCCGTCCATCCATCGCATTCATCCCCTTCCGCGACACGAAGGCAGCGGCGGCCGGTGCCTCCGTCAAAACTCGTCGCCGGCGAGGTTTTTCTACGGTCTTCTCCCATCCGCCGCCGGCGATCAATCGGAACCGGGGAAGAAGATGGTGTCGATTAGGGCGCCGAAGATCCAGCGCGCCAGGAGGCGCGCAAGCTCGTAAGCGTCCTCTCTTTCTCTTCTCCGGCGACCCTTCACTCTCTCGCTCGCTCACTGATGGTTGCGCCCTCTTCAGGTTGAGACCGGCAAGAAGACGCTTATTCTCCATGGGACAAAGACTAGTGCCGTGCTGAACTCGGTGCTCGCGGATTTGTTCCACCTGAAGCGTGACAATGCCGCCGTGAAGTACACCAAGAAGAATGATAACATCAGGCCGTTTGAGAGCGGTGGGGAGACTTCCCTGGAGTTCTTCTCTCTCAAGAAGGATTGCATCCTGATAATGGTAGGTCTCAGTTATCCTGACTATAACTGTAATTTGTTATTGGTGTGAAGAAGAGTAAGTTTTTCGTTGCAGAATGTAGGATTCGTTGATATATTTCTAGTGATTTGTACTGTGGAGGAGAAGCAGAGCAATACTCAATGAGCTGCACTATGAACTTCTTCAATGTGCTTTCAGTTTATTCATTTTTTATTTAAATGTGGCAGTAACCCAGATCATGTATTTTAGGAGTACAAGATTATGTTTATCCACCATTTTGACTATGATCACTCCTTTTTGTTCTAGTATGTTTCTCACTCAAAGAAGAGGCCCAACAATATTCTTCTTGGAAGGACTACATATCTATTGAATCGTATGTGTATGTCCTTGTTGAAGTAGGAGTTGAGAACTACAGATCTATTGGATCGTATGTGTATGATAAGAAAATGGCACCTAAACTTGGGTCAAAGCCTTTCTTTGCCTTCATTGGGGAGCACTTTGAAAGTGTTGAAGAGCTGAAACATTTGAAGGAATTGCTGCTTGATCTTTTCAGAGGAGAGGTGTGCATTTTTTTTATGTTGATTTACACATTGCGAACAGATAAATCTATTGATCTTACTGATAAATAGGTGGTAGAGAATCTGAACCTTGCCTGTGTGGAAGGGTTATTTGTCTGCACATCAATCTCCCCTACCACTGTCTACATGATGCACTGTGCTCTCT
The DNA here is from genome assembly GCA_000325765.3 of Leersia perrieri. Classification (NCBI taxonomy): domain Eukaryota; kingdom Viridiplantae; phylum Streptophyta; class Magnoliopsida; order Poales; family Poaceae; genus Leersia; species Leersia perrieri. Next base: position 16,737,493 of record CM002483.1, on the reverse strand, counting down.
GTCTAAAACAGTCAGCCACATCGATTCCTAGAATGGAGCTGGTTGAAGTTGGACCTTCGGTGGACCTAGTAGTCAGGAGGCACCGATATTTAGTTGAAAGTTTGAAGGAGGCAATGAAGACTGCCGATCATGCTAAAAAGGTAAATCCAATTGATAACTGTCTTTTGTTCATTACAGTATTGCTAGGTTGCTAATAAGATTGCATCTTTAGTGTGATTAGCCTAAGCAGCTATTGCCTTTTTTTTTCCCTTCTGTTCTTGCTAAGATCCCTTATATCACTAATTCGCTATGGTTTTCACAATTATCATGAACCCTCTCGCAGATGAAAAATGTCATGAAGGATCCAGTGCAGGGTAAGCTGGGCAAGGTCTACATTCCAGACCAGCAGGTAAGAGTTTGTTTTGTTTCTCTTGGAGCAGTAAAGGTTGAACTTGGCTTTTGACATTCTAATCTGATTCATGATTTTGACTGTTAAAGATTGCAAAGATGACTTTATCAAATGACATCAAGGGCTCAAGAGGGAGCGTCGTGAGGCCAAGAAAAACAAGGAGCACTCAAAGAAGCAAAGGGGGTAAATGTTGAGTGAAGAAAGCTGAAGACTGTCCATTTTTTGTTGAGAACTGGTAGGTCAGATTAAAGGGTTTTTGGCTGTAACTGCTCCAGCTGTTGTGTCGACCAAGTGGAAGTCATCTTGCTCTTAGATTGACTGGTAAATAGTTGAGTACCATCCTCTAGTTTTTACTTTTTACCTCTGTAATTACTTCCACAACAATATTGAGCATGCTGGGAGCACGGAAATTTTAGTGGTTATATTTTTTATTATGCTGTTTCAGTAATTCTAATTTCTGGCATTCTGATAGCTGTCATATGTGTTGACTTTCCCCATCTTGTGAATTCTGAAGCCATTGTGAATTTGTAGCTGCTACCAAAATCTTGGCCTTGGGTGCTAATAATATGGCTGTAAGCTTAATTCTGTAATAATTGAACCCAAACTGTCAGCTTCCGGGGAAAGTAGAAACTGAATCCATATTGCCGAGCTTTATATAACTCTCTGGGTTGGCTTGCCTGAGATTCTGGTCAAACCTGAATCGGTAACATTGGAGGTTTTCCATGCTTCGTGTGAATAAAGGGCGGTACTCTAGAATTAATGATGGATTGGAAGAATTCCACGGCTATATAGAAATCGATGAATCGATGGATTGCAATTTGAAGACGCTATCTGTATGCTGTCAGTACAGAAAGCTTTCATGCAGTTTTCTGAACATAGTCTATTAAATGACTAACTCAATATAGCTTCTCTGAAACGGCATCTAAATCTAATAGTGGATCTAGTCATGACAGGTAAGCCCTGATCGCACGGTGCCACCAGAGGGGCAAAGTGGACTTCTACGAAAATAAATAGCTCAAATAGTCGAGTTGTACTTTATATTTGTTATCACAAATCTTTGTTTATTACGGGTGTGTTTAGTTGCTATCCACACATTGCCACCACTAGCCAATAAAAATTGCCACACTTGACTAAGTTGAGGTGAACAGATTCTCCACCACACTTTGGCTAGCCTAAGGGAATCTTGCCACATTTTTTCATATCACTAACGCGTGGGACCAAGTAAATCTTGCCACAAACTGTGGCAACAACTAAACAGTTGCCAAGTTAGTTAAACTTGCCTAACCTTAGGTGTGGCAATTTTTGGCAAAGTGTGGCTTGCAACCAAACACACCCACGATTGTACTCCCCCCGTTCTATTTTACATGTTGATGTCATCCCGACAGTCTCCTATATATTTGATCGTTGTTCATGTTTTCTAATCATATATTCATAAAATTGTAAAAAATACAAAAGCATGAAAATATTTTACATGAATAATCTATTCAGTGAACATGCTGATATTTGCCTAAAAGGTAGTGATTTGATTGTGCGGTAGTACTTTTCTTATTCAATGAAGAAAAGTCGATACTTTTACATATTGTTACGCAAAACATCTATAAGAATCTTCTCAAGACTGACATCAACACAACAAATAATCTTTCTTGTGGTGTCCTCATTCTCAAGACTGACTTCAGCACAACCAATAATCTCTGGAACGATATTATTGTAAAAATGCGCATTGCATGTGCACGTTTACTAGCCTATTAAGAATTAAGAAATGACAGAGTAATCTTCACATTATTGGTCAACGCTAATAAATATGAAATTAGATAGATTGAAAATTGTATTGAGCAAGCAACAAAGTCACCTCAATGGACAACGCCTATGTAGTCTTGACTTTTGAGAAATGTGTTACTAATTTAAGCCCTAAACAATGGGTTATTTTTAGCCAAGCATATCTCAATATGGTTATAAGTAGCTAACTAGTTTCTCAACGTCTCATGTGTCTTTTGGTTTTCTTCCCATTTCTAGCAGGTAGCATGGAGCTCAAACAAGTATTCTCCATTGTCTTCCTCTTCTGTCTTTCTGGTGTGAGTTCTACCTCACACTATTTCACCTCGATTTTTTCGCTTGGAGACTCTTATGTCGACACTGGCAATTTCATCATCATGGGAACCCAACCTGTCCGGTATGACAAGCTTCCTTATGGCATGACCTTCTTTGGCCATCCCACAGGTCGCATGAGTGATGGGAGAGTCATCATTGATTTCATCGGTAAGTTGATTAACGAACTAAAATGGCATAGTTCAGTATTTGCAGCATTCAAGATGGCATTCAGTCTTCTTGTCACCCCATTTGTCACACACACAAAACCTGAGTTGCAACTATTTAAAGAGTGACAGATCCTTAAATCTTCAGGCAAATTTAGAGCATGACACAAACAAATTTCAACAATTTAACTCCTCTAGCTAAAACTAACTTCCTAAAAATTATGCTATGAGGATTCAATGAATTATCGAGATGCTTGTTTGGGTACTACTAATTCTTACTCTTCTTGATATGTTTATAGCCAAGGAGTTTGAGCTCCCTTTCCTTCCAGCCTCCCTAGCGAATAGCTCAAGCATCTTCCAAGGAGTAAACTTTGCTGTCCAAGGCGCAGTGGCAACTGACATTGACTACTTCCAAAGGAACAACATTGTGTCGTTTAAGCTTCTGAACAATTCTTTAGATATACAGCTGGGTTGGTTTGAGGAGCTCAGGCCATCAATTTGCAATATTACTACTGAACAAGCAAATGGTGCGTGGTTGGCATTAATAATTCTCTCTGCCATAGGCAACAGAATATGTATTTATTCTCTTCTTAATTAGTGTAAATTGATATGAAGATACTAACTAGTCTCTACAGGGTTCAAAAATTGTTTTAGTAAATCCCTTTTTATTGTTGGCGAGTTCGGGGTAAATGATTATAACTTCCTGTGGACTGGAGGAAAGACCAGAGAAGAGGTTGAGTCATATGTGCCAAAAGTCGTGAGAAAAATCACCATGGGAGTGGAGGTATCCCGCACATTACTCTCTTCTTTTTAAAAACCATTGTAGTCACTTACTCACTTTTACAATTCTCATTTGTTTTATAGACTTTGAATAGTTTCAAGTTCCAATCGTTGAATCGGAAGAATGGTATTTATTTTAACTTAATTTACATATCCCAGAGGCTCATCAACCAAGGCGCAGTTTATTTGGTCGTGCCGGGGAATCCACCAACGGGGTGTGCACCAGCGCTCCTCACCCTCCTCATGAGCCCCAACAAGACGGACTATGATGGTCTCGGCTGCCTGCACGCCCTTAATGACGTGGCCAAGTACCATAACACACTACTATGTGCGGCTCTTGGCAGACTCAGGGGCATGTATCCCCATGCCAAGATCATCCTCGCTAACTACTATAAACCTATCATCCGAGTCATGCAGAACCCTGGCCGTTTCGGTATACTCTCTCCTTTCATAAATATTTAATACCGTTAAATTTTTCACATACGTTTGACCGTTCGCCTTATAAAAAAATTATGAAATATGTAAAACTACATGTATGCACAAAAATATATTAAGCAATGAATCAAATGATAGAAAAAAATTAATAATTATTTAAATATTTTGAATACGACAAACGGTAAAACATGTGTAAAAAAGTCAACGGCGTCAAATATTTAGGGATGGAGGGGGTAGTATATTTCAACCCTTCTTGAGAGTGATATGCATGCACCAACTAATTCATTTTATCTATTTTTAACATAACAATTTGATGTGTAGTCTTAAGGTATTGAAATACTTTCAAACCAAAATTTGCAAAGATTATTGAATTGCTTGTGCTCTGGTCCTCAAATACGATGGCCAGTGTATTATATAGTCTGGTCATAGAGAGGGAGAGACGGTAATTGACTCGTCTCTGTCTGAACTCTGAACATTTGCAATATGCAGGGTTTGCAGCCGACGGTCTTCTCAAGGCTTGTTGTGGCATCGGCGGCGACTACAACTGGAACATCAGTGACATGTGTGCAATGCCCGGAGTGGTCGCTTGCAAGGATCCTTCAGCCTCAATATCATGGGACGGGATTCACTACACTGAGGCCATCAACAGCTACATCGCCAAGGGTTGGCTTCATGGCCCTGACGCTGATCCGCCAATTTTGACCGCTATCCACCACTGATTTTGACTTCTAGTTTGAATTGAGATGTAGGTCGATGTCATGTGTTGTTGTTAGTGAGAGAGCGCACACTGTTCAGTTAGGGGATCAAGAAATGACCAAGGCATGCATGGGACTATTTGTTCGCTTGGATAGTTTCCATAGTTTTTGTATACTGATTGGGTCAGCATTACAATAGATGCTAGCTTGCAAAAGTGTAAAATACAGCTCAGTTTGTAAACGAAAATAATATGATTTGCTAATCAACTATCCTGATTCTGAGTGCTACCGTCAGGCTGTTTGGTTTTGTAACATGCACATCAACTAATAAATTGAGATTTGCATGAGACATGAGTACGCACAAATAGATGTTCGCCAAAAAAAATCAAACAAACAAACAGTCTCATGATCGATGAGCAATTACAGATTTTTAGAGTATTGTTTTAATAGTTTTGACTTCTGCATTTCAGTGATGTATAGTAATCTCACTATCGTGTGAATTCAGAAGCCATTGACAAGTTCGGAGCTTAATTTTGGAAACTTGAACCAGAATTATCAGCCTAGGAGGAAGCTGAATTCATATTGCCCATCTTCCTTTAACTTTTGCTATGGGTTGGCTTACCTGAGCTTCCGTTGAAACCTGATATTGATTACAAAGAAAGCTTTCCATGCTCCGTGTGAATAAAGCTATCTGTCGATTGTCATTGCGGGTAAGTTCTTTCAAGATACCGTTAAACCATCAAAGCAGATTTCTCAATAAGGTCTATAATTAAAACTAACTCGCAATATAGCTTTCTTGAAACGGCGGCTACCAAATTGCAGAGCTAGTACATCGTGTAAACCATGATCCCACGGCGAATGCCGCGAATACAGGGTGGCTTAGTGGACTTTTAGCAAAATAATGGCTCAGAGATAGTCAAATTGCACTTTTTATTTTTTTCCACAAATCCGTCCTTCCGTTCTTTTCTACATCATGTTAATGGCATCGTGACAGCCTTCTTGGTATATATTTGATGATTCTTTTTACTACTTAATTAGAAGATGCATAGGCGCGCACACACACACCGCTCCCATACCCACAAAATATGCCCCCTAACACACGATCAAAAGACGGAGAGCAACTGCAAATGACTAGCCTTGATAAAATCTTGTTGAAAACGCAATCATGTGTATCTAATGTTTGTGGGCAACAAGATTTCCTGATGGATGGAGACTAGCACTGTAGTGCTGATGTACTCCCCCAAAAATTGTTTATTATGATAGTTTACAAATAGAAAAAGTAGTGAAAGAAATAAACTTTTCCTTCACCAGATTGCGCCACATCATCGAAAATGTAATAGCCAATAGATTAAGGGTTTGGTCAAATAATAACCATTGGATGGTATATGTTGTGAATAAAAACAACCAATAAAGTACTTGTACATAAATATTTAAAGACTTCTAGGGTATACTATTGACACATGATAGAGAGTGATAATAAAAAAAAGAACTAGAAACTTCTAGTGCATCTCTTATAAATATAAAGTAAAACTTAAATAAATCGAACTATTCTTTGGGTCAATCTCTGAATAGAAATTAACTCTTCTTTAAAACATACATATGGACCATATGCACAATATTCAAAAGTCGCGCAACGTGCGACTACATGGCTAGTAAATTGAGATTTGCATGAGTACGCTGTTCCTGCAACATCAAACAAACAGATGTTCACAAAGAAAAAAAAACATATCAAACAAACAGTCTCATGATCGACGAGCAATTACAGATTTTTAGAGTATTGTTTTAATAGTTTTGACTTCTGCATTTCAGTGATGGATAGTAATCTCACTATCGTGTGAATTCAGAAGCCATTGACAAGTTCGGAGCTTAATTTGGGGAAACTTGAACCAGAATTATCAGCCTAGGAGGAAGCTTAATTCATATTGCCCATCTTCTTTTAACTTTTGCTCTGGGTTGGCTCACCTGAGCTTCCGTTGAAACCTGATATTGATTACAAAGAAAGCTTTCCATGCTCTGTGTGAATAAAGCTATCTGTCGAATGTTATTGCAGGTAAGTTCTTTCAAGATACCGTTAAACCATCAAAGCAAATTTCTCAATAAGGTCTATAATTAAAACTAACTTGCATGCAATATAGCTTTCTTGAACCGGCGCCTACCAAATTGCAGAGCCAGCACATCCTGTAAACCATGGATCCAGCTTCTCTAACTTTAGGAGATCAAGTCATACGGTGACTTTACCTCTCATCCACCACCCCCATATCCACATGGATTGCAAATTGTATATACCAAGCAACAACGTTGCCACAAATGGTGGTTAAGGAGAGCCTAAAGCAATGTGTTAGTAAACAATGGATTACTTTTATTGGTCATGTCTTATGGTTATAAATAGCCAGCAACTCCTAAACTTCTATGGTGTCTTTTGGTTTTCTTCATATTTCTAGAAGGTAGCATCATGGAGCTCAAATTTATAATCTCCATTGCTTTCCTTTTTTGTCTTTCTAGAGTGAGTTCTACCTCGCACTATTTCACTTCTATGTTTTCCCTTGGAGACTCCTATATTGACACCGGCAACTTCGTCATCATGGCAAGTCCAGTTGTGCCTGTATGGAACGATAAGCTTCCTTACGGTATGACCTTCTTTGGCCATCAAACAGGACGGATGAGTGATGGAAGAGTCATTATCGATTTCATTGGTAAGTTGAATAATGTATGGATTTGCACAGCACTCAAGATTTCATTTTCAAACTGTCACTCATGTCTCACATAGATAAACCATGAATTTCAACTATTTAAAGAGTGTCAAATCCTTAAATCTCCCGATACTCGTCTTAAAGAGAAATCGTACAAAGTATACTGCATGAATTCAATTTTAACGTGAACTCGCATCGTTGGTTGGGGACTAGTTCTAACTCTTCATTGACGTGATGGTTTGTAGCCGAGGAGTTTGGTCTCCCATTCCTTCCAGCCTCCCTAGCGAATAGCTCAAGTGTCTCCCAAGGCGTAAACTTTGCCGTCGGCGGCGCACCGGCAACGGGCGTTGACTACTTTGAGAGAAACAACATTGTGCCATTTAAGCTTCTGAACAATTCTTTGGACGTGCAGCTGGGTTGGTTCGAGGAGCTCAAGCCATTGATTTGCAACACCACTACTGAAGAATCCACTGGTGCGTCGCTGGCTTTGATAATTCTCCAAACCATAGGCAACATCATATATATTTATCTTCTTCTCATTGAGTGCAAATTAATATGAGAGAAAAACTGACTCATCTCTTCAGGATTCGAGAATTGTTTTGGTAAAACCCTTTTCATCGTTGGAGAGTTCGGAGTAAATGACTACAACTTCATGTGGATGGCGGGGAAGCCCAAACAAGAGGTCGAGTCATATGTGCCTCAGGTCGTGAAAAAAATCACCATGGGGGTGGAGGTATCCAATACACTACTTTTTTTTAACCTAAAGAGATATTAAATCATTTTTACTCTTTCAGTTTTTAAAGACTTCGAAAGGTCCCAATTGTCTCATCAAAATTTTCATAATTAATATTGCAGAGGCTCATTAACCAAGGTGCGGTTTACGTGGTCGTGCCAGGGAACCCACCAACGGGATGTGCACCGGCCATCCTCACGGTCCGCATGAGCCCTAACACTACAGACTACGACAATCTTGGCTGCCTACGTGCCGTCAACGAAGTGGTCAAACTGCACAACGTGATGCTACGTGCGGCTCTCGGCAATCTTAGGGGCAAGTATCCCCATGCCAAGATCATCCTCGTTGACTTCTACAAACCCATCATTCGTGTCCTCCAGAATCCCAGTCATTTAGGTATACTAACTATACCCTAGTCTTATTCTTATTGGATTACATGCACTAACTAGTTTGATTATACAATTTTTTAAAAAGAAAATTTGTGGTGTATGCTATATGATGTGGACTCTGAGATAGTGACTTGCATAGTTGTATGGAACATTTCTATTGTGCAGGGTTCGCTGCTGATGGCATTCTCAAGGCTTGCTGCGGCACCGGCGGCGCATACAACTGGAACGCCAGCGCCATCTGCGCCATGCCTGGTGTTGTCGCTTGTAACAATCCATCTGCCTCAGTGTCCTGGGATGGGGTTCACTACACGGAGGCCATCAATCAGTACATTGCAAAGGGGTGGCTCTACGGCCCTTATGCGGATCCGCCAATTTTGGCTGCCATCCCACACTAATTTTCTGAAAGAAAACCATGGAATAATCCTAGCAGATTGGCAGGTCTGTTTATGTGGGCAGATAACCTGTCGTTTGAGAACTGACATGCAGATCGATGATAAAAGAAATAAATAGAGTGTATGCAACTCAGTTTGAAAAAGAAACGAAATAATTTGCTAATCATCCTGATTTTGACTTCTACGTGCTACTGTTGGGGTAGTTAGTTACTGGTTACATATATACTTGGATTATACAACATCAATCAAATCCATTCACCGATTTAATTGGACACTTGGGCGGCAAAATTAAAGCAGGCAGCAATGTCAGCCGCGCCACAGTGGCAGAGCTGGAGAGAAAATCAAAAGGGGCCAAAACAAACATTCGCCGGTTCAAGAATTTGGCAATTTGCATCAATTTTTATTGTCTATACAAGCGTCCATTAGCTAGCCATCTGAATTTAATCTCTTAATTTTGGGCGGAGCTAGAGCTGTATCTTCTAATTCATTTTCTTCTAATTGAAGATCTTAATCAACCATATCATTATATTTTTTCCTTCCACAAATATCTTCTTGTAGAAATAAGAAAGTGTTTTTCTTTTAGGTTTTATGTGACAAGAAATTTCTTGGGGGTGGCCATGGTGTCTACCGGCCACCCCTAGTTCCGCCACTGCCACACCGCCTACCTAAGGACACGGTGCCATCGTCGCCGTGGCACCACCAAGCTTTTGTGCTGACAGCGGCGCGTGCCGCCAAAGCCCCTAGTTGCCATCACTCTGTCATCTCTGTAGCTCCACCTATCTATCGCTCTCTCGTAGCAATTATAAAAGTTAGTCGATATAGCAAAATCACGACTAACCTTCTAGGTCCTTTTCTACCATTTCTGTCATGGATCAGATTAGACATGCTAAATAATGACACAAAAAACACACAACGTTCAGACAAGTCTACTCCCCAGAGCTCTAATTTATGGATGCTCCTTTCCAATCAACATTACGCACATGCTACGAGTTCATGGCCTCATCATCATCCTCCCCTTACTTTCCTCCACAACATTGTCATCATCACGGGTATATTGTTGGGCCCATATATATTTAAAGAGTTCTCGGGTTACAGAATCCCACACAAAGTCTACCCATATCATCTAATACAACTTCAAATCCAAGTGTAATCTACCAAGACTAGTATAATAATCTAACAGTAGACATGATCTAGGCTACCGCAACCCCCACCGGGGCCACCTCGCCTTTTGCCTCTTGCCATTGTGTTGATGTGGCTGTCGTCACTGTTAGCCACACACGTTGGGAGGCAATTGGCGGCTCCATCGAACCGCCACGCTGGAGGCTGCCCCACCAATTCGTCGTTCTTCCTGAAGTTAACGGCCAACGCCAATCCGTCATCATCGCAGCTGCCTGTCGCCACCGATTGTCTAGTTACTGTGAAGTCACAAACTATTGCCATGGGCCTAGCATGATCTGGCCTCGTCGACATCCCTAGCCGAATACCCGGATCGATAGCCACTGTCACCGTGGCCTCAAAGAGATCAACAACCATCATAGGCCCTAGTTGCCATGGCCGCCGCCATTCCCGGACTGCTCCTCGCCACTGTCCTAACTGCTCGTTGGCTTTGCCGGCTAGCCACTCGGGCGGCGCTATTGACGCAGACGAGAGGTGGAAGAGGAGTGGCTGCAGTAGGAGCTAGGGGCGCCGTCCGGGTGGGCCCTTGGGGCCAGGAGCGATATGGATGGGGAGAGTCATTCTCCTCCCCAACTTGTTTTTTTGGGCAAAGTGGGACTTCTACAAAAAAAAATTAATGATTCAGATTGCACTTTTGTATTGTTAATCTGACAAAAGTACTCATTCCATTCTTTTTGCATGATGCATCATGTCACTCGCAGTCTCTTAATCATTCATTTGATCATTTCTTTTCTATCACATATTTATAAAAAATATCTAACAACAGAAGGGCATGGACCTCGTCTATTAAGAATGGAGCGGATGACCATTATGATCAATAAAGTTGTTCGCATATTCCATTTTAATTGTTTTGCATATATGCCGAGGTCGCAATCTTGGACCTCGTATATTATGATTTGTCAACGCCAATATATATATTTCCACTAGATTGCAAGTTGTATCGACAAGCAACAATTTAGCCACCTAAAGTTGACGAATTGACAATGCGTACGTACTTGTGGAGTTGTAAGCAACATATAGTTGACTTTTCATAAAATAATGGAATAGTTTTCTTTATACGGATCTAACTATAAGTAGCTGGATAGTCCTCAACTTCTCATGTATCTTTAGTCTTCTTCCCATTTGTAACAAGGAGCATCATGGAGCTCAAAATTCTATTTTCCATTGCCTTCTTTTTCTTTCTTTCATGTGTGAGTTCTACCTCGCACTATTTTACCTCAATGTTTTCCCTAGGAGACTCCTACATTGACACTGGCAACTTCGTCATCATGGCAAGTTCTGTTGTGCTTATTTGGAACGACAAGCTTCCTTATGGTATGACATTCTTTGGCCATCCTACAGGACGCATGAGTGATGGAAGAGTCATCATCGACTTTATTGGTAAGTTGGGTAGACACCGTGCAATTCAGGATTTGGCACTCCTCTCAAGGTTGCATTTAGAATTTGCCACCCAAAGTGCAAATTATGATCCTTTATTCTGCAACTGCATGTTATTGATACATGAGTTTCAATGGTGGCAAACCCTTTAATTTCTGGAATGATTTAAAGCTTAGGACCTAAAACAAAACCTCATGTAAATTAACTTCTTTAAAAAAGTTTCATGCAAATTTTACCTTAAAAATTAAGGATTCCACCATGAACTTGCATGTATGCTCAGTTTGGGTATTATACTTAGTTCTAACTCTTGGTTGACATGGTTATAGCCGAGGAATTTGGGCTCCCTTTCCTTCCAGCCTCCTTGGCGAATAGCTCAACTGTCTCCCAAGGAGTAAATTTCGCCGTCGGTGGTGCGCCGGCAACTGGTGTTGACTACTTTGAGAGGAACAATATCGTGGGGTTTAAGCTATTGAACAATTCTTTGGACGTCCAATTAGGTTGGTTTGAGGAGCTCAAACCATCCATTTGCAACACCACTACTACAGAAGCCAACGGTGTGCGCCTGACATTGACAATTCTCTCAACCATAGTCAAAACCTATATGTCTTCTTCTCAGTAAATGTAAATTAATATCAAGCAACTGATTGATCTTTACAGGTTTGGAGAATTGTTTCAGTAAAACCCTTTTTATTGTTGGAGAGTTCGGAGTGAATGACTACAACTTCATCTGGACAGCGGGAAAGGCTAAACAAGAGGTTAAGTCATATGTACCTCAAGTTGTGAAAAAAATCACCATGGGCGTGGAGGTTTGTATCCAGCATACTGCTACTCGTTTCTTAAGCACATTACAACCGCTTTTACTCTTCTCATATTCAAAAACATATTTGAAAAGAATGATTTTTTTTTCATAATTTACACATTGCAGAGGCTCATCAACCAAGGAGCGCTTTACGTTGTTGTCCCGGGGAACCCACCAACGGGATGTGCACCGGCACTTCTTACGCTCCGTGCAAGTCCAAACAGTACAGACTATGACAAGACACCCTTGGCTGCCTGCGCGCCATCAACGGCGTGGCCAAACATCACAACACAATGCTTCGTGCGGCTCTCGGCATGCTCAGGGGCAAGTACCCCCATGCCAAGATAATCTTCGCTGACTTCTACAAACCCATCATTGAAGTCCTTTATAATCCTGGGAATTTCGGTAAGCCTTGACTTACATGCACCAACTAGTTTATATATTTTTTTTCTCTTGTATTGTAAGGTCGTGTGTCCATTGGTTCTCAAATATGATAGCCAGTGCTGAAAGTCAAGATCTTCTATGAAAAACTGCTATCTGCAGGATTCTCTACCGATGGCGTCCTCAAGGCTTGCTGCGGCACCGGCGGCGCTTACAATTGGAATGCCAGCGCCACCTGTGCCATGCCTGGAGTGGTCGCTTGCAACAATCCATCTGCCTCGGTGTCCTGGGATGGGGTTCACTACACAGAGGCCATCAACGAGCACATCGCCAACGGCTGGCTGCACGGCCCTTACGCTGATCCACCAATTTTGGCTGCTATTCCCCACTGATTTTCTAAAAGAAAACAACCATAGGAATAATATTCCTAGGAGATTTGTACCTTTGCCGTGTGCAATTAACCTGTCGTTAATTTGAGAAATATTGACATGCAAATCGTGAAAGAAATAAAAACAGTGTATACAATACAATTTGAAAAAGAATGAAATAGTTTACTAATTAATTATCCTGGTTCTGATGACTTGGTTAGAAATTGCATACTTGGACAATTGGACTTACTGTAAGTAGACTTTCCATGCTCAGTCTCACTACTGATAAATGAGGAGGTTTAATTTTTCGTGCTCCTAAACAGTTTCGCTGTTAATTATTAGACTTTCTACTCTTTTTGTATGACTTGATGGCTTGGAATTCCAGAACGCTATCCGTACGTAGTTCCTTGAAATCTCATTGGCAACCAGGTTGTTTCAATATATTATTAGCATCTGGGTAGAACAATCAAGCAGTATCACGTATGTGATCTATGAGTTAAGACAAAATGAAATGCGGCGTCTACCAAATTGCGACGAGCCAGAATATATATAAAATGTATATAGCGTGTACGTATAAGCTTTAATCCACGGCGGCTCTGTGGGCAGTGAAGTGGATTTCTCAGCAAATATTGACTTTAGACTGCATGCAGCTTGTATTTATTTGGTATGACATTTCTTTTATCATGCATATAGCCAGTTAGCCACTACCTCTCAAATAAAATTATAACCCCCATGCTCTCTTGGGCAATCCCAATATCTAATTATCTAAAGATGGCTGACGTGCCACTTGCTGATTGGTCAACCTAACCCCATCAATTTGCTTAATTTTCTACTTTGGCACATTTTTTTTTAAAAGGTTCTGCTTGGCACATATGGTACGCAAGTGCCATCGGTTGGGCTGTTTTCACATCATGCTGATCAGCTGAAAGCCCATTGATTGATCTAATTCTCAACAGCAGTAGTTGAAGTTATTACTGACAGATTGCTTGTACTATAAAAAGAAAAAAAAAACTGGCTGATCAGCCTCAGCTTAATGGGAACCAATGACAGCCTACGTATGCCTCAACTACGTATGCATGCCTTGACGCGTGAGAGCTTAGCTCCGTGTAATACACGATAAGTAGCATATGAGCCTAAGGGCATGTCTAATGGTTGAGACAATGCTGTAAATAATTTTCTTTCACCTTATTTACATTATATACAATGGGTTGTCAATTGTGCTGTATGTATATCCTTAAAAATAGGATTAAGTGGGCCAATAAAAATCATTCATCTAAGAGACAGTTAGGTTACAATGGTAAAAATCATGTATATAACATACAGCTGTTGTCTTTTATACCGTAAACAAATTAACATACAACCTCTTTCTCTCTCTTTTTTCTTTTTCTTCGACCTATGCAAAATTCTTGCATGATACTTCTTACTTACAGCAGTATTTTACCATTGGGCATGCCCTAAGCACGCTTCTGGGCCAATATTGCTGCCAAGGACGTTTTGTTCTGATATGAAGAAAAAGAATCTTAAGTTTATTTACTACAATTAACTTTATCCACCTCATGTTATTTATGGCTACGATATAGAAAACATATCTTATGCACACAAGTATTTTCGTGCACATACATAAACACAAACTAATAAATATCACCCAAAAATTCTAAAAATAATTATACATTTAGTTCTAACACTGTCATATATATCTGTAAAATTTATTTTTAAATTCATTATACACAAATGGTAATAAAAAGAAAAAAATTCTAACAGATTTCTATTTAAAAAGCATTAAGATTTTTTTCATATTTTTGCTGCGCCTAAAATATGAGGAATTTTAAGGTAAAATTTTATAGATGTGTGTAACACTATTAAAACTATATGTATAATTTTTTTAGAATTTTCAGTGATATTTATTAGTTTGTGTGCACGTATGTACACGAAAAGATCTGTGTGCATAGAATATGTTTCTACGACATATGGTATATGACCTAATAACGTTATATACATGTCGATGAGGGCCCATGGCGAATGGCAGAGGGCCGTGGAGGTGGGAGGTTCTGCAGCGAGCCACTAGCGCAGCTCTCCTTTGCGGCATGCAGTGGCTGATGGAGCTTGACTCGCTGGAGCACTCGCTATTTCCGAAGACTCCGGCAATGGTGGGTGCGTGCCAGCGAGACGGTTAAACTATCCGGTGTGCCGCTGCTGCGGGACGAAGGAAAAGTTGTTCGACAGTTGATTAGCTAAGGTAGCTAGCTAGGAGATAATTAGGATTAATCATGTTAATAAAGTACTGCTGGTCAATCTTACGGTTGAATATCCGAGATTCAGGCTTGAACAACACATAACGTGCATTGTGAAATGCGGATTGGCATAATTGCATTAGTGTGAGTACACAGAACGTGAACATTTCAAGCACGGTTGGTCGTCCTGCAAGACACACACATCGACCGATCAGCATTTGCATAAAAAAAATATCCTTAAAACAACACATGATTGGTTGATCTTTTCTTTGCCTCAGAAATCAGAAGAAAGAAACGATCGATCGTGTTGTTCCTACCATGATTGTTTGGGGTGGGGGGAGGGTAGACTTTGCGTGGTCGGCGGCATACGCGGTGGGGGCCTCGCGCGTGGCTGCTGCTGGAGGTGGATCTTGCGCTCGGCGGCGACGTGATCACCTCCACAGGTTCTCCCCCTTCCCCTCCTCCTCATCATCGTCCTCCGCGTCGTCTTCCCGTCGCCCTCGACGACCACCTCATTGTCTCATCCGCGACATCGCCGTTACTGACCATCTCCTCGTTGCCCCTGGCAACGCTACCACCGTACACGGCCGTGCACGCCGTCGCTGTTGCCGGTGGCGGTGCTACATGCACCGCCACGACAGACCCAACGGTCGCAGAGGGATGCGGTGGACCTAATCCTGGCCCCGCGGCACACCATGGGGTCGTAGCCGTCTTAGAGGAGTGCCCTGGCGTGGTGTGCAGTGTGCCACGAGGAAGTTGGCGCCGTGTTCCGAGCGTCGCAGCCCAAACAGAGCGTTGCCTCATCCGCACCGCAGCACACCCTCGCCGCCGCCTCACAATGCTTGCACGCGGCATGCCCCAGCCACTGCCGTCGTTCACTCTTATCTGTAAAAGAAGATGAAGAAGAAGACAAAAGAAGAGAGAAGAGGAAAAAGTTTTATTTTTTTACTGACTTGTGGGCCCATATGTTTTTTATTTTATCTTTTGATGACTAGGATTCCACGTCAGCCAAAATCACCCACAATACTGCCGAGTGACCTAAATTAACCTGGTTTTGTAAATTGAGGGATGTGTTGTATCCGATTTTGAGGTTAAGGGACGTTTTTAAACTCGGTGACAAGATGAGAGACCTAGATGGACTTTTTTTTTCAAACAAGATCGATGTGGAGGAGGAAACATAGTCCGAGTTGAACTTCAGCTGTCCCCAGCCCACGGACCAGACTCCTCTTCCTCGTCAGTTGGGTCTAGCCTTCCACGGCCCATCCTTCCAATCTGGCCCATGATCTCCGTCTCCATTGTTGCCTTTCTTTTATCGTTGGTTACAGAACTCCTCGCGTGGCATAGATTAAACTGAATCGGACATGAACTTAAGACGGACATAAAAATTTTGACGCACCATGAAATTCTTTCGTTTTTATAACAGTAGAGAACTATAGATGTAACACATGCATAGCTCACTCTATTTTGAGTTAATTTAAGACCATGGTATGTACATCCTAGGCTTAAACTACCCTCAATTTCTATTTAACAATTAACTTAGCGGGTAACGAATCAAAACTCGACAAGTAAACAACCAAGCATTAGTACAGACGTACGATAATTAACCTACTACAAACAAAGATTTGTGTAGCACTAAATCTTTAGTAGTCACCGGCCACCACCTCATATAAATACGTGACTTTATGTGCGATGGGGGCAGAATCATTTTCCATTTGCTCACTTCAATTTCTAAGAGGAGAGTGTGCGAGAGGACACCAATGATAAATGACAATACATCGCAGGACATGATCTTGTTCGAATAAGACGCATCAGGAACTCTAGCCTTAGCATGACATGAGACTTAAGGCACCAAATGGAAATCCCATACTAGGATTAAAGCTACGGCAGACGACATGTATATTAAGTTTCGGTTCCCAGACCCTGCAAGCGCGCTAGTAAAGCGACCGAGCGGCTGATGGAGAGAGTGCATTGTCTTCAGGTCGTCCAAGCGAGGAGAACAGCGAAGAAAGCAAGATCCGAGCAAGCAAGTACCTGAGCATTTTCTTGGGCTCTTTTAGATACCTTCCACCAGGAGGAGAATGATAGTAGTGTAGTAGTACTAAATCTTATCGTTGATGTTATTGTTTATTTTCATCAAATGTTTGAATACAATAGAAGGACAATTTAGTAATTAACTAATCTTAATTTCACACCGTACAATAATGAATAATGAATTTACTATGCATTTATAACAAAGTCAAATAATTTGTTCCCAAAATATACTTTTACTATACTACTAAAAAAACTAACGGGGTGTAGTAGAAATACATTTTCACCATTAGATCTAATATAATAGACGGCTCACATGCAATACATTGCAGATACTTAAAAAAAATTCTTTCTTCGGAAGGCAAAGATCCGTCCAGCCTGTGCTGGCCTTTAGCCCTCGACGGTCGTGGATGTGGAGCGCCTAATGGGCGGAAGCAATGAGCAATATTCTGGCGAAATCATGTAAGGGCCGTCCTAACCAGTGAGATGAAACCACGGCCGTTCCCGTTCGTTTAGGCTCTTTCAAAAGCGGGGTCAATGAATGATCGTTCCTCTTTAAAAAAAAAAAAAGATGAACCACGGGCAATTTCACTGCAACGTATGATCAGTGATTAGCTCGACGTATCGTGATCTGCTAACGAACTCATTATTCTTTCACACAGTAATCATCTAGGATCATTGCTTTCCAGAACTTCTTTTACTTTTGACCAATCTAAAAAAAAAAACTTGTTTTCCATCAAAAAGAACATCAAGAACTTCTATGCTTCTCGCAACAGCTTGGCAGCACAAAGCTTTACGACTGTAATTTGCAGTAGTATCTGTCAATCTGAACAGTAGTTTCCGAAATCCGAATAAATTGTCATCACCCAATCGCTGCTTGAAACAATACGGCAACAAGAAGACTAAAAGATTACAATAGTCAATTCCACTGCATCATCAGCTGCTTGTACTGATGGTAATCAACCATAGGACAAACAAGGGCGCTTTGGTACAGCACACATGATTCACTCTCTTCTCTCTGACGTCCCATAAATATTGTCTAGTGTCTACTTTGTCTAGGAGGATGGCCAGTGCAAAACCATATTAACCAGAAGTATTTTGTACCTGCAATATCCCCATCGAGTCACATTGACTCAGTACTCCGGGTCCGTGTATCTCATCAACCAGACGTGGATTAGTGGAATCGGCTGCACTTATGTGACATTAGTTTTACGTTTCCTATATGGTTGGGAATATTTACTCGATAGAAAATATGGAATCGACGGAAAATAATCTGGTGCGTCCGGGGGTGTAGGCTGCTTCGTTTCCAGCCCCACCAAACCAGAACCGAGATAATGCTTAAGCCCCTTTTATCTTTGGAGCTTTGGATCTGGATTAACAGGTCAGATACAACAAAAATTCTCTACCGTCGAATTGCCTCAAACTAGCATGCATGATTTAATTTTCGATTGTCTATGACCCTCCGCAATAGGGACACGGCCCATGCACCCCTCTAGGACCAGTTTTTGTTACTTTCCTTTTATCGCAGGTCATACTTTTGATTCTAGTGTATGCAAAATCAACCAAGACCAACGTTTTTTCATTTGATTTCTTATTTCGGGCCTACTTGTCCTCTTTCTATGTCTCACGCCATGAATTCGGCTCAAAAAGCCCGCACAGAAGGTCGGGGATGGAGCTGCAAGAGGTGGGCGCTGGCAAGTGGTGGCGCAGAAGTCGCGGGCGGCGACTGGAGGTGGGCGGCACACAGGGAGCAGTAGGAGGGGGACGGCAGGCGTCCACAGGTAGCGCCAGGAGCAGAGCTCGTGACTAGCATGGTCGCGCCCTCGGCCGACACCGGTAGCAGCGGCGGCAGTGAGTGGCGGTGCAAAAGGTCAGGGGCGGTGAGTGGAGGTGGGAGGCGCACCGATTGCATCCATACGGGGGCAGCGGCCGGAGAGAGGCAGAGAAGTGACGGTGCAGGGTTGAACCACCATGGCTGGATTGAAGAACTATGCTCGTGGCTTGCCTGCTCCTTCCACGATCCATTCTGGAATCCGTCGATACAATCCGGAGTCTGGATTATGGCACGAGAGGCAGCAATTGCGATATGGTGTGGGAGAGCATTTCTCTCCCGTATAGCGGACACCCTAAATTCAGATGGGGCAATAGTGTATCTGCTGGAACAAATTTTTCTCACCTCATCGGCTATTTCCACGATGGAGTATGCGATAGGGAGCTGTTGGGAATGCTCTTAAGCACATCAGCATGCTAGCACAAAGGAGCTTATTGTTCGCATGAAGCATATTGTACCATGTGTGCTAGTTGATGCTGTGATGTTACTAGGGCGGAGCCAGAACAAAACACATGGGTGTTACTTATTCACTTTACTATATTTACCGATTTTTTATGATATGGGTGTCTGAGTTTGGATTTAAGAATGTCTACGTAATGAAAATTGATAAATATTAGGTAAAAATATTTTTTTCATCGGGTGCCTAGGAGCCCCCTACCCCCTGTTGTTTTTAATCATGGTTGTGAGTTGTGACCCATTTTAATCCTAAATAATGCACAGGAGCTGAAGCTGAAGCAGCACTGCAGTAGCAGCTGCATGCCTACCAGTTTTCATTATCACAGCTAGTGGGTGTGTGCGTTTGATATGTATGTGTGTTAGTGCATGGAATTTATGGGATGCATGATCCTTGGAATTCTGTGTGGTTTATACGCTTATAAGAGCAAGGTTAATAATACAGTCTATTGCTAGCTATATGGATTCTTGCAGCTCACTTTTTAGCCTATTGGTATAATAGTTACACATTCATCATTAATATATGGTCCCACTTGTCTCTCTCATAGAACTTCTTCGTTCTTGTGTCCAAAGTAGGCTGCAAACTAACAACCCACCTCTTCTCTTTCTTCTTTCCTCTTTCCTCCACCTCAGCATTCAGTCCACATATAGCCAACTATAAAACTTGCTCTAAGCAAGAGTCTGTAAACATTAGAAGTATATGAATTCTAGGATGAGTTGTCCAGAGAAAATCCTTCAAAGCTTTGCTTAAGTTCTTTCTTTTGTTGGCACAGATTTTGTGCTTTGCCCCTTGTCGGATTAGCAACAGAAATATCGCAAGGTGCATGACCTGGTGCCATTACCAACACTCCCTACCTAGCTTTGCCCTGGTTCTGAGGAAGAAATACTACCCTTTGAATTGGACATTTTTATTTGACTTTGGCTTTTTCATCTTTTTGGTAACAAGTCCGTATTCATCAGTATTAAAGAAGTTTCAAATTGGCTATTAGATTCGGACGAACGATTAACAATATGGGAGGGGTGTCTCACAAAATCCACTTATTCCCTCGGTCCCTAATCATGTGTTGTCTTGCTATTTCATGGGACCGAAAAGATTATGTTACTCAAAATCTGTCGCATCGCACAATCAATCTAGACAGCACATAAATCCAAATCAGGTTCAACATGTATAATGGGTCGGTTTGCTAAAATTGACGTTACGAATATTTAATTTCAAGTGTTTCTGGCACATGTTTAGATTAACGCTAAAATTATGATGAGCCTATAATGATTAAGCCACTTTGTTAGTAAAAATAGACATTTTCTGAAACATTATACAGATGTAGGCACAAAAAAAGTCTACACTCACTTCTATGAACACACTACACATATCCTATTGCTATAAACACCTCCAAAATACTAAGTCAACATATCTTAGAATTGACGAAATCACCACAAAAGTCTTGGGTGAGATTAATTCCGACCGAGCAAAGGCACCCGCTCGACGTGACAACAGTTAGATTAGCTGCGGCGGATTGCCACCATTCGTCAATTCATAATGGACTTGTTAGGTTTAGGACTAAATTTTATCTTACCATTTTTTCTTTTGCAAATTTTTACATGATCAAATTTTAGTAAGATAAAATTGTTTGGATTGAAATAAAAATAAACCGGTTGATGAGGACATCCTCCACTATTACCCGCTGACAAAGACGCAACACACAACTATCTAGTACAGTTGTAACGTCCAGTACGGTTGTAGTCGGGCGGCGAACGTGTAAGCCTCTGAATAATCCCACCTTGATTAGCTTAAGGAGGAGGAAGCCACCTTAAAAGGGAGAGCCACCCTTCCCCTGTCAGACTAGTCTTTTAGGGAGATTGGACCTTTCCCTGAGTGGGTGTGCCTAAGAAAACTGTTGGAGTCCGGGCAACCTTAACTTGTTGGGCCTCGGCCAACCCCACCTGGGCCGGATGTATCATTTGGTATCAGAGCTGGGCCCTTGTTAAGAAGGGGAGAATGATGAGGACATCCTCCACTATTACCTGCTAACAAAGACGCAACACACAACTGTCTAGTATAGTTGTAACGTCCTTAGCTAGAGAGAAGGAAGCCATCTTAAAAGGGAGAGCCACCCTTCCCCTAAAACTGTTGGGGTCCGGGCAACCTTAATTTGTTGGGCCTCGGCCATCCCCACCTGGGCCGGATGTATCACCGGTTAAGTTCCTACTGGAGGAACTTGTAATTGGGTTCAAATTTCAAATTTGACATGTATGCTAATATTTACGGCTAATATTTTTTTAAATGGTAGAGGACATACCCATTGACAACTCATTCGTCATAGGCGAGCTCGCGCCTGGTGGCATGAGGCAAGCACGGTCACCTCGTGCGATTTGGAATGAGCTGGTGTTTTCATTGCGCTTTGTGGGTTTGGGCTGGAATCTTGGTTAGTCACCCAGGTGAGCTTGCTGATAAAACCCGGCTCAGCCCAACTCATTGTTCTTTTACTTGGGGTGAGTGATTTTTTAAGACTGTCAAAAGAGCTCAAGTTTCATGGGGATTCCGTAAATATCTCATTCCAAAAATCAAAATAATCGGAATTGAGACTTTAGCATGGGCTCATGAGCGAACACCCTTGGCTAATTTAATTCGCTGGAGAGATAAGCCAGTGGCTCTTTCCATTGTGCAAGCAAGACTGGACTCTGGGAAATTATATTGAAGAACAAAACTGGTTGAAGATTACGAAGCGCTTTGAATTGAATAAGACCACTCTCCTTTTTTCATAAAATTCGAATCTAAAAGAAATTATAGATAATGTTTCCTACCCTGAAATTTTCTTGTCTTTCCCAAATGCTAAGGAGAAGAAGAGGATTGAGTCAAAAGAAAAGGCTATTTTGGAGTTTTATCAACAATTTGCTTGTACTTTCTAGGGGACATGAAGTCCCACTCCCAAGTTCCATATATTGGCTCATCATCTTCGGGTTCAATATCCACTGCAACTGGTTGGTGTAGCACTGATGAGATAGAAGAGCACTAACCTGATCCAGCTTTCTATAGCACTAAATACTTGATCACCCACCCCATGCACGTACATATTATTACCTATAAATTAAATACTTGATTTACATGACGAATATAATGAGACAGACTAAATTAGCACACACCACCAAAAGTCCAAAATCATATAAGCTTGGTCATCCCAATATTATTCCCATTTTTATCCCATCGATCGATCTGGTGTTTACTAAGAGGAGATCAGGATGCCCTAGAGGAAAATGATAAAGGCGAAATGAAATCTACTAGGATTCTAGGAATAGAATGCATCAAGAAATGAAGTTGAAGAATGCTGATAGAGATTAGCTCAATGGGTTCTGGTGGGCTAGCAACAGGCAACCGACCCATTGGGGAAACATCTCATTTCTGTTGTTGGGCTAATGGCTAGAGCTGTATTTCGCACACCGCTGGTGGACCGCCTTAGGAAGACTGTGCACTGGCGTGCTCGACACGGTCTTGATCTGGTTGTTATCGGTTGTCCTCTATACAAGATAAGTATAGTTTCATAGAGTCATGAAGTCATAACCGCAGCCAGAACGTGAGTATGCTAAATTGATATTACATTTGTTTGAATATTCTTCCTTGGCAAATTTTTAGTGTAAATTTTGACATCTTTCAATTCAGCTGTCGAGATTAGTTTTTTGAGGTTTTAGAGTTTAATAGAATATACACAGTGGACTATTGATGCCTCATCGAAAAAAGTTACAAATCTCAAATTTGATATTATTGTGTCTTATATATCTAGTACTTTAAAAATCATAACGGAAAAAGATATCTAAAAACCCTCGAATTTCCATTGGTAAATAGCCCCACGGAGCATTAGAGTCATAAACTGACCCTCAATCTTTCTGAATAATGTGATCAGTCATCAGTGGTTTGGAACTAGACAATTACCAGCTTTATTTTCCTCACGGAAAAGATATATAACTGCTTTATCACAAGTAATTTATTAATCAGTATAGAACAAATTAGTTGGTGTAGCTTTGATATTTTTTTTACATTATAGCATCAAATTTTTAGGTCACCATTTTTCGTATCAATGTTTCACTCCCTACCAACGCACATAATACGAGACTCATGCCTTCACGGGTGATGGGGCAAAATCGATTTGACCAGTCTGATTCCTTCATGTTCTCTATTAAGAGAAGAGTGTACGTGTGAGAGGGAAGCCGTCTGAGGATCACAAATCATGAGAGCTACCAGACGCAATCTCCTTGAAATTGAATGCATCAAGAGCTCATGCCAAAGCACCAAGATCCAATCTTGAAGAAACGCGACACGAAAGGGAGAGAGCGACAACAATGTAACGGGACACAGAGCGACTTGCCGTACGGACGTATGCTGCACCTAGACAGACAAGAAGTCCAGCAAAAACATACCCGAGCGGCCGGGCCAAACATCTTGTCCTTCCCATGCGGCAACTGGACTCTGGAGTTGTGGCAATTGGGAGCGAAAATCTAAAAGAGTGATATTTAGGAATAGGTTTTTTTTTAGAGTGGCAAATAGTTAATTTTTCCATGGTGCAGTGTATGAACTTATCTTTCAGTATTGCATACAGCGTACGAACTTATCGATGTCCTACCACGAGCTAGGCTCATGTATATTCATGTATCACACCTCTCGGTAATATAGTTTTTTCGTTCTTAAGTCTTAACCATCTTAATTAAGCACTGTTTCTCATATATGATCTTTTGACCATGAAACCAAAATGAGAATCGCGCGTCAACAACCTCGTCATCCCCATTGTTGATCACTGTCAGACTCCTTACCGCTGACTGTCAACCAAGATGCCCGCCTGCACCTGGACACAAGACCCTATTTTTTCTGACGGGAAACTCTATTTTTGTGACGGTTTTGAGCCCACGGCCTAGACCTTGTTTCTGTAGTGATTTCAGTTCTACGAAAATAGCAAATCTGAAGAAATCAATTATACACGCCCGGATTTCTTCTGTTTAGTGACAAGTAAGATACGCTCATCAAGGGTCGACCAACAATACCAAGACAACAATGAAAAACAAAAGGCAATTTTAACTGTAGCCACTTTTTTTTTACAATTAGTGCATATACATAGTCCCTTCTATCAATAACTTATATCCACTGTACTTTCTAGGCTCAAACTGTACACATTTTTCTTATAGTGGGTTGCAAATTAATCCGAACTAGATAAGTAAACAACTGAGCATCCGCACCGTACGACAAGTAATTAGCCTGATACAATAGTTGGTGTACCATTATTTTTTTTAGTCACCACCACCATTATAAATACATGAGCTGCGCGGGATGGGGGCAGGATCATCAACTTTACCAATTGTGCACTTCAGTTTGCTAAGAGGAGAGTATGCGAGAGGAGGAAACCGACGATGATGACATGATCTCGCTGGAATAGGACGCATCAGGAACTCGAGCCGTAGAAGTGTCAGACGGCGTGGCACAAAATGTGACTTCAGTACTAAGATGGTTGCTAAGGGCCTTTACAGTGGAGGCCATTCTAATCGGATGGTCTCACTGAAAAGTAGATAACATGTAGGATGAAGAAGATGCCATGGAGACACTGCATGCCTATGCAATGGAAGCCACACCGAGAGATCTTTGCAGTTCATCCCTTGTCAGGGTTTTACTTTTTGTGTGCAATGCTAATATTTATTGAATTTACGCATTAATCCAACATTTTACATTAAAGCCCCCCAAAATTAGAAAGTAATACAAAAGCCAACCTCAAGAAATCCCCCAACTTCAAGTCTTGCTGCCAGCGTCGCCTACTCCCACTACCCGCCACCGTCGTCCTTCTCCCTCTGCCGTCGTCCTTCTTCCTCCGCTCATCGCAGAAGGGGCGGCGACGCTGGAGCTCGCGGTGGGGTAGACACTGGAGCGCACGGCGGTCGACGGCGCTGGAGCTCTCGGCATCGACAGCAGAGGGTAGCGCTGCTGGAGAATTAGGGGGGAGAGTCAAGACGGCGATGGAGTAGGGCGTCGGCGGCGACGACACTGCCTCCCGACGGTGACGCGGCTCCGGGGCTCCCGGCGGTGGCACGGATGCGGGGCGAGGCGGCAAACTCCACAGTGCAGTGGAGACGTGGAGTGCGAGGAGGCGAGCTCCCGGTGGCGCGAAGCGGTGAAGGGTGAGGCGGTGAACTCCCTGCGCCAGCGCGCCGGCGCGGAGCTGCGACGGAGGAGATGGCGCCATGGCAGCCTCCGGTCTTTTTTCTTGTCCTCCTCGCTCCTCTCTTTGCAACTCCAGGACCAGTTTTCTCTCTCCAGGACAACTTCTTCAGCAAAACTGACAAGGATGCGCACGTCTTATAGAGGACGTGAGTTGCCTCTCAGACCCCGTGCATAGTCTATGTGGCAATAGTTTGCTGATGTGGTATACTGGAGCCACTTGACAGGTAGATAAAGTGGCTTTCATTGTGAAAGCCCTACGGCCAGCTGCATCAATGCTCAACTATGGCTCCCAGGCCGTGCAAACGTGTGAGTTCAGTGACCGAGCAGGGAAGGCATGTTGTGTTCAGTTTGTCCCGATGAGAAGACAGGCAACAGGAAAGAGAGATCCCAGGAGCAACCTACCAAAGCAACCTGTCGTGAGGAAAGAGGTGGTGGAACTGTGGAAGCGCGGGAGACCTTGTGCTGCTTTTCTCGCCTAGTAGCCTGGACTGTAGTAGTGAGCATGCTCACAATTACAATCTGGAGTATTGATTAAGATGGGAAAATTAGGTTAACACACAAAAAAAAAACAGTCCCGTTAATTAAAAACCTATTCCGCGGACAGCAAAGCTTCTATCGTGTTGATTATATATATGTGGAAGATGAATCTTGCAGTGCAATCACACTCTCATATTTTTAGGAAAACCACATATCA
Source organism: Leersia perrieri (assembly GCA_000325765.3). Lineage (NCBI taxonomy): Eukaryota > Viridiplantae > Streptophyta > Magnoliopsida > Poales > Poaceae > Leersia > Leersia perrieri. The sequence goes on along the minus strand of CM002483.1, from coordinate 16,711,208 downwards.
CATATAATTAATGATATAAAAAGCAAAGCTGCAGGATCGTGAATACATGATTGAGGAGGAAAATCACACGTATGCATTAAGCTTAAGTTATTGTCGATAAATCCAACATCTTAAAGCGCAAAAAAAACTAAGTCTGAAATGGATGAATAGAACATGAAAGACTGAATTCCTTGAAGAAATACACACATGGATGACTAGAAAACAATGGAAGATTTAGGCATATTCACCCGCATAAGAATAACAAATAGTCCATCTTTTATTTCTTTACTGTAAACTTTGGCACATAAAATTGTAATGTTCCACAGCAAATGCAATTGAGTTTGCTCTTAATTTTTTCGGCATTGTTTTTTCCTTTAAATAAAGCTTACATTAATTTTTTTTAAGAATTACAAAGTACAACGTAGAAACTCACAACGCACACGCACTCACCCCTAAAAACGCACACACGCAAACCCTACCCCTATGAGCATCTTCGGAGACTGTGCCAGCAAATTCTTGAGATTAACGAAATCACCACGGACGCCTCGCTGTCGACGGGTACGTCGCTTACCACTGAAAACACAAAGCCATTAAATCCTGAAAAATTCGTTTCCACGAGGAATCAAACCCAGGACCCCAGATGCTACTGATACTCTTGTAACCACTAGGCTACAGGTCCATTCGCAAAGCCTACATTAATTGAATGAAGGTACATCCACTTTTTCATTCATAATGTTCATAATGAGCATATAAAGATTATGTCGGCTCCTTGATAGAAGCCTTGCTCTGCATGCATCAACTAGCCCACGCCAACTTTGTTCTATACTATGCCTGCTAGCTCCTGGTGAGCTTGTTGAGGGAGTATCTTGCTTAGTCGCACGCCTGCTAGCTCCTGGTGAGCTTGTTGAGCCAACTAGCCCACGCCAACTTTGTTCTATACTATGCCTCTAGTGGACAACCTGGTTGTCCACTGCGCCAGATATCCCATGTCTCATGCATTGGGGTTCATCATCTCTAGGATAAATATCTAGTGCAACTGGTTGGTGTAGTACACAATTAGAAGAGCATTGACCTGATTAATCCCACTACCACAAAAAAAACCACATTTGTGCCGTCATATTTGTCCCGGTTTTTAAAAATCCGGTACTAATAAGAATCACAACCCACCCACCCCGTCTATGCGCCTAATGTACCAAAATAACAGACACTAATGACACTTATTAGTGCCGGTTTTAATAAAAACAGGCACTAAGTGCCGGTTTTTATTATAAACCGGTACTAACAACCACATTCATTTATGCCGTTTATAATATAAACCGGTTTAAATATAATTAGTACTGGTTCTTATTATAAACCAACATAAATGACTTAGCTTTTGTATCGGTTTTTTTATCGGAACCGGTAATAATAATTTGAGACGAGCCGAGCCGACGATGAGAGAGAGAGTAAATACTCCTTCCCCACCATCTCCCCTCTGATCCCCACTCCCTCTCAGTCCCACTCCCCCCTCACCCCCCACCGACTCCTCTCCTCTCAGTCCTCTCCCCCTTTCCTCCACCATCTTCTCCTCTCCTCCCATGGCTCCTCTTCCTCTTCCTCTCTCCTCTCCCCCACCATCTTCTCCCTCCTCCCCCAACAGTAGACCCGGCAGCGGTCGTGCCGGCTGGGGCGGTGGATCCAGCGGCCGCCGGGGCAGCAGATCTGGTGGCATTGCGCCCCGAGGCGGTGGATCCAGCAGTGGTGCACGCGGATTTCCGTGTGGGTGCCGCTCTGCATTGTCGCGAGTGACGCCGACGGTGCGGTTAGGAGAGGAGGCAACGATGGATGTTTGTTTCTTGAGTTTTCGTTGAGCAGATTGAGCTCGAGTTGTTTGTTCTTGCATTTATGTTGCGCAGGATGAAATCTTTTTCTTTCTTTGATTAATTTTTAGGGATGATGAGGTCGGCTCAAAGAATTGGTTCAGCCGATTCTTTTAGCCAACCCATTTTTTTTTTCCTATGAACCTCTCTTTTGTGCCAGTTATAGAACCGGCACCGCCGCTACTTCATCTTTTGTTTCCCCTTCCTAATGCTTAGTTGGATAACCGGTACAAATGACAGTTATCAACCGGGCAGAAAGGTTTTTCTATGGTAGTGTCCGGTTGGTTAGATGGTGTAGCACTGAATTGTTGAGCACGCTCCATGCTTGTACATATATACATAGGAATTGGATAAATCAAGAACTGAAGTTGGAGTAATTGACACATATAACGGCTCAATCGGTTCCGATGTCCTAGCAACAGGCAAATGGCATATTGGGGAAACGCATTATCCTGGTTGTTGGACAGTCAGAACTTTGGAATACGAGTGCACCGAAAGAGGGATACGCGCTAATGGTTGTATCAGTACGCTAGCTAGGTTATAACTTACTTATAGCAGTACACTATACACATATGTGCTTGCCAATCATTAGAGGAACATGAAAAAAAAAACGTCAAGTTTCACTGAGCCATAAAGTCTAACTCCAACCAAAACACGTGCTAAACTGATGCTGAATCTTTCGTTTGAATATTTTCTCTTGCCAATTATTTTAGTGTAAATTTTAGCACATTCCGGTAACTAGAATTAGCATTGAGGTTCGAGTTAATATAATTTACACTGAACTAATCATGGCTCATCGAAAACCATTAAAAATACCAAATTTGGAATTTCTCAGTATCTAGAAAACGATACAAGAGAAATGCAACTTTCCATTGGTATACAGCCGATGTTTAAACTATATATCCACAATCTTTCTGCAACAATGTAATGTGAAAAGGTATTGTCTCTATCTTTTTTTTACAAAACTAATTAATCAACAAAAGCAATTGTTGGTTGGTGTACATATAGCATTGAATTTTTAGGTCACATTTTTCGTATCAACAAGTCTGTCCATCAATGCATATAAATATGAGACTTCATGTCCTTCATATGTGTAATGGGGGCATGCAAAACCAACTTGACCATCATATTCCTTCCTGTTTGCTAAGAAAAGAGTGTGTGAGGAGATAGTCAATTAAGGATCACGATTCATGAAACCTAGGATGTAATCTGCTCGGAATCGGATGCATCAGGAGCTCTAGCTAAAGTGTGTTGAAATGACTGAGAAGGAATGCGACGCGAGTTGGAGAGACCAGCAACAATGTACCATGATAGAGCAACTTCCTGTTTGGACGCAGCACCTAGGTGGTTGAGAAGTCTAACAACAACATACCAGAGCAGTCCAGAAATCATGGAGTCTTGAGGCCATTTGGCCTATGTGCGTTTTCTCATTAGAATGTACGAGCAAGTGTGTACCTTGTGAGCTGATAACCAACCCAGCTGAACCCAATTAAGTTGTCGGCTAGCCTCCATTCATTCTTACTCGTAGAACGAAAGAGGCGTTTCTTTTCTCACTCATGTATACGTACGTATCTATCTATTATAGAATAATCGTATTATAGTTCACCTTCCTTCTCGCTGTTGACGTTGGCAACATTAAAATAGCCCGTAAACAAACCCATATTATCACCATATGCTTATAAACCAATACCTGATTGAAGACCTTTAAGTCGCATGAAAAAGAAAATCAGAAGAATTAATTACGCATGCACGGACACACTTCTTCAATTTAGTGAGAAATTAGGGATGCTCATCAACAGGATCAACCAGCAATGCTGGGTAAAAAAAAATCTATTTAAACTGTAGACCTAAATTCATACCTATATCCTAAGAGATGTTTCAATTACTAGCATATTGCCAATGTGTTACAACATGATTATAATTAATTAGAGAAAATTAACGCCAACATACATGTTATTATCATCATTTTCTGCACATATCATTTCTTAACTTATATATATACATATATTTGTTACTAATGTTTGGGCCCTCGAGCCCTATGTTATACTTGGTGAGGATGATTGACGTGTGGATGCTATAGCCTCATATTGTCCTTTCTCTTTCTTATATTTGCATGGAGTTGGTGGTGGGGTGATGGTAAATGCACCACTCACCACTACAACTACTAATTTTATAAGGAGTGTAGATCAATACCACAGTGTAAGCAATCTATTGTTTAATTAATTTATGCAACCTAATGGACCATATTTCTTTACAATACAATCTAAAGAACGAAATTACCAATAGCAGAATTTTTTTATGCCGGTAGTTGAGGTGAGGTCACTTCTAACTACTTACAAATACTATGGAGTATTATATATAGGATACAGCCAATACAGATCACCGTTAATTATTGACGGTACAACACATGCGCAAACTACCCTATCTTTAATTAACAATTTAGTTAGAGGGGTTGCTAATCCAAAATTCAGAAATAAAAGTAAACAACAAATCATTTGTAGGGTTAATCTGCAAGAAGCGGTTGGTGAATCACTAAACTTTTTTGTCACCACCACTGCATATAAATACGGGACTTCATGTGGGATCGGGAGCAGAATCTAATTTACCATTCGCTCACTTCAATTTGCTAATTGGAGGAAGCCACGATGAGGATAGGAACATGAGCCGTGATCTCATCTGAATAGGATGCATCAGGAAAGTCGAGCCAAAGCATGCACTGTGCGTTAAGCACAAACAGTGCATCCTCCGATTGGACGAATGCAGGCAGATAGCTTCTTGCTCATCCCCCGGTTCACAAGCCATGCAAACTTGCCAGTTGCCACTTTGGAAACCGAGCGATGTAAGCATGTTGTGTTCAGTTCGTCCATAACTTGGAAAATGGCAGAGGGAAGAGATATCCCAGCAGCTACCGGTGCAATTACTACTTCAAAGCGAAGTTCATAAAATTTATATTTAGACAATTATTTCTGATGCATTATTTACTCGGTTTTCTCAATCAGTTAAGTAGATGTCAACGTGACGGAGTGTTTTTCGATTTGCTCGTGCTATCGGATACTGAATCCATGCGGCGTGTGATTTTTATGTTGGTCTAGAGATAGCATGCTATATGATTGATTTGAAAAATCAAGTATCCAAAATGGACTACACGAGAAGCGATCCAATAATTGTCTTCAGTTATTATAATTACTGATGATAATCGTCAAGGGCCTCTAGCCAGGACCGTAATTGCGGGCTAGATAGACTGTATACCGGTATGATTATATGAATCAAAGGGTAGAAAAGTTACTGAGGTAATCTGGAGATGCAGTACACAAACGATAGGAATTGGGTATTAATGCCGCAAGCATGCACAAATAACCGTGAAATGGATGAACAAGTGGACTTACCACAAAGAGATCGGAAGTAACTAAATTAGTCTTTTCTGTTATTTTATTCATTTTGAGAAGATATAATCTGGTGACGGTGACAGTGACAAGGGTGTCTTAGAGTAAATTGGGTTAATCAGCCGAATCAGATGCAAAATATATCTTGTTAAGTGAAAACACTGTCTTATATCCGGGTTCATTATAAAACTGATAAAAAATAACTAGAACTAAAAGCGAATTGTGGTCGTCTTGTATATAGTATTTTACTTTACCCTAATTATTTAACTGTAGCTTTATTATTCATCAATTAGTAAATAATCACCCTTTTTTTAATAATGAAATTAATTTTGGCCTTTACTTTAGAGAAACTACAACAAATTATTAAAATTATTACAGAGTATGCAGACTTACAAAAGTAATAACTGCGAATTACAAAAAATACACAGCTTGACTAAAACATGAAGATTACTAAATCGACCGCCCTAGAATAGATATCACCAACTATTTATTGGTCAAAAACACTAAGCAATTGTCCTTCAAAAGATATGGATGTCCTTATCTTCTTCAAGCCGAACGATTAGAATTTCCAAAACTCATACTTGAGTCTTTTAGTCGAGTCCTACTTTCATCACCATTGGCGAGCAGCGTCGAACCAAAGCAAGAAGTAATGTCGGAGATTAGCCATATTGTAAACAACCGTCATTAATCCATAACAAACCCATGGCCTGTCCGGCGAAACAAAACCAACGAAGACACAGATGAACCTCTAACACGATGCCTTCAAGAAGGATACGATATCTGAAATATCGCCATCTTTAGGTTTTCATCCGAAAAGTTCACCTCAAGACACGAGTAACATAGGAAGTTGAGAAAGTGCAACTTCACCTTCAAGAACAAAAATGGCACCTGCAGGCGTCATCGAAACCAGATCTGACCACCGAGCCACCACCAACCAAACCACCACGATGTTGTAGCTGTTGCTGCACCGCCAGCAACTGCTGCCCGAGCCAGGCCAACCCAGATCTGGCTGTGGCGCGCTGAGCGGCGTCATCACCGGCCGGGCTAACCAAGCCAGCCACCACCACGGCACCGCGTTGCGCCATTGACGACCAACGACGCTGCACCTCGCCTGGCCGGATGCAGCGCAAGTACGCTAGATCTGGCCGCGTGTGCCGCCGTTGCGCCGTCGACGTAGCCGTGCCTCTGCACCGTCGCCGCCACCACCACATTGTCTGCGTCCCGCCGCCTTCCGCGTCTGGCTCCTGGGCCGCTCCGCGCTAAGACCCCACCGTCGCCTTCCTGACTTTGGCGGCTTTGCTCCGGCGGCGGCGAGGTGAGGTGAGGGGTGGTAGCGCTAGGGTTGGGTGTTAAACGATAGAGTTGTTAGTTTGTTAGTCTCTCGTAGATATTCTTGTCACATCGTCTGTGCCAGCCGTCTTCTATAGCGATCGTGTCAGCACACCAGATCACCTGCGTCCGCAATCGATTGACTGTCGTGGCCTATCCCATTCCGCTTCCGCTCACTCCTGCCTGCCACCACGTATGTACGTGACCACTTGAGAGACGTACGAGAGCTAATGGACAGCGCCAACCTCGACTAGTCGACTCGGTGATCGACCGCTTCCGCGTGACGGAATGATGCTCAAGGGCGCTGGTCGCATTTCTGAACTCAAGAGCCTCGAGTCGATCCGCGTCGACGACGACGCCATCAATCAATGTCATGGCCACTAACAGCGGCATCGAATCATCGATCATCTACATCTCTTTGGCCTACGGCCACATCTTTACCTATTATAAAAAATGGAGATGTTTCTGTCCTCTCCTACGTCGTCCGAAATCCTTCGCGCCGCGCGTCTGCAGCGATCCGATTTTTTGGTGTGTTAGCGCACGGAGTCGCCCCTTTTTCCGCGACATATCTAACTGTCTGACTCAATCGGTTACGTTCGGTATCGGCCCAACAATGGCTTTGTCTGGGCTGTCTCCCGACACGCGCGCGAGACACCGCAGGAGAACGGAGAAAGTCGTGATTTGCGACGTGCTTCGTCCCACCCGGCCACAGGCCTCGACGCAGTCTGGGCCCTGTCCGAGGAGCTCCAAAAAAACGTGGGGTAGTCAGTTTCCAAACCAAATGGGAAGCGTCTATTTCCCACACTATTAATTTGTATCAATTAGTAAATTCATGCAGATAGCTTAGCTTACAAGATTACACGATACATGCATGCACTTTCCTCTATACAAACAAGCTGTACATTACCAACTATCATATGTTACAAGCAGAGAGAAACATTTTCCTTCAATTTAAAAATTAGTGCATGTGAAGCTTAGCAAAATCTAGAGGTCGTACCATCGTTTGTATTCTCCCTAAACACTCAACATTTTGCTTTCTTTTCGATAGATCTATTCCACATGAGCGCACGATTTGATGCTAATTTGACGGCACCACAGGCGCATGACACGTGTCTGTGTCTGGCATCCCTACACGCCTAAGTTTTTTTTAATCTTAATGACACCGTTAGATCATAACAATGTGCTTCTTCTTCGCCTCCGGTTGCAATGGTGACGGAGAACTTCAGCCCACTATTTAGGATTTCAGAGGTGGGGTAGGGAAAGAGGGGGGGTTTTCGCTAGATTAGAGGGATGGCCATGAGCGGCGGCGACAGGCGGGCAATGAGGTGTGAAGATGGTAGATGGTGGTGGACGGGGTTGGCAGTAGGGGCAACCGATGTCGTAGTTGCAAGCGGCCCGAGCCACCGCCGCTAGTCAGGAAGGAGGAGAGGGCAGGAGGGAGGGCACGGATCGACAGGGGCTTTTCAGCATATTTGGCGTCTTCCAGCACCTGTGAGCCTAAGGAGCGATGCACGGTGGTGCAGAAGGTGGAAACACACGGTGGCTGGACTTAGCGTGAAGGATGCTGATGCTTGGCACCAGGCCAGGCGCAGGTCGATGCGGCGGCAAGGTGCGGAGGCGATGAGTGACAACATTGCTAACGGAGAGGCAGTAGCGAGGAGCTAGATAGCGCTACACGATGTCCATGCACCGTGTAGGCACGTCCTTTTTCTTTTATCATGTGTGCCTCATTAAAACACTTTTTATCCGTTGCAACACATGGGCAATTTGCTAGTCAGGAGAAATTAAGGCAGGCTACGCATGCGCATTTCCTCCGGGGCATCCTCATCTCCATTTTAGACAATTAATTGGTGGCCCACATTTCTACCATTAACAGATAATTATTTTATGTTGAGTTGCATGTTTCCATACATGTCCTCTAATATCTATATTCTGAACATTTAAATTATGAAAAGTGTTACCTATAATTCCATCTATCAATTGACAAATTAATGAAACCTACATATTAATAGGGTATTGTGGATATTTTAACATATTATTATTTTTTTTAAAACGGAAATAGTTCTTATATTTTATATTATGGGACGGTGTGAGTATTTAAGGAATTACTTAATTAGATAACAAATCCAAACTAGACAAGTAATTAAAGAGTTGAGAATTTGGCCATTTGTACGGTAAGTAATTAACCAGCAAACATCGGTTCACATAGCACTAAATTATTAGTCGCCGGACACCACCACATATAAAATTACTTGTCTTGATGTGGGATGGGGACAGAACCATCTGCCATTCGTTCACTTCAGTTTAAGAGGAGAGTGTGCGAGGAGGAAACCAATGACAATACAACGCAAGACATGATCTTGTTGGAATAAGACGCATCAGGAACTCTAGCCTTAGGATGATCTGAGGATTAGGCACGAAGTGGATATCCCAGACTAGGATTAAAGCTGAGGCAGGCTTCACATATATATATTACGTTTTGGTTCCTAGACCGTGCAAACATATGACTGCGGCGATCGACCAGCGGCGGCGATCGACCAGCGGATCGAAAGAAAATCTGAGCAACATGTGTCTTCCGGAGCAGAGATGTGCTGGCCTCGTTGGTCGTGGATGTGGAGCGCCTAATGGGTGGAAGCAACGAGCAATATTCTGGCGAAATCCTGTAAGGGCCGTCGTAACCATTGAGATGAACCACGGCCAGTTTTCACTTCAATTAATGTATGATCAGTGACCAGTTCAACGCACCATCATCTGTTAACGAACTCCTTTTTCTTTCACGTAGTAATCGTCTAGGATCATTGCTTTCTAGAATTTTTTTTGCTTTTGACCAATCTAAAAAAACATCTGGAACTTCTTTTCCATAAAATAGAACATATCTAGAACTTGTATATATATATGTTTCTCGCAAAAGCGTGGGAGCACAAAGTTTACGACAGTAATTTGCACATAATTAGCAGTAGTATCTGTCAATCAGAACAATATTCTCTGAATAAAAATGACATCACCCAATCATTGCTTGAAGTAATACAGCAACAAGAAGACTAAAACATTAAGATAGTCAATTCCACTGCATCATCAGCTGCTTGTACTGATGGTAATCAATCACAAGACAAACAAGGGCCCTTTGGTAGAGCGCACACGATTCACTCTCTACTTTGTGACGTCCCATAAATATTGTCTACTTTGTCCAGGAGGATAGCCAATGCAAAACCAAATTAACTTGAAGTATTTTTTTTGTACCAGCTGCAATATTCCCATCGAATCACACTGACTCAGTCAGACGTGGATTAGTGGAATCTGCTCATTACCGGAAACCTCCTTTACATTGGCAGTCATAGAATTTTACTGACGATCAGAACGGAACTGGCAATAAAATTACCTAATTCTTGGTAGTTCTGAAAAACCGTCAATATAATAATTTTTAATGGCGGGATACGAAAATTATCAGTAAAAATTATGATTACTTTGGCGGAGTTGAGGAACACTACTGGAGAGATGATCTTTGGCCGAAGGGGCGAAATCAACTTTAGTCCTGAAAAAGTTAAAACCGGGACTAAATATAATCTTTAACCCCGGTTCAAAATCTGCCGAGCAGAGTGATGATCTTTAGTCCTGGTTGCTAGCAATCGGGACTAAAGATCATCTTTAGCCCTGGTTTAGGAACGGTCAAAGGCTGTACAGGGGTCGGGACATCTTTAGTGGCCTAAAGATGGTTTCTATAGCCCTGGTTCATGATACAAATCGGGGCTTAAATCTTTAGCCCCGGTTTGTGCCACGAACCGGGACAATACACCCCTTATAACACCTTATCTTCTTCCCTAGCCGGCACCGACACCATTGTTGCTGCTCTCAGGTCGCTAGCTCATTGTTACCGGCCACCATTTTCGCGAGATTTCGATCGATTCGTCCGTCCATTTTTGGTTGAAAGGTGCACAAAATCTTCCTCTTGTTATATATTTTTAGTAGAGCTCTTTTTATGCTTTATATTTAGAGAAATACGAGGTGGTTTACGGTGTATTAGTTGTTGAGCAAGAACATCCTTCGCCACCTCCGTCTCCTTCGGCTCCTGCGCCTGGACCGTCTCCTTCGGCTCCTGCGCCTAGAACGTCTCCTCCA
>CM002483.1:16678942-16700442 GCA_000325765.3 Leersia perrieri | reverse complement strand
CCTAAATTCAAGCAACCGAACATTCAGGCCCTCAAGAAACTATCATACGAGCTCACTCTAGAGGAGCTGGATGAGGCCATGAAGGGGGAAGTGAAAGAGCACTTCAAGCCAAAGGAGAAGAATCCGTTCGACATACCAACGGACAAGGCCAAGATTAATTATTTTAAGAGCCTTTCCAAAGGGGCCAAAAAATAATTGTTGAAAGGCCGCCACCAAAACCAGCATCTGACTACAAGAGAACATTGAATAAGGCTCGTCAAAAGACCGCACGTGCATGCAAAGAAGTGGCTTAGCTCAGAGAACAACCGCAAAAGGAGCTCGACCAGACTCCATTTCTGCCGCCTAGCGAGGAGCAGAAATGGTCGTTCATAGAAGACGCCGGGATTACAAGGGCCCAACTTATGGAAAAGGAAATGATCCCAGTTGCAGAGGCGAAGCCGAAACCCGAATATGTAGCGAGTGAACCATTTCTCCCAATTGATGAGTTGAAGACAGTCGGTACACAGATGCATCAATTCCATGAGTGGTACATGAAAGCGTTAGCCGACGGTAAAGACACAATTGGAGCGAAGATTCGCTCCATGTACTACTTCACCTGTCAGGACGATTATGTATGGATCCCATTTAAGGATGTCTTCGACTTGTACCAGCTTGATGCCCTCGACGTCTCTGATCACCGTGTGGATCATGAAAGTATGATTTAAATATAGTTCACTTTCTTCCTTAGCTCCTTGTGTAGCTAATAAAAAAATCTTCCTATTCGTTGTAGAATGGAGATACAAAGGGCCATCAAAAATAAAAATGACCATATTGCATTCATGGACCCTCGGCAAATTAACACGCTCATGGTGCAAGCCCAAGAGCATAGTGTCGAGAACAGTATTGTCCATTTCCTGGCGCAAAACCATTTTAGGAAATGAATTTTTTTTCCGTACAAAAAAAGGTGAGTTAATTTCGTTCGGTACAACGTATATAGTCTCATATATATCGTCTCATGCTATTTACAACTATCACTGGATACTCTTTGCCTTCAACGTGTCCTACTCAACCGTCCTTGTCTTCGACTCAATGGATAAGAATGAGTTATTCTTCACACAAATTAATGCAATAAAGACATGTAATATCTATAATATATAACATTGTCATTACAAATGTTGCAATTGCTACTAAATTGATCACGAATATTAATTAACATAGTCTGCTACTTTACATAGGGCATGGGATCGGTTCCGAAAATTGATCAGCGGGAACTTTAAGGAAAAACTTGAACGGATTTATAAACTACGGGTGAGTGCATCCCCAAAAAAAAAATTTTAACTCTTTAATTTACAATATATTGAATTTATCGTTGCTTCTACTTTAGGTTGACAAGCACAAAATCGGGACTAACTTGTGCGGCTACTTCGTATGCGACTATCTTCATAACCTCACCCCATCACAGGTTTTCCATGATTTCAGAGTACGTAAAAAATCATTCATACATTAACTGTGTCTCGATTTCTTGTTGATTTCATATATTTATATCTTATTCTTTTTTCAAATGATAGTATATGGATTTGTCGGGCAAAAAAACCACATGATGATATGATAAGGGCCGTCAAGAACCATTGATGGGATTTATCAATGAACAAATTCTTGATCCTGCAGGAGAATTCTACGTGGACGACTAAATTCGTAGCGTCGGCCCTTTGACTTCGAAGCAGTAGAATTCTAATTTTCATAGCGACGGTCCTTCGAGATTTGTACATATATATGTATATTTTTATATCTGTAAAAAATTATTAAGTGTAAATATGAATGTTGGTAATATATATAGATATATATTTAGCCAAGTTTCATGTGTGTACTATTTGTATGATATATATATATATATATATATATATATATATATATATATATATATAACGCATATATATGAATTTACATTATATACAAATATACATATATGCATAATATATATAAACTGTGCAGCACTGGTTGGTAAATATGAAAAAAAAGAAACAAAGATCATTGACCCCGGTTGGTAACACCAATCAGGATCACTATGGATGTGCCAGCCCCACGTGGCACATCTATCTTTGATTCCTGTTGGTGTTACTTATCGGGGTCGAAGATATATCTTTCACGCCAGTTATATAACCGGGATTAAAGATAGGGATCTCTAGTCCCGGATTGATAACCGGGGCCAGAGGGGGTTACGAACCGGGGCTAAAGCCCTTTTCTCCAGCAGTGGAAGGGACAAGAAAAAAATAATTATACCCTGGCTGCAAGCGGTTGATGCAAGGAATATTTGCTCTATATATATATATCTATGAAATAGTTTATGTTTATTATGGTAGGTAATATTTACTCTATATATACATCTATGGAATAGACGGAAAATAATCTGATGTATCCGGGGGCGTAAACTGCTTCATTTGCAGCCCACCAAACCAGAACTCGGATGATGCTTAAGCCGCTTTTATTTAAAGAAAATAAAAAAAGAGAGAATATTTTTGTAGGATTTCTGTCCTAGAGGAATTTTTCAATGAGGATTTGTTTCAAAGGGTTGTACCATATGTATTCCTATGAAATTCTTATGGAATGTCTACTTCCTTCTAAGTTTTTGGAGAAATTTAACATGAGTTCAAACCTAATGGAAAATTTCGTTTGAGTCTATCTCTCACCTCAAATTCATGTGTTCTTCCTATACTCTAGTTATAATGGTCATATTCTTGTATTCTTTTTTTTTGCAACCCTTTGTTTTACACTTGCATTACTATAAAAATTTTTATATTGTGTTTTTCCTGTTACTTTTTTCTTCGCAGTCCTACAATTCAAAGAGACCCTTAGTGAATCGTATGATAATGGTCTTTCATGTTTTGCACGCTACAAAGATTTAAGCCACCCAGCTACAATCAATCGCGTCGATCCTAAACAAGAAAAGATGTAGAGTTTCATAATGGAGCAATGAAGTCAATCCGAACCAACACACCCTATATATATAACCTTGTAATATTTTCCCCTGCTCTGTCATTAATACTTAAGAGGCAAAGTTTTGCCCCTCCTTTAAAATGAAAAATCCGAACCAACACGTGTGCAATCGATGTTGAATCTGTGTGAACATAATGTGTAGCCATTTTTCTAGAGTAACTTTAGGTGCCTCCAGGTAACTGAGAATGGTTTTGATCTTTTAGATGTTACCATGATTTATAAATCTCAAATTTGGTATATCTCATTACCTTTTCAAGTATCGTGTAAATTAATGCTGAAAAATAAATAAATAACTAGAATTTTTTTTCCCACCGCTAAACGGCCCCAAGGGCCAAGGTACGTTAAAGACACAAACTGGTTCTCTATGTTTGTTTAGCAATTTAACTGGTTGGGTTCAACTTAACTAGATAAATTCCAGCTTTATTTCCAGCCAAAAAGGTGCCAGATTTAAGTTTTTATAATAAGTAACTAATCAGAAAATCGGTTGGTGTAGTGTCGAATCCTTCGATCATAAAAATGAGACTTCATGTGCGAATGGGGCAAATCAACTTGGTCAAAAAAAAAAAAAACTTGGTCATCCAGGTCCTTCCAATTTGAAGAATCTTTTGTTTCTTCTTTTTGCACGAATTTACAGATATTCTAATTTTGTATTTTTTTTCTATTCATGTGTTTTTAAAATAATCCGCCATAAGTTCGGACCCTAGAGAGCATTTGAATTCATTGAACTCATTTTCACGTGCAAGCCGAAGGCCTAAGACTTACTCAAATATCGGCTACCCATTAGGGGGCAGCGTATCAAACGTGGCACACCAATCCGTGTAAACATGCACTCCAGCAACCGGATCCATCCGATCCCTGCTAGTAGTGTCTAGATGGGGAGATTTTGCCAAAAAAAAAAAACACCCGCCACCTGCACTTACCTCTTTGCAGAATACCATTAGCAGGTCAGCACATATTTCTTCTAAATAAAACACTAGTGGAAATCATGTGATATTATGTTGACCAGATGAAAAATATGATCGAGAGGGATGGGAACATCTGTTGAGCATGGGATGCATCAAGAAAGTGAGTTCAAAGCTCATCTCATGGGCACTATGTCCAAGTCAGATGGCATCCAACCAGTGCAGCATCATTTTAACGATGGAGACGAATCATAGCTGGGAAATACTGTAGAATTGAAATACAAGAACCAAACCAACTATATTAGGGTGAATGGTTGATTACTCAAAATCCAAATCTTTTACGCGAAATTAAAAGATACTTATGTCTTAGATGGTGGAAAAGCCAAGATGCCCTGATGCCGCCGGTCCAACAGTCTTCTTGCCGTTGGTTTGACCGCGCATCGACCCGACCACGCCGCTGCCTACGGTCTGACCGGTCTGTCTATCTGATTGCTCACTCACCGTCGGTCTGACCGCTGAGACAGATAAAAACACCAAATCGAAAAACTTGTAGATATATATCAACTTTATTTCTTATAAATAAAAAATCGGCTTATTTGTTGTTGTGCCGATGACAGTGGCCAGCCTGAATCATTTTCTAAAAACTCTCAGTGACGGCTTACTTAAATTGTTGCACTATGTGCAGGATTCGCCCCTGGTCGATAGCATTCTTGCTGTGGCATGCATGGGCAGAGTGTGCAAATGGAACGCCAGAACAATTGGTTTTGCAAAAAAATAAATTATTTATTAAAAACTGATTTAATAAAATATGTGGATGTAATGTGAGTACGTACGACTAATTTAAGTCAGGTTTAGTATATCGATGCCCAGAAATAGATGCTTGCATGTTTGCGAGTATGTATGAGTAGCATAAGTTAGGTTGTGATATTTGGCATGCTTGTGTGTTTGCGATATATGCATATTAAACCTCAGTTGCATGAGTTTGTCTGTGGTTGACTTAGTCAACAAGGCTGTGGGCTGGTTCGCTCGTGGAGTCCAAGCCAGCGAGAGCATGCGGCAAGCCGTGGGCCTCATTGGTAAGAGCAAGCAGTGGGCTGCCCAGGCCGTGGAGTAAGGACGTGGCCCACGTCGAAAAGCGTAGCAGCAGATCGATTTGATGGATCGATACGGAATTACGGACTCGGAGGCAGTGCGCGACGTTAGACTGGGAACGTGGGAGTCCGACTTGGAGTTGGATCTGTGCCTGCCGGTTTTGAGAGAGAGAATATGTTTTGGAAGATTATAATGGTTTTGGCTTTTGAGGGGTGAGTCCTAGGGGGAGTAGGAGTAGTCCTAGGCTCCTAGCTACTCTAATTTGTGCATGGTATAAATAACTAGGGGGTAGAGATTAAAATTATTTGTATTAGGGTTTTGAGTGAGTGTTGTAGTACACTTTATAAACACAATTTGAGAAAATAAGATTTATCTTCTTTACTTTAAGAGTTGTTCGATTTGTGTCTCTTTAGATCCCGACGGTCAAACTGACGACACAAGATATCAATCTGGCATCAGCGTAACGGCGGTTGGACCAGCGACGTCAATAGGACAATTGGGTACTTCTAGGTTGGACCGGGGACGACGGGATAATCGGCTACTTCTCCATCGGGTTAGAGGTAACTTTTTACCCTGTGAAAAGATTTGGTTTTAGGGTATTAAAACCATTCAGTTCTCTCTAGTTGGTTTGGTTCTTAGGATCCAATCATATAGGTTCTACTGTGTAATACGTGTAGGATTTCATCTCGCTGTCCACGCATATAAATTGTGAGGAACAAAGCAGGCTCGAGTAAAATAGATACCGATCGACTGAGAGTCTTGAGACCATATTGAGGAGGATACTCTTTGTACATCTTAGACAGCGCTGGTGCCTACCTTCTTCACCGTTATGGACAAGGAGTCTGCAGGCTTCGACTTTGCCGAGATGGACCGCAGCCTGCCGCCGGTGGAAGCCGACTACGCCGGCGATGGATCGTCTTGTTGCACGAAGCAAGCACAGAAGCCGGATGAGGATGAAGTGAGGCGTGCCTTATCAGCTTGTCCCTTGAATCTGTTACTAAATATATTAAAAGATTTAGAGATACTAGAAACCGGTGTTATAGTTTGAATTTGACTGAAAGAGATTTGGCCAAACTAGCTTTTAATGCTTTGCTTAATCATATCAAAGAAAGGTTAGATGGCCAACAATTTCTTGATGTCTCTCAAGTTTTGCAAAAAGCTCTGGCTACAGAAAGCCGGGCTAAGGATGTTAAGAAATTTGTTAGAANGAATTTGGAGAAGATTCGGCTGTTATCAAGATTGATCAAGTAGTTAATTGGAGAATTCCTTTGATTGATTATTTAAAGAATCCTAGTAGCAAAGTTGATCGGAAGGTTCGGCAGCAAGCTTTGAGGTATACCTTGTTTGAGGATAATTTATATCGCCGAACTATAGATGGTGTGTTATTGAAATGTTTAGATGCCGATCAATCCAAAGTTGCTATGGGGGAGGTTCATGAAGGAATTTGTAGTACTCATCAATCGGCCTAAAAAATGAATTGGTTGCTAAGACGAGCCGGATTCTATTGGCCGAATATGATTGATGATTGCTTTAGGTATTATAAAGGGTGTGAAGCTTGTCAAAAGTTCGGGAATGTTCAATTGGCGTCTGCTGCCACGTTGAATCCTATTATCAAGACTTGGCCATTTCGAGGATGGCGTTGGATTTTGTTGGTCAAGTACATCCTTCATCAAAGGGACATCGGTTCGTATTGGTGGCAACAGATTATTTTACAAAGTGGACCGAGGTTGTACCGCTCAAGAACATGACTCATAAGGAGGTAATCAATTTTATTACTACTCATATTATACATAGGTTTGGTGTTCCTCAAACTTTAACTACCGATCAAGGTGTTTCGTTTATGTCCAAAGAGGTTAGAGATTTTGCCGAATCTTATGGTATTAAATTACTCAATTCTTCTCCTTACTACGCTCAGGCTAATGGTCAAGCCGAGTCGAGTAATAAAATCTTGATTAAATTGATTAAAAAGAAGATTGAGGAATGTCCTGAACGGTGGCATGAAGTGCTTTCTGAAGCATTGTGGGCTCATAGAATATCTAGACATGGTGCTACCAAGGTTACTCCTTTTGAGTTGGTTTATGGACAAGAAGCCGTTTTACTCGTTGAAGTAAATCTTGGCTCACTTAGATTGATAAGGCAAGATGGTTTATCGGTTGATGAATATTCTCACTTGATGATGGATGGGTTAGATGAAGTGACCGATAAACGTTTTAAGGCTTTGGATGCTATTGAAAGAGATAAAAAGAGGGTGGCCAAAGCTTATAATAAAAGAGTCAAGGCAAAATCGTTTCAAGTTGGAGATTTAGTATGGAAGACGATTTTGCCAATAGGTTTTAAAGATAAGGATTTCGGGAAATGGTCACCAAGTTGGGAAGGTCCATACCGAATTGTGCAAATCGTTCATGGTAATGCTTACTTTGTAGAAAATTTAAGGAGAGCGATTTCAACGTGCATTAAATGGAAAATATCTTAAAAAATATTTTCCAAGTGTTTGGCAAGATGCTTGAGGAGTGTTATGGCCGATAATTATTATCGCCCTTAGACCCCTTGATAGAAGTGCTTTTTGGTTCACAAGTTCATCAAAAAGGCAGGGGGGCATGTGTTGACACCCAAATTTGGCTACGAAGAGTTGGGAGCAAATTTGGAAGCCAATTTGGAGAAGGCCCGGGATTTCCCCGAGAGGCCGGTCAGACCGGACCCTGAGACCGGTCAAGGCAGCGCGATACAGAGAGGATTGCGCCCGAAACCAGCTGGGCTGGTCTGACCGCAAGCTATGGGGCGGTCAGACCGGTGGGCCGGTCAGACCGGCAATTTACCGTCGGTCAGACCGGCCGTATCGGAATCCAAGATGAAATAGAAGTTTCGGCTATCTTCTCGTCCAAGTTTGGAAAGTTTAAGTCCTATTTAATTTCCAATACACCTGAGGACGTGGAAAACCCCTGGGAATAGGCAAGACCAACCTCTTTATAAGGGACAAGGCCGGTTCAATTGACTACCACATACACAATACGCAAGGCAATTGCTTTCTGGTCAATTAGAATTGTAGTTTTCTCTCAACTTCTACTTTTTTGCCCTAAACTTCTACTCTTGTTCTACTTTTTTCCCTAGTTCATAGATCTTTGTCGGTTTGCGCCGTAAACCGTCCGCCTTCGCTGCGAGAGTGCGAAATCCTTTGTAGGTTTGTCCTGTAAACCTTCCGCGCCGCCGGCGAGACGGGCTTCTACCTTAAATCTAGCTAAATCAGCTCCGCTAGCCGGTTTTGCTTTGTTTTCTAAACCCATCTTGTTTGTTCAAGGTGGTTGGTGACTCTGTTCATCAAAACACCGCAAGGCTTTAGGTGGCTCGTCGTGTTGGTCCATAAAAGGCGTCAACAATTTTCTTACTTTCACTTCGCAGAAGCATTCATGTAGCACCGGTGTAGTTATGTTGGGTGATGAGTTTATTGAGGCTACGGTCACATGGTCCACCATGGGGCACGCATGATATGTGTATGTATGTTTTTTTCCTATTGGTATTCTTATTAAAAAAGTTTTTTATATATTTTCTGTATGCAAGTCTCTAAAGGATGGATTTTGAAAAAGACTAGCATATATGCTCGTTTGTTGCAACGGAAAAATGCCTGTGTATATACGATGTAACAGACTGTGATGTTGGCTCACGTAGCATGAATCACATCATACTTACTTTACCCTAATCACTAAATCAATTTATTCTATTATTCAAAAAATTATGAAAGTACTCCCTCCGTCCCAAAATAAACACATTCCTGTGTTTGAATTTGGACATAGCTTATGTGCAGATTCAAAACCAGAAAAAAAAAACAGAGGGAGTATCATTTTTTTATCTATGACTTACTTTATTATTAAAAGTAGTATAAGCACAACTTATTGTTTTTTATAGTTGAACAAAAATTTTAAATAAGACAGATAGTCAAATATTACAATAAAAAAATAAAAAAAACTTACATTGTGAAACATAGGGAATATATCATAAAGAGATCAAGCTAAAAAAAGTTATTTAGTAGAAAAAAAAATAACTTTTTTTATCTACCACTGAAAGCACAAAGCCGTTAAATCCTGGAAAATTCGTTCCCACTAGGAATTGAACCCAGGACCTTATGTGCTACTGAGACTCTTGTAACCACTTGGCTACAGGCCCGTTCACCATCAAAATCTATTCTAGATATTAGTAACAAGTTATAGAGAAAATTTCCATAGTGTATTTCTTTTTTGAGAATCAATTTTCATAGTGTATTTAGTAGCTTACGTTTCATTGCGTCGAAATGCCTGCAGGTTTGGCCAACTCTGCCATTGATTTCTCATTCACGAGGAACATCCATATGAACGCCGTGCTACTAGAATAAGTTTGAGAGCCGAGCGCATCAATGGCGGCAGTAACAGCGCCCCGGTGCCGGCGGGGTGGCCATGGCGAGGTGTCAACCGGGTCACCATCTCATGGCCACCGTGCTGACGAGGACGAGATCGCCCTCTTCCATGGATCCATCCCGTCGTCGTCTTGGATGCGGACGATGATTTGATCCTTTGTTTCGAATCTGTCACCACCGAGATGGCCGTTTCTCGGAGCGATGTGTCGTTTGAAGCAGAGGAGCATGGCAACTGCATAGACAAGCTGGTGATGGGAAATGACCTGGAGATGGGATAACGTATAACCAAGTTTTGATAAACAAATTGTTGCCAGATTTTTTAAGTATGGAATTAAACATTCTTCACTTCATCTTATGGCTCATGTAGTGACACATTAACAAACCGTGCGCAGGTGTTTCGGCTCACCTAGATAAGATCACAAGAGCTATCAAAAAGGATACATACGGTCAAACCAAAACAAGCGATTGTTATTGTCCCCGGAAGAGCGGGGCACAATAGATTAGCCATGTGCTGCGCAAGCAATCCCTTGATCATAAACAGAGTAACACAACTCCTGGGAATGGGAAGTAGACCATGCAACCATGGAGAAATGATTGTGCATGAAGGCGCTTAGTCATAGAAACGTAGAAATGGCGGTACAAACGTACCTTAATTACAGTCAGCGATAGGGTTCGAGTAGCATGGTGCAGGAACTACTGATAATAAAGTAGTGTTCTAAGTTCAAGCTGCATGGCAACCACTATATACATGCAAAGCTGATTCTAAATCAAGCTTAGCTTACCACCCACCATTTCCAGAGCTCCCACCCTTGCCATCTGCCTTCTCCCAGGCACTGCCGCTGCCACCTCCTTCGGTATCCTCGCCCTTGTTGCTGTTCCATCCTCCATCTGGCTTGTCCCGGGAGCTGCCTCCTGTTTGGCTCCCGCTCCCCTCGCTTTTCGCCCATGATCCTTCTTTCTTTTGGCCAGCTTCTGATCCCCCCCAAGAAGACTTCTCCGATGTATCTTCAGTCCTATTTTCCCAAGATCCTCCTCCGCCAGACCCTCCACCTGTTGTGGTGTCGCTAGGAGGAGCACCCCATGGATTGGTTGCATGGTTTTTTCCAGCCTGATCATCTCCACCAGAAGGTTTTGATGCTCCCCAGCCATCATTTTTGTCACTCCCCCAACTGGACTTGCCTTTTGAGAAGGCTTGATCTTCAGTGGTAACTTTGTTGGAGTTCCAGTCAGAAGATTGGGACCAGCCACCACCTCTATCTTGACCGAACGGTCGCCTGTCATTGTTTTGGTCCCTGTTTCCCCTGCCAGATCCCCAGCTTCTGTCATTATTGCCACCTGAACCATAGTTATTCCCTTGAGAGCGATCACCTCTCCCAAAGCGACCTCTTCCTCTTCCTCTGCCACCATCAGAATCTCGTGTGTTCCAGCGATCTTCAGATCTCTCTCCACGTGACTCGTCATTTCTGCTACTTCCTCCACCCCATGAGGACCCGCTATCACCAAAATTCCTCCCTCTCCCTCTGCCTCGGTTCCCATGTCCAAATCCGCCCCTACCATATCCACTGTTATCATCACCAGACTTTGGATTGCTCCAAGCTGGTTCCTGCTCTCCACCTGAGGAGGTTGGTTTACCCCAAGAAGATTTCTGATTCCCCCATGAGGAGCCAGCACTATTCCAACCTCCACTATTTTCACTCCCCTCGTTACTTTTCCAGGCATCAACCTTCTCCTCTGTTCCAGCATTACCCCACTTGCCCTCGCTGCCCGAGGAAGTGTCCCTTACCATAGTGTTCCAGCCATTATTGTTATCACCAGCATCTGCAGTGGATGTCACCTTGCTTGCCCAAGGGTCAGTTTCTTGTTCTTTGCCTACACATGAGTAGTACAATATAAGCATTACAAGGCACCATATACACAAGCAAAATCAATTATTTAGCTCAAAAGTCAAGCAGACAACAAAAAGAAACAATTTAGTCTCTTCTAAGCACCTTTAGCAGAACAGATCTTGCTTCCCCAAGGATCGCTACCCCGCTCTTCACCTGAACATGATAGCAAACCATAAGCTTGAAGTATATCAACCATTGAGCAGAACATGAAAATTACTTGGCTCCAGAATTACCAGTTGATGCATTCTCCCACTTTCCCCCAGTGCTACCAGCATTGCCTTCCGCCTTGGTGCCCCATTCATCACTTTTGTCCTCAACACCAGCAGTAGAAGTCATCTGACTAGCCCAAGCATCACTTTGCTGTTCTTGGCCTACAAGATATACAAGAGCAACTACAACTTAAAAACATAAAGTAGAATAATAGATATGGCTAAATTTAATTATCTTCGCCTATAAAACTTATCAAGGACCACTTTGTTCAGCTATGCAACAGAACAGAAATAAAGCCCTTCAACATAATTCAAGCAAAAGGTTTTTATACTCTCTAGCGATCAGCACCTGCGGTAGCACCATTTTGTTAAACCTAAGGATCATTTTATAGTTTGCATATACTCAAAAAGTATTATCAAATTTAAATCCAAGTAGAAACCATCTTGCTAAACCTAAGTAACCACAATAGTAATCAAAGCAAAGAAATTCAAGTACTGCTCATAAAATTTAATTAAGGCTTTTGAAAAAATAACAGAGTGCATACACTTTTCATGGGTAGTTTACCCTTAACGCCCCTGTTTTTATGTCAAAATGCATGAACCTAGACTAATACTACATTCCTTGTGGGTATTTTAGTAAAAGAATTTGTTTCTTGGTATAAGAGACTGCATACTATATGCCCTGCATTCAGAGTTCCATGCTCCTATTGTAGTCAAAAGTTTATTCAAATCTGGATACCATCATTCAAATGATTATGTGATCCACAAGATATAGAGGAAAACACATGCACATGCAGACAAAAGGATAACTGACCATGCAAAATCAAAGGGGTACAAGGGCTGAGGTATCAATTTCAAAAGGTCACTTACCTCCAGATGGTTTTTTATCTTCTGAACTGATCCAAGTGGAAGCCTGATTTTCATCAGATGACTTTGTGCCCCTACTGCTACTCCAAGGCTGATTAATTGCAGAATTTGGGGCATTCCAATTGTCCCCTCTATCCCAAGAACCTTTATTGGATGTGCCTTTATCCCAATCAGCACAACCTTCATTTGCAAAATTTGGTTGCTTATTTCCCCAGCTTGGTGCATCAGGATCACTCCTTCCATACTCAGAACTGCTTCGACCTCCATTTCTCCAACCATTGTCTCCTCTTCCCTGTCCTCCATACTGGCTCCTTCCTCTTCCTCTCCCCCGATATCCACCGGAATCTCCCACTTCCTTGTCCATTTGATTATCAGACCTCCATGAGGGCCTTCCAGAACTGTCATTACCCCCCGAGTTCTTCCAGCTTCCTTGGTTATTTCTGCCACCTAAATCACCATACTCTCGGCCCCTACCTCTGCCTTGCCCTCGCCCAAACCCACGACCACCTTCATAGTTTCCACTAGGTCTGCTCCAGTTGCCATTTTGAGAGTCTCCACCAACTTCATCTTCCTTGTTCCAGCTGGATGGACCATCACCACTGGAAAATTTTGGATTACCCCAATCACTTCCACCAACTTGATCTAGCGCTGCAGCTTTGTTCCAGGTCCCATCTTCATTATTTTTTTCTTCAGAGTTAGCATTTGCATCTTTTGCTTTGCCCCATGCGTCCTTTTGTCCATCCACATCAGATGAACTATTCCAGTTGCCAGCAGCAGTATCCCAGCCTCCAGTGCCATGGCTTTGGTTAGAGGTTTTAGTTTTGCTCCACCCAGCTGCTCCATCACTATTATTGTCTTTTGACTTGCCCCAGGCATCATCCTGAGCAACAGAAGAATCAGTTTTAGCCCAGGAGTCATCATCCCCTCTGCCAGGAACAGAAGAAGATGACTCAGCAATAACAGTATCCCAAGCCCCACTTTTTCTTGCACCTTTTTCATGGTCTTGGTTTAACTTGCCAACAGGTTGGCCCCATCCATGATTATCATCCTCCGACTTCTTCTCTGTTTCCATAGAAGCCTTTCCCCAGTTATCCGTTTCTTTCAGATCTACCTCTTTGACCTTGCTTCCCCAAGGATCTGGATCACTACCAGTTTTATCCATCTCTTTGCATGCATCGCCCCAGTTGTCACTCTTTCCACTCTCGTTATCGGCCGTCATCCTGTCCCAAGAGCTTCCACCAATATTAGATCCACTACCTCCAGGTTGTTTACCCCATGCATCGTCACTGGAGTTCTCTTTTTGTGTAGCACTATTATTCCATACGTCAATGGATGCAGATTTTGTTTTTGTACCCCATGGGTCAGAATCATCGACAGAAGATGCTGCTTTCTTGGACCATGGATCAGCATCAGATTCCCCATCTAAAAAAGCAGAAGTTGCACATAAGCAAGATTATAAACACTTCAACTACTAATAAATGAGCTTCAACATGCTCAAGAACATAAAAATTTTTCTGTTTGTTCTTAAGATTTGTCAATTTTGTAGAACGATGGCATTTCATAATTTCTCATGGACACAATAAAACATCATTCCACAAGTGATCACACCCCACACCAAATTAAAATGGATTTGTGTTCTGTTCTGTTCTACCAATCCTGAAGGCCCCACCTGATCATCTATTGGGCCTATTCTTCTCACAACAATTCAAGGACTTCTATGAGATGTGGAATGGATAACTGGTTGAGTGTATGATACTTCAGCTAATTTGAACAGGTTAAATGTCAACATCACAAGTTCACAGTACTAAAACATAACAAAGCCTAAACTATACCAACAAAATGAAAGGCCTAAGACTGAATATACCTGCTTTCTGAACTGGTAATTTAGAACTTGAAAAGGGTTGCCAGGAATCACTGCAGAAGATTGAATAATTCAGTGAATACTGCCAATGACTAATAAAGTAGTTTGGGATTTTTATATAACCACCCGATAATATAACACCAAATCAACCAAAAATTCATTTTGATACTTGGGGAGAGATCAGATAAAGGCAGTTGTATGTGTAGGAGTAATTAGAAAATTCGAAGTCCAGATTTATGCTAGTTTACATGTGACCAGCAGTTTATTCAAAGAATCACAAAGAAGGAAGCTGAAAAGCAAAAGAAAGAACCTTCCAAAAGATGGCAATCCATTGTCCCATGAGGGCTTGTCAGCTTCTGAACCTACATACAATAACCATAGGTAACAAATCCCACAGCAGCAGTTTGGTTGTGTGCATCCTAATGGAAGCAGAGGCTGGTGCAAATATATCGGCAATAGTTGCAGTGCATGAAACATACACTTACCAAAGAATGTTGTGTCTTGATTTCCAAAAGGACCGGATGGAGCACCTGAAGAGTTATCCCTGGTATATAATGAAGCAAGGAGCGCCAGATGTAAGTGTCATTAAGCAACAATATGACAGTTCACACAATTACGTTACTAGAACAACAACCAAAAGAAAAGAGAGGAGAGAAGCATGCTGAGCTGCTTACCCCCTTTTAGCTGGCACTGAAAGAAACTCAGCTTGCACTGAAAAAATTACAGAGTGGTCAATCACTGTCAAAGAACAGCTGCAAGAATAGTCAGCTAACCAACCTGTGACAATTTTCAGCAGTGAATCTAGCTTAACAGTCACGTCATTTCGAAATATCCGAACTACCCGACATAGATATCCCTTCAAAGGACCCTTTCGAATACGCAGCATCTCCCCAATTGAGAAAAGTTGTTCCCTAGTGCTCCTGTAAGGTCTTTCATCTGTACGATCAAGCGAAACAGAAACAACAAAAAAAATTACTTTATGCTGACAAAATCACCAATATCTGTTATTTCCTAATAAGTTAAACACCACACCACGAAACACTTACTGTCTCGTTGCTCGTTTTGTTCATATGAAAACATGGGAATCGGATTGTCCTCCTGGTACAAAAAGTGTCACAGAAAAGACCTCCTTTGATAAGTAGAATAGAAGATAAATTTATCTGCAATTTTACATACCGAATTTCCAAAGGTGGAATTTGCCAGTTCCTTCCGCTTCTTGACATTTTCACATGAACCACACTGGGCACAGAAATATCCATTGTTCTCACTTTCGCTTTCATTATAAATAAATAGTATGCCCATGTACAAGTGTTTGACAACTCCTTGCTTACCCTGTAAAAGTATTAAATGAACCAGCAAGCGTGCCAAATGAAAGGAATCAAATTCTCAGATGATTACAGTAATGCAGAAACATAGACTAGTGCTGTAAATCATGTTATTATAATAATAATGAATCATATTACAAAAGGTACTCCCTCAGTTCACAAATAGATGTCATTTTCAGATACGTGCAGCCAAAACTTGAAATCTTAATCAGTAATGCATACAAAATATATTTAATATGTAAAAAATGATATTAGTAGATTTGTCACGAGATATGCTTGCAAGTGGTTAATTGTTTCCATAAAATATATGATAAAAAAAATGAAATGATAAAACATGTGCACACACAAACTACGATGATGCCCTAAGTCCTAACTAACAAGTAAAAAGGAACATAGGGAGTACGAAATATTACCTAATATATATTAAAGTGCAACTTCAACAAAACACTTAAAAGAATTACCATAACCATACCAGTTCAGAATTGGAAATATTGATTTCTACTCCCTCTGTCCCAAAATAAACCAACTTCTGGGGATGAATCTGGACATAGACTATATTCAGAATCATCCCTAGAAGTTGGTTTGTTTTGGGGCAGAGGAAGTACCATTGATGTTGGGAATAGTCCCACATTGGAAGTTTAGCAACTTATAAGTGGGGGGAGTCCCTCACCTCATGGGCTAGCTTTTAGGGTGCAAAAAGATTTCCTCCCGGTTGGGTTGGGCTCCCGCCTATGGGCCAACAAATGGTATCAGAGCTGGGCCCACAATCTTGGCCCGTGCACACTTGGATGGTGTAGGCCCAAATCCTAGTGGACCACGGGTGTGAGGCCCGGTCAGTGGATTGTGGGTGTGAGGCCCGGTCAGTGGACCGTGAGCGAGTCCCGTATGTGCCCGTGTGTGGGGCCGGTCAGGGCTAAGGGGCACCAATGTGTGACGGGGGAGATTGTTGGGAATAGTCCCACATTGGAAGTTTAGGGGGAGTTGCACCAACTTATAAGTGGAGGGAGTCCCTCACCTCATGGGCTAGCTTTTGGGGTGCAGAAAGATTTCCTCCCGGTTGGGTTGGGTTCCCGCCTATGGGCCAACAATTGAAACATCACCATTTTAGCGTTGAAACCATAGTAGAAAAACCTGGACCGGTGATCGACCCGCTCGAGCTCCTGGTTCAGTGGTTCACCGGTCGGACCGCCGGGTTGGCTAGTCTGCTTGTTGAACCGGAACTGATATTTACTAGACATATATGCACTCAACCAGCATGGCCAAGGTAGCCTAGTGGATAGGACCGCACCCTCCCAGCCAGCCAACGTGGATTCGAATCCCTTCAGCCCCGCATTTTTGCTCATTTAAGTGAATATATTGCTGATGGGCCTCAACAAGCATAGTGGGCTTTCTAGGCTGGCCCATCTACTAGCAAACCCGCCAGTTCTAAGTAGCCGGTTCTCCGGTTTTCCGCAAAAACCATCCGGTTCTCACCGGTCCATTTGCATGTCCAGTCTTTAGTGCAAACCGACCCGGTTAGAGT
This sequence comes from Leersia perrieri, assembly GCA_000325765.3. NCBI lineage: Eukaryota > Viridiplantae > Streptophyta > Magnoliopsida > Poales > Poaceae > Leersia > Leersia perrieri. Next base: position 16,683,421 of record CM002483.1, on the reverse strand, counting down.
GCTGGTTTCGGTTTTTTCCGATTGAACCGCCGGGCCGGGCCGGTTTTTCGTAATATGGTTGAAACATGCACACCCTTTAGATGTGAAAATATAAGAAAATTAGCAAAATCCCAACGACAATGGATAGAATGGTAAAAAAAACTACATAGATGTACCTTCCGATAGTATTAGAAATGGACCACAATTTTGTAGTGGTATATATCTAAATCAGTGGTTTTTCAGTAGAATGGAGCCATATATGCCTTTACAATTCTTTCTAGTGCATGCTTTCTTGAAAAGAAAGACTTCACAATAATTCTTGCTAAAAGGAATGATTAACATCATACCTGGAATGGTCCTTCCAAAACATTAACCGTGTCATTAATAGATATTATCTTCTTCTTATGGTCAACAGCAGTAAACATTTTGTCTGCACAAACTTTCTTAATATCCTGCTTTTTAACAGTCATTGCAAATCCTTCAGGACCACCTTTTAGTATCTACAAAAAATAAGTACCTTATTAGACAAAAATCATGAGTGTGGTACAGAAATGCACTTTAAATAATGTTACCCTAAGACCATCTTTCTCAAAAGCAATGACCACGCCAAAATCTTTTCGCCTGCTCAATACGAAACAGAAATAAGAATGACAACTGATAAAGTTAGGTGACAACAACTAGGGATTGCATAACAGAGACTAACCCAAAGAGTACAAGATCATGGAGATTATATCCATCATCCTCATAATCTTCAGTTGATGTGGATGCTTTAAGATTTGGTGCCTTAGAGCATTTTCCTTTAGAGGATGAAGCTTTAGAAGATGATGGCGGCATATCCTGTTCTTTTGGCAGGTTTCTTTTATTAGGACCATACATGCTGGAGACCCAATCCAAGTCATCAGTAGAACTTGTATTAGTTGGACTGGAAGAGAACTTGAGAAGTTCAGTTTCTGTTGGTTGTATTCCCCAGTAAATCAAAGAACTCAGTGCAACCCTTTTATAAAGGAACCCATCTTTGAACATGAGACCATCAAGCACTTCAAAAACATCACCAGTCTGACGGTCACGCTTCATTTCAATATGAGGTCTGAAGAACCTAATATCAATGAGATGGTGACGGCAATGTCAAAGCCTAATTAGAAACAGATGATATGAGAAGGATAGCATGAAGAGAGAGACTGGAAGTTGATGGGAAGTATTTACTCTAGTTCTTGTGAACTGATTAGACGTGGGGCAGGAATTGCAGCTTCTTTTAGCGAAATGGCACCACCCTGAAAAAGCAAATGCATAATACAATTAATGTGGTAGGAACTCAAACTATTTGCAGGAAAAGAACAATGAAAGAAAAAAAAAGGAAAGAAATAGCTGTTACTAACATGCAAAATAGGTAAACAAAACAATAGTACAGTCAAGATGAGCCACAATACAATTTTCAAAAAAAAAAAGATGAACCACAGTACAATATAATTAGCCACCCAGGCCATAATATTAAACTAGCAAAATGGAAATATGCAATAGACACCACATGGTTTCACTGGCATGTGAAGTTTCTGTGACAAACATGAAGCTCACACCTCCCCACCCCACAACCAGGGCAAAAGAAGACATACTCCATCTTGGTAATGCAAGAAATTCACAAGGTCTACAGACCAATACATAATGAAATTAGCTTTCATTAAGCAAATTACAGTATTAAACATTTACGTATATAAGGATTTTTTAGCCAGGTAAGTCTTGGGGAAGTTTACAAAGTACAAATTACAAATTCATGGACAGATGGCTGTCGAAACCGCGGTGCAACAAAGCTACACAAAAGGAACAGCAAGACAAATGCTAGGTCAACTCATTCGAAGATTTGAACAGCTAAAAATCAAACCAACTAAAAATGAGAGGACAAAAAGAAATATAATTCAGAAAGAGGATGCAAGAGCATTACAAATTTTTTTGAAATAGCCCGGAGATCAACTCTAGGTATAAGCTTGATCAACACCCGTTTTCGCCCATTGTCTGCACTAACCACCTGGAAACACACGGGGCATAGTGATGTAAGAAAAAAAAAATATGAGCAATATGTAAAAGGGTTGGGCCCCTAGAAAAGTAAATTCTCAATTAGACATGCCTGTGCTAGATCTTCTTTATAATTTCCGGTCTTCATGCGCACCCATGTACCTGGAGATATTACAAATGGTTTTGCGCGGCTGGATAGCAAGCTAGGAACTTCAGCTGCTGGAACAGCATTAATTCTGCTTATGTAAACACTGCAAAATCCTTTGCACGCCTGTAGCAAGAAAAGCACATGTTTTCAGTAGGTAAGTCTACAAACAGGATATGAAGAAATCTTCGAGCGAAGAAAATTTTTCTAGATTATCATAGAAACTATTATTTCACTACACATGTAAAGTTTCTTTCATTTCCAAACTTCCAAGTATTAACTATTCAGTTACACAGAAGAGTGAATCTAATTGAAGTGTGTGATAAATCGCAAAAAGAAAACAGTGCTACTTTGAGCGGTACATAAAAGAACAGGTTCTCAATCCTTCATAAAGCATGATATCAAACTTTCTCTAAATACATAAAATCGCGTAATGTGATGGACACATGGATACATTACATCTACTGTATTTAACTTGCTCCTCTCAGCAAGTTTTTTTAAAATGAAAACCACAGATCATGTACCTCTGTAACATCACAGGCCTTCTCAGCTTCAACAAAAACAAATCCTCTCACATGATCAAGAGCAAATACTGAGATAATTGGAACTTTGGTACCAAACTTTTGCAGATCAACATACTTTTGCATGAGGCAGAAGGCCATTTGACGCTCACGTCCAACCTGAAATACAGCCAAACAAATCAAAATCTTGCAGCCAAATACTAGATTAAAATTGTAAAGTCAAATATTTGTAAATCACAAACCATGCATTTGATCTTCCAAATAGTAGGCTCTTTCAATAGACCGTCCATGGTAAACTCGTCATCATCTACATTGGTGGAGCCATCAAAAGCGGTGTGTTTCACTCTACTAGAATAACGTTCCTTGATAAACTCCTCAAGTTCATCACCGCTCAGCTCCTCTTCCTTAACTATCCCAAGAAATGGAAGAGGGTGTGACCTTTCAGTTCTTTTTAAGTTAATATTTTCTGCCTTTCCCTCAGTAAAGAACCCTGCATTTTATCAACGAGATTGCATCAACAGAAGATTCAAAGAATAATATGGCAATTATCACATTTTCAGATGCTGAAGGCCAAAAGGTGCAGGTTAAATTGATCACTAGTGTCATTCAAATGCAATAATCTGCAGCATCCTGGAACTAAGGACAAGTGTGAAAACAGAAGTAGTAGTATTTGATGGCCAAGTAGCTGGCAAAATCAGTCTAAGGAAGGCAAAAAAAAATTCAAATGGAAAAATTAACAATTGACACCGTCATCTAAGTTGGAAATGTAGCACCATATTATACCAATAATTAAAAAAACAGAGAGACAGAAAGGAAGCATCACGTTACCTCACCATGCATCAAAAAGAGAAAATATGTAAACAATTGCGGACATTATAGATTCATTGGTGCTTTAATCCTTCAGATAAAAAATACCTTTTCTCTCACCGTAAAACAATGGCAAGTTTTTGTGCACAAACAAATAAATATTGCCCAATATTTTATCTGGTTGGCTATGTTATTTTCAGAAGTTAACGGTGGCTACTCCCCTGGATTATCGTGGACACACTTCCCAAGCCACTAAACAGTATGATTTTGAGAGAGTTTTATACAGAAATCTATTTAAAAATAATTCCATTTTTCAACTTTCACGTATCAAAAACTTCATTAATCTAGGCGGCTAAATAGCTTAAGACAAAAATTGGAAAAGAATGCAGTCGTCAACCAAAATTTCTAACAGGCCAATTAGGACCTGCTCTAGCGTGGAGGCAAGCTAAATAACCATTTACTATTGCAACCTACAATCAGAGCATAATACCCAAACATCCAAACTCCTATTGCATTCATCTAGTTCAAGTCAATGTCAAACTGCCATGTGTATCATCATCAGCTTCATGTCACGAGAGTCAAAGCAAACGGATATACATGCATATTTAGGTGGAAACTTATAAAAATGTGCTCATCCAAGAGGTGATTCAAAATAAAGGAAATCAACAGGAAAAATCCTCACAGGTCCCACTCTGCCAATGCGCATCTGTATGGACAAAACAAATCTCGACTAGTTAAATCGCTCCTGAGAGTAGCACGCCAAGACACTTACTAGAAACCGGCAAAAGCTGTCTCCTCTCCATTAAAAACAAAAGCTTCAATATGCATACATATTGCTACAACCGATTGATCTAATCCTCATCCAGAAAATCATATATGCATCAAAAAACAGCGAACCCGTGACATTTAGAGACTTGCCTAATTGCTCCAAGGACCAACCGAGGGGACAACAGCCATCAAAACCCTAAGCAACACAAATCCAAACCAACCAATTTCACCGCATGTAAACCAACCCCCCCC
>CM002483.1:16645896-16678842 GCA_000325765.3 Leersia perrieri | reverse complement strand
AAAAACCCAACCAAACCAATGCGTCCTCGCCTTCCCGGGAACCGGAGGCGATCCGTACCGTCATCGATGTCCTCCTCCTCGTCGGACATGAACATCTCCTCCTCTTCCTCCTCCTCGTCATCATCATCGCCGACACAGGCCGCATCGTCGAAGAACTGCAGCACCCCGGACCGGCGGCGGCGCTTGGCCGCCTCAGCCTCCGCGGTCGAGGAAAACGAGGGCCCCGCGTCGGCGGAGCCCTTCCGCCGCTTGGCGCCACCGGCGGAGGCGGATGCGGATGCGCCGCCGGGAGGGGTCGCGGCCACCGCCTTGCCCTTCCCCTTCACCGCCATGGGAGGGGAGGGGAGGGGAGTGGGGGGAATGGGGAATGGAGACGGCGGAGAGAGAGGTGGGGTTGGGCGTGGTGACTGCGACCTACTCGAGGAGAGAGGTTTTTTAACGCTGGGCGTCTGTCTCTCTGTTCCAGGACAAGGAGAGTGGGGTTGTGCAGATGCCCCCCTGGAATCGGGTTTAATTGTGGTTTGAAGGAGAATGTGAGTGGACTGGTAAGCCGCGCAGACTGCGGGTGGGGTACAACTACATAGGGTGTGTTTGGTTAATTGGTTAATAAGGCCTTGTTTACATCAAAAGTTTTTGGCGAAAACATCACATCAAATATTTGACTGGATGTTGGAAGGTGTTTTCGGACACGAATGAAAAAAACTAATTTCATGGCTAGCCTAAAAACTGCGAGACGAATTTTTTGATCCTAATTAAGTCATCATTAGCACATGTTGTTTACTGTAGCACTTATGGCTAATTATAGCCTAATTAGGCTCAAAAGATTTGTCTCGTCATTTACAGTCTAACGGTGTAATTAGTTTTATTTTTTATCTATATTTAATGCTTCATGCATGTGTCTAAAGATGAAATATAATGTTTTTGGGTGAAAATTTTTGGGACCTAAACACGGCGTAAGACGATTGATGATTGTTGTAACTTGTAACCAGGCTCATCAAATACATCCAGACTAGATTAAGCCAGGATATATGTATGCAACTGTGTTTGGTTGTTTGATATGATTAGCAAGTTTTTAACTATTTCACAAACAATTTACTAGACATTATCTATTATATTTGTTCCTAATGCAGCTTTTACAATCCATAATCTTTCCTAATTGTAATTATGCCATTAGTGTAGCCAACTTGCACCCAACTAAAGGTGTGTTCGCTAGGGCAGGCAAGATGGGCAGTTTTTTAAGGTGTTAACACGCAAACAGGAAACTTTGTTAACATATAATTAATTGAGAATTAGCTATTTTAAAATTAAATAATAATATTAATTTTATTTTTAAAATAACCTTTGTATAGAAAAGTTTATAAATAATACACTTTTTAGCAGTTCGGAAAGTATACACATGAAAAAATAGATAAATACTACAGTAAACTGCGACCATTGTAGTGAACAAGCAGTAGCCATCTGGCCTTAGACATAAGAGTGTGGTATTTGTTGGCCTAGTTAAGCCAAACCAGTTTTCCATCATGACAAAGTAGTTGATACGTTGGTCCCACCATGCAACGGCCCACATGTCAGTGTCCGTGTCCCTCAGACATGACGTCAAAGGCTTAATTAGAGTTGGATGAGTATGCCCTAAACTCCCACTCTACCAGTACTAGGTAAAACAGTTACACTCCTTTCCACCTCCCATTCTACCCTACATGTGACGCTAAAATCATCGATTTTTTTTCCAAAATTCAACAGAATTGAAGAAGAAGGACACGGTGCACAAATTTATAGCAGGTACGAAGAACTGAAAGTTACAAAACTATAAGATTACATTGTCTTTTCTATCGAATGTTTTTCGGCAAATCTGATTTCAATTTTGTGGTAAGTACTATTCGGCTAAGGAGTAATAAGTTAGAAGCCTAATTTCTCTTTTCGTTCTGCTTTATAGTTTTTTTAAAGGAGGGTAAAGGTTTTGCCTAGTACTGATAGAGGGGGAGTTTAGGGCATTCGGACTTATTACTTCTCCGCCAAATAGTACTTACCACAAAATTAAAATCAAATTTGCTAAATGACATTCGATAGAAATAACAATGTAAAATCTTATAGTTTTGTAACTTTCAGTTCTTCATATTTGCTATAAATTTATGTACCGTGTCCTTCTTCTTCAATTCCGATGAATTTTGGAAAAAAAAAATCGATGATTTTAGCGTCCCATGTAGGGTAGAATGTGAGGTGGAAAAGAGGGGTATCCCCTAAGGTTAGAGGGAAGCTGGAGAGGGTTAGGGCAGCAGTGGGCAATAGATATGGGGAGGGGCGAGGCGGCGCTTACGCAATTGGAGATGTGGGACAACGGAGGATGATGGGTGATCGTGGCTAAGCTTGTTCAAATCCGGCGCGGGGGGGTGTGTGCTGAAAAAAGCCTGGCCAAAAATCCTAGGCCCGAGCTCGGGGCGGGCCGACGATGTGGCGAAAAAATAAAGCCAAGGCCTGATGCCTAGGATTTTTCCATTTTCGGGCTTCACTTCTCAGGCCCAGGCCCTCGCATGGTCGGCCTGGGCGAGGCTCAGACCGATCGCGGTCAGGCCCAACATGAGCAGGCTTAGTCGCGGTGGATAGGCATCTTTAAACGAGTGGTTAGGTGAGGGGGTGGACTATGGTGGCGGATCTAGTGGCAGAGTCACTGAAGATGGACAGAAAGGCAGTCTTGAGGAGAATTCATCAAAGTTAAGGAAGAAGCGATTGTCATAGGAAGAAAGAGAATATATCAGAGAGTGGCGGGAGACTGAGGAGGTAGTGGTGTACCGGGCCTATTCTAGGCATCACATCTATGGTAGTGAGCTATCGCTGCCATCCTCGTGCGACTGTGAAGGTGTATGAGTGAGCATGAGGATGAGGAGAATTAGATATGTGGTTGTGGTGGCGGCTCTGGTATTGGGTGAATGAAAATATGGAAGAATGGAAGTGAGATACGGACCATTGGATCTCAGCTCGATGAGGAAAAAAACGACCTATTTAAGAGGGTATCTTAATTAATTAGATTGTCCTATTAAAATCTTAGCAATTTTTACATGATTTCTGAAAATAGGATATGTGCAAGTAACGAGAGAGGTACGAACAAAGTGACGCGACTTGTGTGTCATGACAGGTAAAAGGGAATGGCCTCATGTGGAGTACTACCACTTTCTAGTGATGGTATCAAGCGTAAGCCGCTGCAAAGGATGGGAGAAATCACAGCTCCATGGCTGAAGCTAAACCGTTCATCCTAAATCCAACATCCAATAAATCACCGCGTAGTCGGTGATCCTGCTCTAGAGCGCCGACTAAACCGGAAAGCCGTTACGGTTGGAACGAAAAAAGACAAGAAAGAGAAACCAAGAATACTCCCCAACCGCCATTCGTCTTCCTCCTCCTCCCGCCCAAATCGTTTCTTGATTTCTTGGCCCCTCTCCTCCTCCTCCTCCCCCCTTTGCAGCAATGGAGCTCTTCGAGAACGCGAGATCGGTGCGACTCAAGAGCCACCTGGGCACCTACCTCTGCGTGCTTGACGATGACGGCGGCGGCGGTGGCGGCGGAGTCTCCCACGGCTACCGCAGCGACGACATCCGAGGCACGGTCTGGGCCGTGGAGCTCGCCGCCGGCGACGACTACGTCCGTCTCCAGAGCCAGCGTGGGCTCTACCTCTGCGCCACCGATCTCCCCGCCGCCCTCGACGGCTGCTCCCGCGGCTCGGCCGCCTGCTGCTGGGTCATCCAGTCCCCACCTCCGTCCAATCCCCACGACGGCGCCTTCCTCTGGACCCCTCGCCGCGAAGGGGATTTCCTCCTTCTCGTCGGCCTCTACGGCCGCCTCCTCCGCGTCAGGCACGAGAATTTCGCCGTCACCGTTGAGTACCTCCCCGACGACGCCGCCGAGGAGAGCTCCTGGTCCGTCGAGGTCGTCGTCCCGGCGATTCCGCGATGCCGCGCCGCGTCGTGCGACGCGCGGATGGAGGCCGCCTCGTCGCAGCAGCAGCAGCCGCCCACTTCTTTCGCCAGATTCTGTTCCGCCAAGGTGAAAATCGTAACTGAACAAACCTTATTTCTTGCCTTTCTTGGTTGGTTCCTTCCATCTTTAATAAATTCTTGATCTGAGATTAATTGGGTTTTTGTTTGTAGGAGACGAAGATGGTGAGGAAGACGAAGGCGGCGCCGGCGGCGAGCGGGGCGGCGGTGCACCGGACGATATTCTACAACACGGCGAGGGACGACGGCGGCGTGGACGACTTCGACGAGGGGACGTGGAAGTACTTCACGTTCAAGGACCGGAGCCTGGCGGCGCTGCGGCGGCGGCTGGTGGAGGAGACGCGGCGGGAGGACTTCGTCGTCTGCCGCCGGAGATTCTCCGCGCCGCCGCCGTCGCCAGGGCTTTTCCCCGTCGTCCTCGACCTGCCACCCGGCAACAGGGACATGGAGTTCGTCCTCGTCTTGAACTCCTCCAGAGGTGATGGCTTTAAGGCTGTGCTTGTTTAGTTTCTGAAATTCTGAATTCTGATCATGCGGCTCCTTCTTGATGCGATCTCTGAACTTTATGTCCTGATGATCTTGATTCACGCTCTGTTTAGTTTTCTGAACTTCCTGTTCTTGTTTAGTTTCTGAAATTCTGTTCATGCTGCTCCTACTTGATGCGATCTCTGAGCTTTGTGTCCTGATCTTGATTGGACTTCCTGTTTAGTTTTCTGAACTTCCTGTGCTTATTCAGTTTCTGAAATTCTGCTTATGCTGCTTTACTTGATGCGATCTCTGAGCTTTGTGTCTTGATCGTGATCTGAGTCCCTGTTTAGTTTTTCTGAACTTTCTGTGCTTGTTTAGTTTTCTGAATTTCTGTTCATGCTGCTCCTACTTGATTTGCAATTTCGAAACTTTCTGACTTGGCAATCTGGAGTTGCCTCCATGTTTCGTTTTCTGAACTTTCTGTGTTCATGCATGTTGCTGACATTTTTGGGACAGTTTACTGACGTTCTCAAACTTCTGTTTTTGCAGCGGCTAGCAGTCTTCAGTTTCCACCAGGACATGGGCATATGACACGCATCAATGTATGAAGAATGGAGAGTTCAGTGCTCTGAGATGTGATTTTTCTGGTGTCTATTCTTTAGAATTTTGTTGAATTTAGAACATAAATAAACATTCTCGTCTTGTTGTTACTGTAAAATTTCAGGCATTTAGGATGAAACTTTATTTTCACATGAGGAAGTAAACATGTACTGTAGTAGTTAGCTTCAAAGAAGCAGTAGAGTGACAGAAACATCAAAAAGAAACCAATATTCTTTGGAATATCAGTGTTGGAGTCTGTTCATAAATAATACTACTTGCTGGAGTTTCTTTAAAATCATCCAACTCTTGGGTGCTTTTGTGTGGATGGGGTGGTGGTCTATTTGATGAATGCTGCTCTGTATTGCAACTGTATCCCTTGATTCAGTTGTTTGCTTCAAGCTCTTACTGGAAATGCTCGTCTGAAATTGTATGATATTCTGATGACTTCTAAAGAAAAGGTTCCCCCATTCTGATGACTTCTCTTTTCCTCATCCAAAATATTTTGTTTGCCTTATATGAACTTTCAGTTAAGTACTAAACAGGAGTACTAGTTTGGTACCACAACTTTGGTATTGGACAGTTGAGAGAATCATATATAGGAAAGGACAAAACCAGACCAATTCAGTCTTGATTCCAACAAGCCAATAGGAACAGTACACTTGGCTTTCATATAGTATGTAAAATGTTTTACCACACATTTCAAGCATCATAGAACATGAAGACAAACCACACTATTCCTTGGATGCTTTGCATGAACCCTAGCTATATGGTATCTATCTGAACATTACTCATGCTGTAACATCCACAACAGCTCCTACATATGCACATGAATATCTACTGCTTACACCAAATATGCACGACAGGTAAAAGAACAAAAACCTGACGAAACAAGGGATCAACAAGCGATTTGGTCCCTTAAGGTAGCTATCTCCTCAAACACAGGCAGCCTCCTTGACCTGAACGGCGTCCACTCGTTCAACGCAAGGTCTAGTCTCTCCATGATCTCTTCAGTAACACTCAACCCAGCATCTAGTGGTGATGAAACATGTGTAACAGGTTCAAGTTCATGGAGGAGCTGCTTAGCTCGGGCAACCACCTTGTCGTCTTCCGATCCGGAAATTCTGCGTAGCACAACGACAAGAAGTACTTGTCTTGCTTCATCATGCCTGCTCTGCTTAATTAAGCACAGCCCAAGGTTGCACGCCCTATTGGCATCAGGCTCAATACTTTGCGCCTTGCGATACACCAATTCAGCGGCTGAATAGTTGTTCTGCTGCATGTAAGCCCAACCAAGATTTCCCTGTAATGTACATAAGAAGGTTTCAGTAACATGAGTATAACTGAATGAAGCATTGGCAAGCCAAATTACCAATCAGTAGGAGTAACAAGGGGAGCAGTAATCTATACCAGAATGCGAGAAGTCTCTTGCTGGATGGACACCTGGAACTTCTTTCCATGGGAGCGTGCTGTCTTTGTCGCCTTCCCATTAAAGGCCTCTCCGAGGTGTATCATCTTCAGCTTCTGTTTCAGTAGCTCTATCTGCTCTTCAACTTTACCGCATTTCTGGAAATGAAAGTTCACATATGTCAGCACATTGCAGTAATCCTTTGTTAGTTTTCCAAGATGTACAAGTACAAGAAAACACACCTTGTAGAGGTCGATCAGGAGGTTGTCAAGGGACTCCTGAGCTTGCCTGGAGCACAGCTGCCTGAATGATCTGATGGCTTCTATCGCCTCCTCGGCACGGTCCTGCTGCTTCATCACCACAGCCATGTCCTTCAGGGCACTATCCACCCTGTCCCCAGAGTTGATCGCCTTCCAGAACCACACGATGGCCATCTCAGGATCCTTCTCGACAAGCTGGTTCATAATAAATGAAGTCGTTTTACCAGATTAGCAAATTAAATACAGATTGTGTGAAAATTCAGCAAACCATCTACTGCTAATCCTGAATTGAACTGTGTACCGGGCTATGTTTAAGGCATGTCCTGCTAAACTACTTCAATGTTAATCAATGATCGTTGACCACAGGATTAATCAATCAATCACTTGTATTTGGATCATAACACACTCAGTGAATGTGCGCTGTGTACATCCGGCTTGGATGTATAGGCCATATTTTAATCCATTTTCTAAAAAAACAGTCAATGACTTAGTGAACACTACTACTGTACTACTATGTCGCAAAGAGAGGAAAGCACAGAACTGAAGAACACGAACAATTACTAACATCTTTGCGAAACACCACCTTGGCGCCAAAGATACAAGGACAGTTAGCCGTCACCATCGAAAGGAAAAAATACTATACTCCACTGTATTGGTACTACTAATTGAGTCAGTTTGGTGTAATTTCATGGACATGACAATACAATAATTAATTAACAAAAGAGATCTTAGTAATCAACGGGAGAGAGATAATTCATCACCATAAAAAAAACACCAATTGGCATAAAAACTTCCTAAATAGAACTAGAAGACACGACCCACTTGGATTGAATGCTAGTAGTACGATGCAGTATCATACACCTAATTAAAACCAAGCAGCCAGCTATACCAATTCAATGCTAGAGCAATCTACCACTACTGCTCAATCAAGAAGAAACGCTGAAGACATAATCTGCAAGAACAGAGATGAACAAGAAAGTGCAGAATCACCTGAAGATGCTTAGCTCTGACGTACGGGCTGTCCCCTGCTGGCACCTTGTGGACGACATGGAAAAGCTCCTTCTTCTCCCCTCCAATTCCACCTCCTCCTCCTGCTCTCCTCCTCGACGAATTCATGGCAGCAAAGCTAGAAGGGAGATAGACGATGGAGAGATGATGGAGAGGATGCAGATGAGGGAGCTATAATCAGCGGGAACCGATAGATAGGCGGTTGGTTTCTTTCGCGGTTTTGCGGGATCTGGGGGTGGGAAGGAAGGAGGAGGAAGAAGGAGGAGAAGAAGACGAGGTGGGCGGAGTGAACCTGGACGGGAAGGCGTCGAGGTTCATGGATGGCGACGTGGGGCTCCGATCCGACGGCAGCGGCTCGTTCCCGTGCCACGTGGCGCGATCTGAGCGGGGAGGCGGTGCGGTGACGTGCTCGCGGCGCCTTGACAGAGATGAGGAGTGGTGCGATGGGCAACACAACACGACACTTTTCTCTGATACGCCACTCACACGTCAGCAGCGCTGACCTGGTCAAACTGCCGAGGTTTTTCCCTTTTTTAAAAAAAAAAAAACTTATCGAAGATGTGGTTGTGCTCGATGCCTCGATCGGATCGGCTGCGTCTTAAAAGCTTTCAAAGTGGTTTGCGTTCGTTGGCTGTGACATATGCAAATTGGTGCGTAATTTAACGTGCAATCGTGCATCATGGTGCAAGTCACTAAACCAAATAGCATTTGGATATTTGATATAGTACTACTTTACAGTATTGAACTGATTGTTTTAACCTAGGAACATTTGTTTATACGTATTCTTTACGTTCCCAAATATAAAGGCTTATTAATTTGTTAGTTAGAAGGATTTTTAGCGAAAAAGTGAAGGATTTAAACAACTCTTTGAAATGGAGGATTAGGGTACCGGAAAAGTGGCATAAATTTTGTTTATATATAAACTTTATAGAAAAATATAGGAATTTAAACATTCGCTGCAATCTATTTTTTCTTTTGCTAGTTCAATGTAAGTCAATCCTCAAAATTCAAGTGACTACAATTAAAGAACATAAGCAAATTTATGAAACATGCATATGTCGATTCCCTCGAGATCGTCACCACTGCCAGCGGGTGGACCGATGACAAATGATCGCGCCAACCGCCATGAATCCCCTAGGTCTTGCGCCGTTTGTGCGAGGAGGAAGCGGTTGAGAACTAGGAAGACAAGCAGAAAAGCACTTTTGAGGAGAAAAGGAATAGAATGTAAGGGGTCGGCTTGCCCCTAATCCACCATTTATAGGGCAAACACATGAAAAAAATACGCCCCTCCATCCCAAACCACCAAGCTGATGTGTAACATGTCGTCACCCGTCTACCTGACGAAAAATGGCACGGTGAGCTTGCTTAGTCATGTCATCGGTTGGGGCAGTTGGTTCAAGGCAGAAACAAGGCATTCAACCATTGGTGCAAGACGATTCTAGATAGCCTCCAGAGGTCTCACCTAGAGTGGCTTCGATCGCCCCTGCAGCTAATCAATTGCTTATCTAGATTACTTCTAGATTGTTTGACTATATGATGAACGATTTTATATGTTTTTATCTACACATGTCGCATGCTTCAATAATATGGCACATTTTAATATGTATACATTATATATATTTATAAATAAGATCAATAAAACTAAAACAACAAAAAGTTAAAATTGTCAAGTACTATGAAAAAGGGTGTAAGAATCTAAAAATACTAGTAGGCTTACGGAGATCTGTACTAGAAGTCTATAGTCACTAGATGGTGCAAGTTATCGCCAAAGTGCATAGGACAAAGGAGCTGCTTTTAGATGTGAATAATATTGGAATACGATGTGCAATGAAGTGTATATCACATGACTTAGCTAGTTATTAGAAGTTTAGAACGAGGCATTGCGCGGAATGGTGGGAGCATGTTTCCAGCTACGTCCAAGACCTTGTTCTCAAATATTGTAACTTCTCTATGTAATTTACAATAAATCATTCTTTTTCTTGAAGAAATATATATGCTAGTATCTACTGGAATGAAGCGCAAATTAAGGAAAGGTTGGACGAAAATAATATACAATTAAAAAACATAAGCAAATTTACCAAACATGCATATGGCAATTCCCTCAAGATCGTCACCACTGCCAGCAGGTAGCCCGATGACAAATGATTGCGCCAACCGCCATGAATCCCCTAGGTCTTGCGCTGTTTATGCGAGGAGGAAGCGGTTGAGAACTAGGAAAACAAGCAAAAACGTACTTTTGAGGAGAAAAGAAATAGAATGTAAGGGGTCGGCTTGCCCCTTATAGGGCACACATGTCGGCTTGCCCCTTTATAGGGCACACACATGAAAAAATTACGCCCCTCCATCCCGAACCACTAAGTTGATGTGTAACATGTTGTCACCTGTCTACCTGACGAAAAATGGCACGGTGAGCTTGCTTGGCCATGTCATCGATCGGGGCGGTTGGTTCAAGGCAGAAATCTAAGGGATTTGACGATTCTAGATAGCCTCCAGAGGTCTCACCTACCTAGAGTGGCTTCAATCGCCACTGCAGCTAATCAATTGCTTATCTAGAACACTTCTAGATTGTTTGACTATATGATGAACAGTTTTATATGTTTTTATCTACACATGTTTCAATATAATATGGTACATCTTAATATGTATACATTATATATATTTATAAATAAGATCAATAAAACTAAAACAATAAAAAGTTAAAATTGTCAAGTACTATGAAAAAGGGTTTAAGAATCTAGTAGGCTTGCGGTGATCTGTTCACTAGATGGTGCAAGTTATCGCCAAAGTGCATAGGACGAAGGAGCTGCTTTTAGATGTGAATCATATTGGAAGAGGATGTGCAATGGAGTATATATCACATGGGTTAGCTCGTCATTAGAACGAGGCATTAATTGCGCGGAATGGTGGGAGCACGTTTCCAGCTACGTCCAAGACCTTGTTCTCAAATATTGTAACTTCTCTATGTAATTTACAATAAATCATTCTTTTTCTTGAAGAAATATATATGTATTAGTACTATTGGAACGAAGCGTAAATTAAGAAAAGGTCGGATGAAAATAATGTGCTAGTAGTGCTATCATTAGGGGTCGATATGGTTTGGAGAAAAATGGCCCACATTTGATATTTTCAATAGTGCTTAATACTTTCTTTTTTGAATTGAAGCAAAATTTTGACAAGGTTAATTAAAAAAATAAGTGCGTTTGATCAATAGTTAAGATTATTTTGATTTTGATCCAAATACAACTTTACCTTAAAAAATCAGCCATGACAAAATTTACCAAAATGTGGCATTAGCAAAAAATGATACAGTAAATTTTGCTCAAACCAAACTAGCCACGCCTGGAGGTTGGAACAGTTCTACGGTTGGATAGAGTAATAAACCCAAGCACAAAACTGGATGCGAAGACACCAAGGTGGACTACTGTATAAGCCTGTGACCTGATCATTTCTCCCTCACTTTGAGACACGACACAAAATTCCTAGGCGGCCAATCACGCAACGCACATCCTTCAATATGCTTTGCACTTTGGAGAAATCGTGCCAAAAGATTAGCAATGGTTCGCTAATTTCGTCAGTTAAATCTCTCACAGCTCAAAGAAGATTAATTCCACCCAATAATCAGATAATCTGCCATTAACTTTTGCATCAAGAAAAAGAAGTTTTACACAGCATCTACGCTCCCGGATCGAGGTACGCATACGTGCAGAGAGGCCATATCAGAGGTATATACGGCCATCTGTTCTTTTAACAAAAGATTGGAATAACCAAGCCCAGATTCATCATGATCATCGTCTTCATCTCAAAGTACGTAGATGAGGAAAAAAAGACACCTGATTCGTAGATGGATCACATGCATCTGCCAGGGATATACGCTCTTTTTATTAAAGGATCTCTAATCTAACATGCATGGTAGCAATGAGTAGATTACACGAGGTAGAGATCGAGTGAACTGAAGACGGCCGTATTTGACTGGGGCTTTACATCTGGGAAAGAAGGAAAGTGCAAGGGTTCTTTTGTAAAATCTCTCGGAGCAAGAGAAAAATGGAGAAAAATTTAAAAAGGCCCCTGCTCCTGCTGCTACCTGCACGTTTGAGCGCTCTCCATGGCTTAACTAAAGCCTTAAAGCGAATGGATGCATGCATAATGCATATAGGAGTATGTGCTTCATGTCACCTTGATTTAAACTTTTTTTTGCTGAGATTTGTGTCAATAAGAATTTATAGACATGAGATAGTAGATTATTCATGATGCTATTTTTTTTGTTTTTATTTACTTGTCGGTCAGAAAATTAACGTGATATATTTTCTTCTATATACATATTCAAGTGTACTCTACCCAGAAAAAAAAATCCCAAGACAGAGATGGAGTATCGTTTTTTAAATATCAAAATAGAGTATAAAGGGGGTGTGGGAACAGTATTTCCGTGCCAAGAATACCGATCATGTCAGTTTTGCATAACAACCATACTAAAATTTTATTACAAATATAAACAGAATTTATTTGAGAATGGAGACAATAGTTCAGAACTTTTGTCCAACTCACCTACAAGAGAGTTGGAAGGAATTTTTGGCAACAGGTCGTCATTATGTCGTAAGGTAGGTTGATTGGATGAGGACTATAACAAGCTGAGTGAGGTGATTTTTTTGTTTGTACAGTCTCTCATTCTCTGTCAATAAAATGTTGTGCTTTACTGAAAGAGTTTAGTCGATGAACCACTTCTGGACCAAATGCCAGTGAAGTGACTAATCTCTTTTTCTACCAGTTTTGGATTAAAAAGGCATTTAGTCTTAATTTGGCATAATCTCTCACATAATTCCCTTGGCAGTAAGCCAAAGAGGTGACTGTCACAAAGGGAAAAAAAAGTAAAGGTAAGCTGAAGAAGTGAAATGATTGTGCGCAAGTACAATTATTCCTTCAAATTTTGGACACCTCTTGTTTTGAACTCATGTACTTGGACCTACCTGTAATATGCAACTGCTCTCTTCATCCTTCTTTGGACACCCACATGGGGCCATTTTTGTGCTGATTTCTTGGAACATTTTTTCCTTTCACTGTGCTTGTGCTCTTTGTCTTGTGTCCCGCGGTTAGCGTGTCACTAACAGGATTATTTCATCATTTGCTCGAGGTCTTGCTTGCCACTTAAAATATTATGCTATAATTAATAAGGACCTGATCTCACGTTTTATGAGTTGGGAGTACTCTGTACTCTACTAATAGTATGTTTTATATTTATCAAATAGAACATGGGTGGTACAACAACTCTGTTATTTAATTTAGACAGAGAAAACAACACGGCCAAATTTCTGGTATGAATATCAGGGTGTAAGTAGCACATGACGGGCTGGGAGGCAGAATCACGATTCAAATTTTGTGTTGGAAGGATGTTATTTCAGTGTTGTTTGTTGCAATTTATAACTTGTGGGCTGCTCGCAACGAAGCTAGACATGCTGATACTCCGAATAATCCATCTCGTGTGGTCGATAGAATCATGTCCCAACTGGATGAATGGGCCAAATAGAAGGGCGATAAGACAGATACACAATCCAACACAATTGTGGGAGACACCGGCAAGGGGATGGTTAAAGCTCAATTCTGATGTGGCTTTTAGGTTGAATCAATCAAAGGGTGTAGGGGTGTGGTTGCGAGGAATGACGGTGGAAACATTGTAGCAGCAACAACACAATTTTTCTCTTCAGTTTGTGATGCCACTACGGTAGATCTGCTGGCATGCTACAGGGTGATGAGGTTGGCAAGAGACTTAGGAGTTATGAAAGTGATCTTGGAAATGGATTGTGTAGAAGTTTATAAAATTCCAAATGTAGAGGGCATTAACTGGTTGATTTATGGGACTTTAGTGCTAGAATTGAAGCACTACAGTAGTCTCTTCCAGGGCTTCAAGGTTGTCTGGTTTCGAAGATCGGTAAACAGGGTAGCTTATGCTTTAGCTAAATTTTGTTTCTCTAGTGAGTGTGTTTAGAACTGGGTCTCTGTTCCACCAGAGTGTCTAAGGTCCGTTTTACTTAATGAATATTGCAATAAAATCTTATTGAGTGAACAAAGAGCTACCGAAGTTCGACTAAAAAATTAGTATTTTTAAACAAACCCCACAAGAAAGTGTGATTCGTATGTATATAGGAGGAGTTGATTCTTATGAAATAAATAACAGAGAAATGATCAACATGACACATATACCCTCTAAGGCTCAAATTCTAGTAATATAAATGTGGCCAAGTTTAATTAGAGGTCCATCACAATATTGTGCCGACTCGGCGTCCTTTTACTGGCCCAGAAAAAACAATAATTTAAATCAGATATGTAGACAAACAAACCAAGTGCTGTTGTGTCTCATCCAAAACCGCACACGGATTCAACGCAAATCCAGAATATCGATGACACGCAGGAACAATCCATAGTCCTTCCACGTAAGAAATCTTGAACTGGAAAGAAACGAAACGAAAGTAAAGAATCAAGAAGCTAGAGTAGAGATGATGGAAAAAAATGCAAGGGAATGCAGTTAGGGGGGCCCATGGACTTCCAAGCCAGCCAGCTCAGCTCACTCCCCTATGCATGGTCCTACAAAAGCGCGGCAGATTTGCTTTGAACTCGCAAAGGCAAAGAACAAAGAGCAAAGCTATAGTTAGCTGGGGAAGAGGCGAGAGAAGCAGTAGCAACAAGAGAGAAGAAAGAAAGCAAAACCCCAAAGCAAAGCATATCAACAAAGATGCAAAGGGGAAGGTGAATGAGAGAAGAAAAAGAAGAGAAGAGAACCGAAGCATGCATCCATCCATTCAGTCTATTCATTGCATGGGGATAAGAATGTTTGGACATCCAGTATAAACCCAGCAGGATCGCAGATTCCCATCGCCTCTCAATCCAATCCACACATGAAAAGCAGCATTTAGGGTGATCTATAGATGTAGTACAGTACAATTAGGAACACTGTGTTTGCATTCTTTCCCTAAGATCGTGTCATTGATCTCCTACATGCATACATTCCTTGGCATTTGTCAGTGTTGTCGTTGTCGCTGTCATCATCATACATGCTCTCTCTCTGAACTTCTCTTCCCCTTTTCTGCACACTGTCTTGGTAGCTTCATATATCAGGCATCTCTCCCTGGCTCTCGACACGATACCATTGCTAACCTGCAGCTTCGTCTTCTTCCCTGAAACAAAATTTCTTGCAAGGCTAAAGGAAGAAGAAATATCAAATCTCTCTCTTTCTACATGGGAATTAGGAGGCGAGCAGACAGGTTGCTAAGGGGAATGGCGTGTTGCAGGATAGTTATTGTTTTGTTCTTCAGCGTCTGCATTTTGGTGGCGACGACAGATGTTGCGAAGCACACGAGCGCTGCTGCCACTGGCGGTGGAGTCGCCGGGAGGTGGACGGAGTTGACGGCCGGGTCACCGGCGAGGTACTCGGCCGCCGGCCCGGCCGGTGATGATGTGTTCAGAGGCAGTGAGAGGAGGATCCCCAAGGGACCTGACCCTATTCACAACAGGTACGTATATGGATGCATGCATTTGTTCTGTTCTGCCACACCTTGTATGACAGCATGGGTGATGGTTACTTTGTTCTTCTTTTTGTTCCTTGAAAAATTTTATGGCATTTTCAATACTACTAAATTCAAGTAGAGAGTTATAGACATGGATCAAAATGGATTGGAACGATTTAAGTGTGCGGTGTGCCATGCATGAACATTCCTTGATACTCTGCTACTCTGCTCATGCTGTCTGACGAGAGGACTCTGCTCCTTGTCAGTTCAGACGTTCAGTCATGCAAATATGCAATGTAGAGTGCAGTACGAAGCTGTTTGGTATGATTGCTATGTTTTCTTGTTCAGAAGCAAACAAACAAACAGAATGCATAAGATTCAAAGAAAACAAATACTGATTTACACCTATCTGTAATAATCAATAATAAATATTTAGTTCTAGCAAGAAGGATAAAAAAACAGGGCCAAGTGTACTTGTGATCTAAGCAAAGAATTTGACAAGTCGCTTTACTGACAAGAAAAGTAGCACATTTAGCTTATTGTTATATGGGGCATCTAAGCTTCCATTACTGGAACAATATGTCCTTATCATCCCTGCCCCTGCTTTTGTTCTGTTTAGCTGAGCCAACTAAGATAAGCATCTCAGACAAATGATTGCGAGAAAGTACAATTGTCACCACATATATAACAAAACAAAAGAACAGCATGTTTCAGTGGGTCTACAAAACAGTAAATAGAGGGCCATAGTTGATAGTTCTGCTTCTAAGTAAAATAGTATCAAATATAGTAAGCACATTAGGTTCAACATACAAGAAAAATACTCTGCACTTACCTTCTGCTATGTTGGTACCTATCTCCATGGCTGACAAAAATGTTACTTTCAGGCGTGCCGGAAAGATGACGACTGCGCCACGGCGAAGAGACTAGCCAGAACAGAAGCTCTCTTCTTCCAGTGAGAGTTTGGATGAGACTGAAGAAGCTATGTGACATGCACCAGCCAGCACCAGCAATACATAAGATGTGATTCTTGGCTTTGTGCAAAGAGGTAGCATTGCTTCTCGCCTTCTCCTTTACTGAAGAGGATTTTGGTAGTGGGGGTATGTACAAAGTTGAAGTCTTCCCTCTCAAGAAATCTACCATTTTTTGACCAATCTGGTGACTGAGATTGATCCACCTTTCGCATATTCTTCCAAGATTTGATTTGAATCTATGGTGATTCCTTTTTTCCTTTTAATTTTTTTGCGTGTGTAATTAAGAAGCCAGAGATGCCGAATTGGCTGTCATTCTGTTGCCAAGAGCCTTTTATGTTCTAGTGTGCAGCTTGCTCTTATTGTCAGTAAGTTCAGAATGGCCAACCTGAAATGCTGATACATGATGTATATTCAACTCAGTACGTGTGTGTGTGTGTGAACAATTCGTTGTGGTTTTGCAATGGCCATGCATCAAATATTCCAATCCATAAAAATGTAATTCCTCAACAGATAAAAAAAACATCAACACTTCGTTGCATGGCATAACGCATGAATCATCTGAAGCGATTGGGAAAAGCAAAAGAGGAGCAGGAAATGAGAGAAGGCGAAACTAAAGCTAACAGGAAGAAGTACGGACGGCTTGTGTTTTGTGTGTCTGCGAGGGGCTTTTCCTTTTTTACTTCTTTTGTTACAGTCGTGTTAATTTTGAAGTAACCGAGGAGCAAAAATAGAATACAAAAAGAAAAGAAACATATGTTGCTGGTAGATCAGCAGCCACAGAAAAAGGGCGTACTGGAAACATTCCATCTGAGTTGGCATTCATCCTAGATGAAAACCCACTCTGGAGACTTGCTATCGGTCTAGTTCATGATGCATTCAATTCCTATGTGATCACTGTCTTGCGAATGGATCCCGAATCCTCTACGGTCCTGAAGAGAAACACTATTCCTATGTGATCAGTGTCTCGCGACTTCCAGTCGGTTTGCTCCCTGCACGGTCTTTTCCTGGGAAACCGAAGTAAACGGATGGTGAAGTTCATTCTGCCCCTGCGAACACATCGAAGGCACATACTCCGTATTTATATATGGGAACATATCCTGTGCAAACCACAACTTCATAAAAACCCGTGTAAACCACAGCAAAAAAAGTTGTCTAAATTCAACAAAAAAATCACACATATAGATGATATGATGACACATAACCTTGTAAAATATCTTGGCCAAACTTGACTTTATTTGTGAGATATAAAAATAATAAATTTCTAATAAATCCTGTGGCCAGCTTTATGGCTCGAAATTTGTTATTTTTATATCTCACAAAAGAAGTCGAGTTTGGACAAGATATTTTATAAGATTGTGTATCATCGTACCATCTACATGTGTGATTTTTTTGGTGAATTTAGACGATTATTTAGCCGTAGTTTGCATAGGTTTTCATGAAAGGGCCGATTTGCACATGATACGTTGCCTTTATATATATTATTTGCAGTGTCAAGGCAAGATGGAGGTACAGCAAAGACTAAACATTAAGTGCTACACCAATCTCTATTTGCATGTTAGTGTTAAGGCGTTTAGTTATCTAGTTTTGGACTAGCAAACCACTCATTCAAAGATTAAAAAAAAAATCCACTGAATTGTCGGACGGATAACAAGGGCTAATTTGTGCTCGCTAGGGAAACTCTTAAAGAGATGTCCACTACTTTTTCATGACATTTAAATAGTTATGAAAAATATTTGAGAAGATATATTAATGTGCTGAATATCACTCCGCAAACATATAATTCCAAATAATGGCATACAAGTTAAAAATACGAATTTAACTTTAAAGTATGCATATATTTGGTCATATTATTTTTTTTAACTCGTCGTAGAAGTCGAATGTGAAATTACATAGTTGTAGACTGATATATTAGACATTAATCTATCTTATCATTTTTTTTATTTTTTTATAATTATTTGGATGAGACCTAAGAAGCAAGGACATATATCCAATCGAGGATTTAAAATCCACTTCCATGCCTGCTACTATAATGCACTATGGATTTTAATTAATTATAGAGAGGTTAAATATTTACTAACCAATGGAAAACATAAAATTTCAGATTTGAATTTTACTATTTTAAAGTAAAATTTACAAACCACACTAATATGGTCCAATTTGAAAAACAGTTTTTTTTTACTTATTGTAAATGACCACGATTATTGTGACACTTAGTTTTATAAAACCATACCTTAATCATGTGTTGTTTTTAAAATCTAACATACACATGAGCTATAAACTTATGTATCCAAAACTTTATGACCATACTACGTGTGATTATGTGACACATGGCAAATCTCCAATAATTTTGTGCAACCTGAACTAAAATATTCGCTTTTGTTAAATGCACTGTTCTTCTTAATGTCGGCCTATTCGCTTTGTTTCCCTTCCGAATATGTTTGCATGTTAGTTGGTTGGTCACCTGGTAATACCAATTTGTTGACAACACACCAAACAAACAGGTACATGGCTATTGGTTCAGAGCGCAGAAACTAGGCTACTGTGAGAGAGAAGTGATATAGTTGGCTCTTGTCAGTGCCATCCGTAAGTTCATACGCTAGCTAGCACGACATTCCACATGTTAGGAAATTAGGAATGCTCAGATACCACTTCCTTCTAAATAATAGTTAGAGTTGAGCTGTGGTTGGTACAGCTTGCCGGCTACGCCCTTGTGGGAAATGAGAGAATATTAGTAGAATGCTCACTAGTCCGTGGCTCACTTACATATAGGTAGGGGCGAAAATGGAACAGATACAGACGGATATTGCCCGTACCGTATTTATTTTTATATTTTTAGCCGGATACGAAAACGAATATAAATAACTCGGATACGAAAACAAATACGAATTATTTCGAATATGAATAAGGATCGAATAAGACCGGATACGAATACGGAAACAAATATTTCTTGGAACATTTAAACCACTCAAATTGCTCGTAAGATAAATAATTCCTAAATATAATTAGCTATTTGATATAAATACTTCAATCATGAAATAAATAATATTGATTGAATTCAACATATATAACATAACTGATGTAAATACATACTAAGTTGGTGAAATAATATCAATATATATCTAATTTTAATAGATATTTACAAGTTAAAAGTAATATTATCAAAATGCACTAGTGATTTAAGCTAAAATACCATTTAAGAAGTGAGAAAGTTGGCTAGAATAAAAGAGAAAGAGATATGTTATGTGTTCTGCGGATATCCATATAGCAACAGTGTCCAGATATCCGTATTCATATCCGAATCCACCGGAAACTGCATTACCATATTCGTATCCGTATCCGAGAAAAAGTTTCCGTATTCGTATCTGGATCCGGATTATCCGAAAAATATCCGCTCCGACTTGTATCCATATTCGTTTTTCTCCGGATCGAATGGAAATTATCCGCTCCGTTTTCAGCCGGCCATAGGGGTGGATACCAGCCAGCTCGATCGGCTCATTAAGACTCAGCTCGCTTGAGCTTGTTACCTTAAAGAGCCGGCTCGACTCGACTCGTTAAGGTTAACGAGCTAAAAAAAACCAAGCTCGGCTCGACTTGCGAGTTGGCTTGTTAAGTTCAGTAGGTTCGTTAATAAGCTATATCTTATTTATATAACATTTATAATTTCACATTTAACATTTTATCATATATTAATATAATAATTAAACACTAAATAATAAAAAACTACTAAATATAAACTATTTTGATGTAATTAAATAACTAGTCATTCATTAAGAAGTCTTAGGTACATGTAAATACGGTGATCTTCTGTCCTAGCGAGCTAAACTAGCGGCTTGTGAGCTATCTCATTAAGCTAACGAGCTTAAAAGTCAAGTTTGGCTTGACTCATTAATTCTACGACTTCGAGTCGATCCGAGCCGAGGTCGACGCAAGCCGATCCCAATCACGAGCTCCGAGTTTTCTGTCAACCCCTGCTTACACACAGAGTTTGAAAGCTGCGTCGGATCGAGTTCCCGATGCATCATATTCTAATGAGACCTCATCTTGTTGGCTTCCTCCTTGCACACTCTCCTCTCTGGAAAGTGAAGTGAACAGACGTGAAGTGATATTTACCCATGAAGTCACATATTTTTGTGTGGTGTCAAGGCAAGATATGTGTACCCGTAGGTTAACTGAAGACTACAAATTTAGTGCTACACCAACCCATATATTGTTGCACGTTATTTAATGCTATGCCATTTATTTCTATTTGGTTTAGGAACCCATTGATTAAAAGGTCTTTTTTTAAACGCTACCGACCAAATTGTCAAATGGATGACGGCCAATTTGTGCCTGCTGTGATGCACTATATATCGATTTGAGTTAAATACTTGTCGTTTAGGTTTTTCTTTTGTAGCGTTTGACCACTCGTTTTATTCAAAAATTTGAGGAATTATTATTTATTTTATTTATATTTTGCTTTATTATGAAAAGTACTTTAGGTGTAATTTATCCTTTTTTGTATTTGCAATAATTTTTTGAATAAGACGAATGGTCAAATGTTAGAAACTAAAACATAAAACGACAAATATTTTCGGACGGAGGAAGTACTGATTAATGAAAAAAGTTGGCCACAATTTCGCTTGGGATGGGCCGAAGCCAACACTCCGACCCAAATTGCAAACCCAAGTCCAAAGTGCAATACAATATAATGTATGTTTGTATGGCACTGAGTGAAAAGCTTAAGTTAGTCCAGATTTATTGTGAAACTTTGGTCAAAAGAGTTACTCCCTCCGCTCAAAATTAGATGACGTTTTGACTTTTTTTTTTCAATATTTGACTATTTCTCTCATTCAAAAAGTTGGTACAAACATAAAAAAGACAATTCATATTTAAAATACTTTTGATTATAAACCATGTCAAAAAATAATAATTTCTATAATTTTCTGAATAAGACAAATGGTTAAACGTTATAACGTTATAAGTAAAGAGTCAAAACATCATATATATTTTGGACCAAGGAACAGTACTTTCAAAAATGATATATACATACTTAGTACTGTAGTCTATGGCTAAAAATATAGTTATATGTACTTTTTTTAATCTAACATTCATGATACATATGAGTCATAAACTTATATCCAAAACAGTATAAATAAAATCTAGAGTAAATTTCACATTGGGACATATCTATTTACCAAAGTGTCACTTTGGACAGGGGTAAGCATATGTTTTCACTTAGCACCATCTCTTTTTACCATCCAATACAAATTGAACTAGGGTTTACCACATTTGGGATATTGCTCCGTCCTCCCGCGTCAGTCGTGTGACGTCGATTTACTAGCCCGCAAGGCCGCAATCCAATCCACTATTGGTAGAGCACGCAATGTGTCGGGGTGTCCTCTTGCACTTGCACTTGAGTGCGAGAAGGACGAGGCCGGTAGATTAGTCAGGCAAGCTCGAGCATCATGACCAGCGCGGCCGTGTCAATCGGCGTTGCTAATTGCCGGCACGCGATCCCGGAGCCTGCCGAAGAAGTTGCCAATGAGGGTCTGCTTGGATGCCGTACTGAGAAACGCGCCTGACTCAGACGTCGTTCTCAGGCGTCCGATTTCGGTCGCCTACGGTTGGATGGATCTGTCTGAGCGAGAGTGCTTAGGCCAGGGTACTAACCAAACACGCCCTCAATCGGTGAACACACCTTCACTGTTCACTGTCAATACCGCTACGTTGCCGCTGTCACGGGTAGGGGCGGCGTGCATGCCTGTGTGCCAAGGCGCATAATGGAAAGCTATAGGAGGAAGCGCTATTGAGGGTGCTGACTGTCCTCATGTCACGCCTGGATTTGCCACGATCGGCTGCCCTCACGTCATGCACGAGCTTACGCTAAAACTGCTCACGTAGATTGGTCCAAAAGGCAGCCCAAATAGCCCATTTGGCAAATCCTAGTCCAATCTGTAATGGATGGTAAAAAGGGGTGGTGTTAAGTGAAAACATATGTCTGCCCCTGCTCCAAAGTGCCACTTTAGTAAATGGATATGCCGCTCCAAAGTGCCACTTTAGTAAATGGATATGCCTCAATGTAAAATTTACTCTAAAATCTTACAACTAAAAAACATGTTTTTAATTCATGATATGGATATTGCAGTAGTTCCAGTTAATTATTATTTATTTTGCTAGGTAACATATCGGGTGGAAATCAATCTCTCCATACAAACTATGAAAACTTCAATCTGAGTCAAACTACGAAAACTTCAATACCAAGTCACACGATGTCAAAGCTCATATGGTTTGGTGCAACTTGAACTACAGTACATGGGCTTTTATGATATTTACTCTTACTCCTTTTTCTAAGCGGCTGCTTTTTTGCTTTGTTTGCATTCTGAATATCTAAGCATTTTAGTTGGCTGGTTACCTGTTAATACCAATTCGTTGACAAACACACAAAATAATAGATACTCCACATGACCATTGGTTCAAAACGCAGAAACCAGGTTACTGATAGAAGTGATACAAGTGGCCAGCTCGTCAATGTCATCAGTAAGTTCGTAAGCTGCACCGAGCTAGCATGGCAATTCGACGCATATATGATCATTGGTTAATGAAGAACGAAAAAACCATTACGCCTTCTTGACAAGCGATGACGTACGCCTGCACGCGGGCACGAGAGCGAGAGACAAAAGCAGCAACTCGATCGGGGCACAGACTCTATTCCAAAATGATTAAAGGTTAGGGGTTAACGGTTTCCATAGAGCTGACATACTGGCCTCAGATTGTTACTGATCTCGAGTTTAGGTTGAGACTTGATACGTGGATGCTACAGTACCACAGCTCGCCTGCTCTGTCTTTGTTTTTTTTCGGGAATATGCCTAAACGTATCTTTTGTATTAAGAAAGAGAGTTTGCCGTCCCGGCGGTTACAACGGTGCTGTACAAAGGGAAAAAGAAGAAGAAGAAGAACTGAAAATATACAGTTATCCGATATCTCTCAAAGGATTTTGCGACCAAGGGAGACGGGGCTTAGAAGCGAGCTCCCGCCAAGCGCCATGTAGCCGCCTCCCAGCAAGATCATGCGCCAGGATGTGTATGGGACGGCTGGCTGTTAAGTTGCATGCGTCTCGCGTGGAATATTGGAGTGGGCGGCAAAAGCGTGGAATATTGGAGTGGGCGGCAATTATTTTTATTTAATTGCGCGCCAGTCAGGATTCGAACTCGAGACCTCTAGCTTTGATACCATGTTAAGTTGCATGCACCGACTAGTTACACTCAAAAACCTAAGCCGTTAGGAAAAAAGGGGCAATTCACTTTATACACTCCAACACTAGCGTTGTCGAAGACCCTAGAGTTGCGTTCCTTCCAAAGGAACCAGGCCACCAGAATCACAATGGTGTCGAACCCTCTACGATGCGCCAAGCTGATAGACGCATGAGAATCCAGACACCAATCCAGGAAGGAATCATGGGAAGAGGGGCAACAGTGAGGGATACCGAGAGAGGAGAACACAATCCACCACGATTGCTTTGCAAATGAGCAAGAAAGCAAGATGTGGTTAATTGATTTCGGCTCCTGATCGCAGAGAACGCAGACCGGATTGTGCTGAAGCCCACGGCGTGCAAGGCGATCAGCCGTCCAGCACCGATTATGCGCCACCAGCCACGCGAAGTAGCGACACTTTGGCAGTGCAACATTCCTCCAAATCGACCCAACAGGAAACTCCTTCATGCCGAAGAAGAGAGCCCGATAAGTCGATTTTGAGGAATAGGAGCCAGAATTGCCCCATCTCCAAGAAAACGAGTCATCAACCTCAGATAACTGCACTTGCTGTAGTCGTGGCCAGAGGTGGAGGAACTCCAGAATTGCGCGGGCTCCCAGGGCACCCCTGATGTCACGGATCCAGCGATGATCAACGAGGGCGTCAGCAACCAAGCGTCTGTTCCTTGTTCTGGCAGAGACTAAGGCGAATAAGGTCGGGGCAATCGACCGGATTGACTGACCGTCGAGTCAGAGATCCTTCCAAAAAAGTAGCGTCTGCCCGTTCCCGAGATGACAAGCCATTGCTCTGTCTTTGTGGACTAATAGAATGCTCATGCGCACGAGTCCATGCCAAGGAAGGAGAAGATCGAAGCACAAGGCATCCAGTGCTGCCATCATCTTCTGGATGCCGGTTCGATCAAGATACCTAGAGAGGTTGCTCCCATACGTAAAAGCTGCCATGTCCCTTCCCGTTGCTCCTTTGGTTGCTGGCACAATCCGGAGCCAGCACCACTGCCCAAATAGTCATGCAGAGTGGCAAGTTCGCAAAGTTTGGAAACCGAAACTGCAAATACAGTCCAGCCACGTTAGCATCCATCTATGCAGAGGGTTCATTCTTTATACACCTTGGTCATAAACTGCTCCGGCTCGAGTTCCTAATGCATCCTATTCCAATGAAATCACATCTTTGTGGATTCTGTTGGCTTCCTTGTTGCACACCCTCCTCTCTAGAAAATGAAGTGAACGGATGGTGAAGTGGAATTAATTTGCCCGTGAAGGCACATATTTATGTGTGGTGTGAAGCATGATACGTAGGCACATGTAGTGAAGAATTAAATTCAGTGCCACACCAACCCTATTTCTGCAGGCTATCTTCTTATCTACTTTTGATTAGAAACACACAAACTAAATTATTTTAATCAATGGTAAAAACAAGTTTATGGTGCTAATTCGAAGACTCAATTGCATGTGCTCTGCACTAATCAATTATATATGTGTTCATGGTGCATTCTCGTACCAACATTGTGATTGTTGTGTGCTTCTTTTGCAACCTGCAGGCGGGCAGAGGGGCATACCCGTGGGTATACGGCACCCACGGGCGACGGGCATGGGCCATGTTATTTGCCCGCCATGGGTACTGACAGGTATGGCCGTGGGAAAAAAAAAATGCTCGCAGGCACAGTCAAGGGTAAGCACTACCCGTGTTAGTCGTGTCTGATTGTCATCCCTACGTATATATACTGAAGACTAAAAATTCTGGTTAATTAGTGCTATGCCGTCTCCTTATGTACTTTGCATTAGAGGCACACTGGTTAAAAATTCTTCTTTTTTTTAAAAAAAGCTCACTTACTAAAATTTTTAACAGATAAGGGCCAACTGTATGGCTGTACCTATTTACTAACAGTTTCTATTGGATGGGCCGACGCCAGCACCCAATGCCCAAATTGCAATCCCTATTACAAATTGCAAACAATAAAACTTCATATGGTGTTAAGTGAAAAGCTTGGGTTTGAATGAGCATAGAAATAGATTTTTTCCCCTCGTTTTCCATTAGCACGTTTCCCAAAATGATTATCCGTATTTTTTTGCAAACAAAATTTATATAAAAGTTTCTTTAAAAAAATCATATAAATCTATTTTTTAAGTTTTTAATAGTTAATACTTAATTAATCACACACTAATGATCTATCCCGTTTTGCGTGAAAAAAAAAATCCATAAGCAGTTACGAACGTGGCCTAAGTTAGGCCCAGTTCATTGGAAACTTTGGTCAAGGTCAAAAATAAGAGCACACACTTAAAAACTATTTTGTGGGATTCTATACATACGTATTCTATGCTTATTTGTGCCTTTTTTAAATTAAGTTTAAGCTATAAAAGGTTATAATTGATTGAGATGAGAAAGTATTTTTTTTAAATTACACAGTACAGCGTAGACACTCACAACGCACGCACGTTCATCCCTATAAACGCACACACGCAAACCCTACCCCTATGAGTATCTCCAAAGACCGGGCCGGCAAATTCTTGAGATTGACGAAGTCACCATGGGCACCTCGCTGTTGACGGGTACGTCGCTTACCACTGAAAGCACAAAGCTGTTAAATCCTAAAAAATTCATTCCCATAAAGAATCAAACCCAGGACTTCAGGTGGTACTGAGGCTCTTGCAACCACTAGGCTACAGACCCATTCGCAAGTATGATAAAATTTTTAATGGAAAATGGGTTGTGATTGGTTGAGAGAGTAGTTATATTACGAAAAAAATTAAATAATAGAAGTAGCTATATTAGGAGTCAAGATTTTGGTAAGGTTTGCCCCGTCTATGTTGCCATTCCAAAATTCTATTAATAGCAATTTGTTGACAGCACACCATGAAAATAGATCCATGTATGACAATTGCATCTCGCCAACTCGCAATGTACAAAAGCAGCAAACTCAATTGGCGCAAAGACTACTCCATTAGGATCACATGATAGGGATACGACTCGATAGGTTGACACGTGAGTCATTAATATTGAGTTTGGGTTGAGCTGTGGTTTGTACAGCTCGCTGGCTATGCCCTTATGGGACTAGTAGAATGCCCAGTACTCCGGGCCACTGAGTGACGAAAAGAGACAGAGGGCCTTGACAAACTCGTAGATAATGGTTATGTTAGAGGTTAGAGTTAGAATCTAGCAAATGACTAACCCTAAACTAACTTTAATTAAAAAGGTGTTTGGATGCAAAAGTTAGATTGGGTTAAATTGACAATAAATATACTTTTCTAATCATTTAGCTCCTTGTTGGTGTAGCCCCTTTCTAATCTAACTCTAATTAGTACCTTTTGGAGGGGTTAGTTTTTTTGGATGGGTTAGATGCAACTTACCCCTATCTAATCTTCGTGTTTGGATACTTTAGGGTTAGTTGAGCCCCAAATAACTCAAACTAACTCTAACCCTTGAATCCAAGCAGGATCAATGCCTCTGATCCGGTAAGTTGCTGCTGGGATCTTGCTTTCTCTTTACCGGTTTGTTCAACGTGACAAGCCGAATAGAAAGCCCCTGCCCACGTCTTGGAGAATCGCAAGCTCGCAAGGATCGGAAACCGGAACTAAACATACATGCCAACCACGTTAGAATTCATCTTAGTAGAGGGTTTACTGTTTGTACATTGCGGACAGAAGTTTCTTCGGCTCGAGTTCATGATGCGTCCTATTCCAATGAGATCACCTCGTGTGAATTCTTGTCGGCTTCCTCCTTGCATACTCTCCTCTTAGTAGGAACCTATAGTGAACAAGTGTTCAAGTGGATTTTACGCCCCAAACACCGTGAAGTCATATATTTATATGTGCTGTGTCAAGGCAAGACTTAGGTACATGTAGCAAGGACTAAAAATTTTATGCTACACCAACCCCTGTTTGTATATTAATTAGTGTTATGTCGTTTACTTATCTAGTTTCGATTAGAAACCCACTGGTTAAAAGATATTTTTTAGAAGCTGGGTAATATAATTTGCCTGTTATAAAAAAAAAGATATTTTTTAAAACCTACTGATTAAATTGTTAAATGAATTAGTATAAGGGCCATCTTGTGCATGCTGCGGCGCAGCATGATTTAGAGGGTGACTATGTATTGACTTTTTAGATCATGACTATTTATTAATTAATGAAAAAAATGTCTGAAGTCTGCACTCTTCACGCTCGCTGCAGCTGCAATGGCCAGCGGGTCATTAACACCCTTGGCATAGAAGAAGGGAAGCTGCCTGCTCGTGTGGATAGGTTAATTTTTTGGCAATACTAATTTGTTAACAACACATCAACCAAAACAAGACCGTCCGATACAACGTGATCATGATCATTGCTTAGAAAAACAAGAACACAAAACCAGTACAACGTCCGGCTGAGGGCACACCATCATCTTGTTGATCACTAAATTTTAGTTCTCTTTATTAGACAAGTCTCCCATTTTACCTAGCTATTTCGTGTATTTTTTTTAAAAGTCTACATGTAAAAAGAAAAATGTTTGCAAGACTCAGAAGTTGCGGCTGAGAAACGATAATGCTTAAGTAGCTATCACTTTTCATATTATAAGTTTGTTATGACCAAAGTCAGAGTAAAACTGCTTTAAGTTCGATCAATTTATATAGAAAAGTAGTATTTTTTGTAGGATCGAACACAATAAATTAACCTACTAGAGGGGGGTGAATAGTAGGTATCGTCAACGGAAGTATAATTTTCGAACCAAAAAAGCAGATTGATAGAGTATCAATAAAAACTAGATTACACAAAAACTAATCGTTGGATCTGTCTCAAAAATTATCAGAATAAACTATAAGATATAAAGAACAACTCCACCGAACGGATTTGTAAACTAATCAACGGGTAAAGAGATATAACACTCACAATATAGATATCTCAGAATTTCAGCAAAACCGACAAAATCAATTCAAGCAATTTACGGAATCGAAAACACCTTGATGATTGAATATAATCTTTATTGCTGAAATATATTGTCACAAGGTGCGGTCAAAGCACCTCTTTTACAAAACCCTAAAACAAAGAGCACTCAAATCTCTTAATTGTGGCTTACCCTCACGGTCAAGCCTTCCTCACTATTTATACCAAATATCTCCTAATCACACTAGACTTAAACGCTAAAGTCATAAGCAATTACGATTTCCCTTTCCCAACAACAGCACCCGCAGCCGCGACAACCTGAGTCCTGATCGGACTCCATCCGTACAACGCACGCACACGTAGAAACCACCTCGGTCTTGTCCTCCGTGTGACTCCCTTTCACGAAACCGACTCTACGTCGATCTCCGTTTCCTTTGCCTGCTCGTTGATCTTAGCCTCTAGCCAATCCAAGCACAGGACCATGTCCACATTGACTTGGTCAACACAAATTAAGCCACCAGCTCTCCTGCGCACGCACATACACATGCATATACGCATAGCCGTGCATACACGTACAGCACGAGCACACGAACACATACACATTATGCATGCTACGGTACCTCATGTACTGTAGCAACCTTGTCCGAACCTCTGAATTTCACCTCGATTCTCTGGCGCTCGCACATCAACCATGTCAAGCCCGTTACGAACACATCTCCCACACGATTTCCCTCCACCGTGTGTCATCTTTCTTCAACCTCGTCACCCGGCATCCTTGATCGTTCTGGACCTCTACTCCTCCCTGAGTATAGTCCCAATCCCATCGTTGACCGAAATTAACCTCAAGACATTTGACTCTAGTCCATCTTGTCACATGACCTCCCGACTGCTCCAGATCTCGGTTCCTCCATGAACGTAGTCCCAGTCCTCGCCATTGACCAAGCATTGACCTCAAGTCACCTACACACAATAGACAAAACAACCGTTTCCGGGCACAGATTCGCAACCTGACCCACATCAGTCACACGCACTCACACCAATAACCTCAAACATTCCAAACCAATTTCATTTAATTTATTAATTATAAAGCCAATTTATTCATCACAAAATATTAATCAAAATCTTGATCTTACATTTTTAACCCAAGATAAATGGTTTAATAAAATTAGTTTGGTGTTGCGGAGAGCCTCGCTAGCTGCTGAGTACTCCAACCACACAGGCACACACACGCATGCAAAGCAACGTCCCCTACTGCAATTGGCACGGGCAGTGTGCAACTGTATCAGCCACAACGGCATAACTTATGCAGGACACAATCGACACCTAACACTCTAACAGATGCTTGCATATGTAATGGAACGCCACTCGCTGTCGCTACTCTTGTGACCAGACGCTTTTCTTTGGAGGATGCAAAGCAGACATAGCTATCAAAACAACACCAGATGTGTATGACGGATACCCGGAAGAGCAAGTCAATATCGATAGAATGCTCAACGTACTACTGCTAACCGTGCACACTCGAAGCGAGAGACCATGCACGTCCGTGGAATCATCATTGGCTAAAACTAAGAAATCGAAGATAATTAAAGTTGTACATGATTCTACAATACTTAGTTCTTGTGTGTTCTAATATACATGAATCATTATTTGAACGGCATTGTCCTGAGCAGAAGATCCAAACAGTGATGTACGTAGTATTAGGCGCCATCGTTGGTTTCCTCTTCTCCATAGCCAATAATTAAGCTGGCAAGATTATGGTGATATGCTGGAGGTGGCGTGGCATGCATGCAGGGTTTCTTGTTTGGGGAGGGATCACAGTTACTTGAAAATGGAAGAGATATCATGCATACTCAAGTATCCCTGGTTCCGCTTTCTTAAAAATGGTTATTCAGCTTCAAACTACTATTTTGTGAAGATTGACTAGGAATAGATAAGCTCATGCGAGCTCCAAACTACTATTTTGTGGCGATTGACGAGGAATAGACAAGCGCATGCTTAGGACACCCTAAACAACGACTTGCCCACCATAGCAAACATTATGCAGATTTGTTCACTGCTAACTGAAGACCTCGTCGGTTGGCTGCTGATGATCAGCAGCAGCGAACCTGTCCCCACATGCAGCGGCTGATCAGCTGCTGATCAGTTCAGCAAAAGGAGCCATTTTCTCTGCTGCTGCTGATCAGGTCCAGCAAATCGATGAGAGCCTTTTGTCTACCGTACCCAACTTGAGCCATTTGCAATTGTCTCTCTGTTCAACTCACACTCCCGATGCATCCAATTCTCAGCAGATCTCACCATTTAGTAGTAGATGTCACTCAATCCTCAACAGAAGATTGCAAGTTTCTATTGATACGTTGGACTGATCCTGCTAATGTGAAGCCCACTATATATAAATGGGCTAGTCAACTAAGTCAAGGTGTAGGCGCCGGCTAGGGTGGTAAAAGGAGGCGCAAGATATGAATTGATCATCATAGTACCAGAAATTGAATGTATAGAAGTGGAGTAAGTAGTGGCTTAGTTCTCCTACTTCGTATTATGGTCATTTTGTAGCTCTCTTTTTTTTTGACAAGTGCCGTTTTTAAGAAATTGTTTCATGTAACAAAACTTAAAAAGTAACTAAAATTATGGCTGCAAACCAAGACCTGTTTAATTTAGATTATTGAATGCATTGTTGCATGCATTATAGGGATAAATTACATATTTTGAAATATAAACTAAATAAATGGCTAAAAACACAATTCTGAGCTAAGCAGTAGAAAAAAATCTCATTTTTTAAAGAACATATATTTAAAGCGTAGTGAAAATTATTTAGGCTAGTCGTGAAAGACTTTGATCCTATTTTCACAAAACAAATTCAGGGTTCGTTCTCGGGTTGGCAGCCCACTACGTGCCTCATCCATGTGTGCACGTCAACCGTGCTGGGCCCACCAGCAAGACGCCACCTGCGCAGCCCCCTCTCCGTGTCCGGAAATGGAAGTGAAAGAGAAATACTACCACTGAAATATAGCTATTTTGGGTGAAGTTGACATAACCTAATACAACGAATGTGAACAAAAGACTCCAGATTCGTTCTACTAGAAAATGTCATATTTTAAAAAGAAATAGCTATATCCTGTGACAAAGATAGTAGTGTAATGCAACAAGATTTGTAAAAAAAATATATACTGTAACAAGATTTGTAAATATATATATATACTGTAACAGATTTGATATGACAAGGGATGTATATGTGGAAGAGAATCAATTTACCTTAGGCTCAGTTAGGGTGTGTTTGGTTCAGTGGATTTGGTGGGTTGGGACAGGTTGGACCCGTTCCTGAGGGTAGAATATACCCTCTAGATTCAGGTTCTCTTCATCTGGAAAAAAGTGCCGGACCAACCCGCTCCTTTCCATCGGAGCTCACGCCGTCTCCTCGACCATTCCGTATGCGCACGTGAGCTTGCTTCGAGCGCTGCCGCAGCCACCCACCCGCGCTGCCGGAGTCATCCCCGAGCTCGGCCGCCTATTTGTCGTTGCGCTGGTGGCCGGAGCACAGCCGCTGCCACCGCCCCTCCGCCCGCTCGTCGCGCCGTCGTGTTGTCCGCCTGCTCGTCGTTGCGCCGGCGGCCGGAGCGCTGCCGCCGCCGTCGCCCCTCCGCCTGCTTGCTCGCTCACCCGCGGCCGGCGCGCCAGATCCGCCGTCGCCCCTCCGCCCGTGAGCTTGCCCACCGTCGCCTCTCCGCTCGCGAGCTCACCCGCCGGAGCTTCCGTCGAGAGCTCGTCCGCCAGAGTGAGGAAAGAGAGAGAAGAAGACATGAGGGAAAAGAGGGAAAAAAGAAGACGGAGGTGACGGTAGAGAGTTTTCTGTTAGGTTCCATTCCATTCCAATCGCTCCTACCAAAAAGAAAACATGCTCGCTTTAACCCTTCAACCAAACAGAAAAATAGAACCGCTCCAATAAAAAAAAACAGGGATGGGTCCAACCCATTCCAACTCATATGCAAACCAAACACACCCTTAATTTTTGAGATAAATCTGACAATTACCCTTGAAAGAAATTGCAATAAAGAAACTTCAGACACCATATCTGCACAGATTCCACATACTTCCCAGCTCCATTAGGAACAAAAGATTTCCATTGCATCATCCTCTTCAAGATTTCAATTGGCGATAACTAGAATTGTCCATGCGGATGATGTAATACGGATGTACCTTAATTTTTAATCCCAACACTATAGGGGCTAAAAATAAATAAATGCAAATTGTCAAATTGAATTATGGGCTCTATTCTCTATTGAACCTTTTAAATAGACCTACCACCTAAGTAAATGTTGGCAAGTGTAAGCGCATTGATCATGTCGGTGTTACTGGTCTATTCCTTTTAACAAAGAGGGCGACTAGGGAACGGACGTCCAGTATCTCAGATACTAGATTTTTGGTACTCCAGGATACCAGATTTTTGTTGGTACCCTGGGTACCAGATCAAGGGTATGCCTCGATACCCTGGGTACCAGACCCGGTACCCCTGGGTACCAGCGGTACCGGATTTTTGATACACCGGATACCAGGCTAAAACCAGGGGTATCGGTACTAGATTTGTGCCCCCCTTCTCCTACCTCTCCGGTCGTCGTTGATGCCGTCGTCACCAGCGGCTGCCGACGAGTCGCCGCCACGG
>CM002483.1:16604719-16645796 GCA_000325765.3 Leersia perrieri | reverse complement strand
TCGTCGCCATCGAGACGGGGAGCCACGGTGGTGCGGGCGCAGGTCGCGGCGCGGGAGCAGGGAGGCGCGCCCGGCGCGTGGTACCGCCGCTTGCTCGGTCGGGGGTCTGTCTGAACGGACCCCTCGTTCGCTCGCTCTTTAACAAATCTAGTATGTAAAAAAACAAAAACTAAATATATGGTTAATACACACTCTATCCTAAAACAAATCAATTTCTACGTATGAATCTGGACATACGCTATATTCAAATTCATCCCCAAAGTTGATTTGTTTTGGGACGGAGGGAGTATGCATTATATTTACGGGCACATACACAGAAGCTAGAGGCACACCAATTTTCTAGTGCTTGCCTAGCGACTCGAGAATTAAGAGAAAGGAGCATGAGAAACTTTTGTTCCTTTGGTTAAACAAGTAGAACTACAAAGTTACATGTAGAGATATTTCAGTTGCATATTTTGAAAAAAAATACAGCCAAATGCCAAAATGCCAAATTGTTATGAATCATATCAAGATAATTATTAATGTATCATTTTCGTTGATTCAGACGTAATAATTGGTTATGATAGCGCTTCTCTGACTCTCTGTCCAGCATGTTCAAATGTGACCGTGTCAAGAATCCTCTAATCATGTTTTGATACAATCCTCTAACAAACATGTTGGCTGTCGATACATTCTTCTAAGCCTGTTGAGGATCCTAAGGTCATGTGACGATGATTACAAAAGACCTTATAAATGACTCGATCTCCCTCTATATCTTTTACATGGATTCCCAAGTCATCCTATTCCACAGTGATTACATAGAAAATGCAAGGCATCTTCCATGACAACAACCCACTGCCTAGCGGTCTGCACCATGACCAGAAAGTTATGCTAGCAGAAAGCATCATGGCTCCCTTCATAGCAGTATATATGATGCTACACAGCTCCGCTTTATAGTCCATAGAAGAGAAATCCTATGCAGATTAATACCAAAGTTCTAAACTACTCTTATTGTCACCGCACTTCGGAAATATTGAATTATCAAAATCAAAGATCTGAAGCTCTGAATAATCCACGAGCATTAAAACTAACTCATCAAAAGCACTTGCACATTACCGGACAGACCTGAGTACCTGACACGAGGTGAACATTAAACAGCGAAACGGACAGATTTCGACGAGAAACATTCTTAATCGCAGAATCCTATAGACATTATAAGTGCCAGATTAACTCAACACATCATGATTACCACGGCAGCATCCTATTCATAGAAGAATGATACTCAATAAGATAGGTATCACCAGACACGCAATTTTAATATGAAAAGTTGGTAAAAGCTGAACAATATACGTGTTAATCTGAAAATTTGGTGCGTTTGAATCAGGAGTGACGGTGGGTGCAGAACAGAATCCACAAATGGGCAAATTGATTGAGCAAAGCTAATTAAAAAGTTCAATTTGGAAACTGCTGTAACCCAGCAATTGTTCGAGAAGTACAGATAACGGACTCAGTGACTCACTAAACCAGATGACACACACAACATCACGACAGAGTTTTTATGGAGGATAGATAAACACAGAGGGCGACCCGGGTACAGAAGGATTTCCAACGGCGAGTTTACTGACCACCCCTGAGGCGAAGCACCAAGTGGAGGGTGGACTCCTTCTGAATGTTGTAGTCCGCGAGAGTACGGCCATCCTCCAGCTGCTTGCCGGCGAAGATCAGGCGCTGCTGGTCTGGGGGGATGCCCTCCTTGTCCTGGATCTTCGCCTTCACATTGTCGATCGTGTCTGATGACTCAACCTCGAGTGTAATGGTCTTGCCAGTAAGGGTCTTCACGAAGATCTGCATTCCACCCCTGAGGCGGAGGACAAGGTGAAGGGTGGACTCCTTCTGGATGTTGTAATCAGCAAGAGTCCTGCCATCCTCGAGCTGCTTGCCAGCAAAGATCAGACGCTGCTGGTCTGGGGGAATTCCCTCCTTGTCCTGAATCTTTGCCTTGACATTGTCAATGGTATCAGAAGACTCCACCTCAAGGGTGATAGTCTTGCCAGTCAAGGTCTTAACGAAGATTTGCATGCCTCCCCGGAGACGGAGGACAAGATGAAGCGTGGACTCCTTCTGGATGTTGTAGTCAGCAAGAGTGCGCCCATCTTCGAGCTGCTTGCCGGCAAAGATGAGACGCTGCTGGTCCGGTGGGATTCCCTCCTTATCCTGGATCTTGGCCTTGACATTGTCAATGGTGTCCGAGGACTCAACCTCGAGGGTTATGGTCTTGCCAGTGAGAGTCTTCACAAAGATCTGCATCTATAAGAACGTATATTAACAATGGTAAGTCCTCAGTACACATATGAAGGTTATATCAGAATCAGGATCAAGCAAACTAAAATTAACAAAAAGATACAGCTTCTTAGAACAAACAGAAGATGGCACAGATAGTAATGGTTGGTCAGTAGATAAGATTACAGAGAATAAAATAAGCAGCGTATCTTGAACTAACCCAGGGAAATCACATACAAATGCAACATGCAAATCACAAGCTAGTTTGGGTGCACGGCTGGATCAAGAAAATTTTAGTTCCAATCGTGTTACTGCAACATGACTTATGTGAAATCAAATGACGACCACAGATCCAGTAATATCAACTGTGCTATGGCACAAATAGGATTAAAATCATGGATCAGCATATAAGTGCAAGGTTATGGAGGCCACACAATCAACACGAACAGCATTAAGTATTCTAGTACAAAAAAATAGGAGTAAATCATGGATCAGCAGATTTGTGCAAGGTTATAGAGGCCAGACGAGCATCAGGGACAATACACGAACATACGGCAACAATAACATATACAACGAGTTGCACATATTATGCGTAGGATCGATTTCACGTGTAAGAATATTAGACGATTACCAGATGAGCACGGAGCAAGCCACATACATCATCCTATATAATTTACCAACAGATCTACACCAATAATTTCTTTCAGAGGGAAGATCTACACCAATATGAAACATGCAACTACCCGATCAAGCATCCATGACCAATATCACCCAAATAAACCACCCGACCAACCATCACGAAACAGAAATCGATCGGATCTAGCACGAGATCAATCAGCCGCCTACAATACTGATCAAAACTCTTCCGCACCGTACCTTGAACAGGACGCGAAGTCGCCGACTCGACGAAGGCTACGAATCGCAGCAGCTACGGGACGGGATTGGAACGATTGGAATCGGGATCAATGATCGACCTGATCGGAAGGGGGTCGGTATTTATGGCTGATGGGCGAAGGAATCCCGCCCCGTGACGGTTGCGCTTGCGGTGGGTGAAGTCTC
Organism: Leersia perrieri; assembly: GCA_000325765.3. Classification (NCBI taxonomy): domain Eukaryota; kingdom Viridiplantae; phylum Streptophyta; class Magnoliopsida; order Poales; family Poaceae; genus Leersia; species Leersia perrieri. Next base: position 16,642,478 of record CM002483.1, on the reverse strand, counting down.
CGTGCCGTGCCCGTCTCCACCACGCAATTTCCCGGAAGAAACACTACGCAATTTTCGGGAAGAAACAAGCCTACAGCGCTACAAAAGGGTGCGGCGCGGACGCCTCCTGTTTACATTTGTTTTGTTTTGATTAACCCGAGAAATTTAGCTCTTTGCCATACTCATGAACTGACACTCTCCGTACGCTACTCTTATAAATTTTTCTACCACAAAATTACCACTAAGAGATTATACTCTAATTATTTATCACTTTTGTCTACGCAGACGTCAACTTAGCTTTTCTGCGTGGATTTGGCATGTGAAATGTCCATTTTACACCTTTTGTGGGACCCACATGACATCCCTCTCCTCACACTTCTCTCTTACCTTCCTCTTTCCTCCCCCGATTGGCCGAATTTGTGTACATTGGCCGCCTGAATGCTGCGCCATCATCCCGTATATATGCAGATCCACTGCAGACTTCGTCGTCGCATCGTCCCCTTACCTGGCAGCTCCACGGAGCACATCCATCGATCGGACGAGGCTAATGTTGTATAAGTCGAGCCTGAAACAGATGCCAGCAAGGATCTTCGGTGAGACGGCACCGACGCACTCGGTAGAGCCCATCGACGGAAGATGGGGAGCACGAGCAGCGACAGTGGCTGGCTAGAAAAGGCAGCAGGGTGTCGCGGATGCTGCGTCTTCTGAAGTGGCAGCGACGAGATGGATCCAGAGGAAAAGGGAGTATGGGGGAAGGGGCGGCGAGAGTTATGAGACGGAGCCGGAGTGAAAGGGGGGTAGCGGCGAGACAGCTGGAGGGGAAGAAGAGGAGGGAGGGGGCACCGACGCGGAGGAGCTGGCGGCCGAGGATTGGTGCTCGCCAAGGAGGTCATCCCCTTCCTCATCTACTCTGACGGGCTTCGAGCAACACGTGGGCAGAGTCAATGATCACGATGGTGATGGAGACTGTGAAGATGACAATGGTCCGTGACGACGATGAAACGGGTGAGGCTCGCCGGAGTGCTGATGAAGCATGCGTTGCTCGTCGTAGAAGGTGGCGGTGTGAGGAGAGGGATGACATGTAGGGTCCACAGGGGCATGCCAAATCCACGTTGCCAAGTTAAGTTGGACGTTCACATTGCAAAGTACAACCTCTCTAGTGGCAAATTTGTGTGAAAATTTGTAAGGGTGGCATCTGGAGAGTGTCATCAGTTTGTAAGTATGGTAAATAGTTAAATTTCCCCTTGAATTGCAGCAAGGCCCGTTATTCATACCGCTATGAATTTGTTGGTGTCTAATCGTCTGCTTTTTTTTTTCTCTAGGGAAATACTTTGTACCTTTTTCGTTTTTTTTTCTCTAGAGGAACCTAACTTTTCTTTTAGAATTGTATGCTCCGGTGTAGAACGGTATTATCCGTGTGACGTTCTTTTTATCCATGTCATCCATTCTTTAATTAGCTGCCATGGATTAATTTAGACTTTAAATTATCAATCTGTGCAGAGCACTTTTGGGTTATCTAGTTGTAGCTTTGACTACGCCAATACCTACGACTAAAGAAATACGATTTATCACAATTCAAATCCATTAAAGTATAGTGATATTTCACACATTAGTAATTATCACTACCACCGTTTGTTTATTTTTAGATGATTTGTCGTTCTTTTTTTTTCATTCTAGTTGTTGCTATGTGAAGAATTAGAGTTCTTTGTGACATGATAAAAGTTCTCCTTTTCAATTCTTATTATTAGTCAGTTTTCAAAAAAAAATTCTTATTATTAGTTAAATAGATGGGATGGATGGATGAATCAACCATCATCCATTTCTTACATGCCCATCAATCTGAGCTTACCCAATACTGCTGTGTACTTGTTAAATTATACAGTACCGTACTCACAAAGTCACGGCTTACTGTCAAATAGTTGGGCTCAAGTTTCCGGTGCATCTCACTCCTAAAAACATCGGTATATTGCAACTCTCGACAGACCGATCGACCCGACATTTTTGCCTTTAAAAATGAACATGCTAAGGTGGTGGAAAAGGGTTCGTTTCTACCAGCTAGAGTAACTAGCGTAAATGATTTGTGAAGAGTTATGCACCAATATGCACACGAGTACACGACAGAGGCACCGAGTTATGCATGCTACTTATAGACGCGCGATCTCATTGGTAGGATTGGTACCGATGACATGGTACCTTCCACATGCCGTTGGCATGTTACAGTCCAAAATAAAATTAGATAGCTGCATGACCGTCATTATCACATTCCACCCCCATATAATGTTGCAAGAAAAAAAATCAACAACTTATATTACGAAACGAAACGGAGATAGTATTATTTTACTGTAAGATAAACATTATATGAAATTATATTTAATTATAGATTTAATACACTAATTTAGTGTTGTAGGCATTGATATATATTATTCTATAAATTAATTTTAATTAAATATGAAGCATTTTGATTTTGATAAACTTAAATGGATACGGAGGGAGCAGTACGTATCATGCTTGCGTTTTAGTATGGTCTGGACCCTCAAGATCATAACACACTTCGCTACATAGTACACAGTGGCGAAACCATTATCTCAACACGAGAGAGGCAACTTAATAAGTGATAATAGCATAAAAATATATGTAAACTTTAAAGCTTTCATAGGTGAAAAACTATATCAAATATAAAATATGCGCCAACAACTATACCAAATATATTTATCTGTATCAATTTAGTAACATCATCAGAGCAAAAATTCTAAATAAATAGTCAAGTAATTATAAAAACTACATAATCAAACTATATATTCCCTCCATATTTATTATTTTGATGTTAATTAGTGCAATTTTGTACTAACTAACGTCAAATATAAATGAACAGAGGTATCTTGCAAGTATTAACTGATATTTTACAAATTTTAATTAAAGTGGATACATTTAAAATGCAAATCGAGAGCTAAATTATAACATACCTGCATATTCCTTTATTACTATCAGCACAGTTTAATTGATACCAATCAAACACAAAATGATCTATAATCCTAAATAGCTAATTGGCTGATTGATAGCTAGGGAGATGCAACCGATCGAGATGGATGGATGAAGCAATTAGCCGTCGTTGAAATATATCCAAGATCATACATGTGTACATATATATATATACATATACATATATATATATATATACATATATATATACATATATATATATACATATATACATATCCATATATACATATCCATATATATATATATATATATAATATATGGTGGTTCATCTAGATGAGAGATTAAGAGATGGAGGAGGGAATTATCAGGTTGATGGGGGAGGCCAGGCTCCCTCCAACCCCCCCTCTGGCTTCTCCCCTGATAGTACACAGTTCGAGGTGGGTATCTCTGAGACCGGATTGAGCTGATGCCCATCCGGACCTGTTGATGCGTAAGTGCAGACTTTGCCGACATAGACTTGCTGGTATGCGCCGGTAAGCCAACTGATTCACCCGTGAGTCGCAGATTCTGAAGGCTATGAAGACACGGGTATCTGATTTGGACTCAAATTGAATTTCCCTGTGCATCCCACTCCTAGAAAGCATATCTTGGAACGGCAACTTCAACATGCCGCCAGCACGACCTCCCTCTATCCTGTCTGCTCCTTCTCCCCTTATAAAATCAAACCAAATTGTGGAGTCGGGCTGGCTTCTTATAAGCTGCTCGGTGATAGTCTGTACATGGGAATGGGATAGGACAATCTGGTTTTCTATGGAGTAGCAGTATGCATTGTAAACGCGACTAATGGCTAAGTACGTAGTACAGGACGTACGGTATCGATGATCAACCAGATAACTAGCTTCATAGTTAGAATATAGGAAAGAAAAAGGGAGATTCTGTTTGTCCAGGTGAGAACAATTGTTTTACATTTGCGACACAGTGAACATCATTCACTTTATTGAGAATTCGTTCTGTTCAACTCTGTTTCTTCTTTCTTGCGAAAGAAAGTTGCTCACACAAACCTGTCGTTTTGGAGCTTCTGCCGGGTCAGCGCAAAACTCGATTATTATAGTATACAAACTGTATAGATATTTCATACTTGTAGGTAGAGGAAGAGTTGAAATCTTCATTCAGAGTAGATATCATGCTGAACTAATTATAAATGAACGATTGAATACTAGCTTATCACTCTTGTATTTTTATTTTGTCTTTTTATTGTTGTGATATGCAGACATATTGAATGTCGATGTTGCCTCTTAAAATTCCTCACCGAGACCAGTAAAGCAAGCAGCGCCGCGTGGACCCTGGACCAGGATCTTATCCGGCGAGACATGCTGGCAAACAACGCTTGAGGCACCCCTGCCTTGAGCACACGACAAACAGTAAACTATATCGTTGTTTGCTTTGTAGTGCTCGGCGACAATGACCGGTGTGGGGTTTATTTAGTTCAGCCGCTGTATGGCGTTCTTCTTTATTTTTTTTAAGGTTTTGCTGGTTATCCTTTAATTAATCATGCTTTATTTTTTTCGGTTTTTCTTGTAAACTGGGTCAACTCTTTTCTATAAATTCCGACAGAAAATCTATCATTATTACATAAAAGAAATTATAGGACTGCTAAAGTTACAGCGTAGTTATAACTTCACCTGATCTCAATGTGTTTCACCAAAATAGGAGAGAGCCAACATAATAACACCTCCAAGTAGGGAACATGCCACAGGTGTTGATATCGTTTGCTTTGGTTAAGACTTAGGCAAGGCTTTCACCCAAATCTCTCTTAATTTGGTCCACTTTCATCCTCTCGTTTTTCTCCACTTCCATCCTCTCGCATCCTCTCGCCTTGATGACAGGAAAGTTTGTTGAGGATTATCGTTGCCGAGCTTGCCACTTCTGGCCAAGCAGCTCTGAGTCTACCAAGACGAACAACACGACAGCATAAAAGAGACCGCCTCTCCCGCACGAGACCACAGGTCTCACACTGGAACCACAAAACTACCGCAAGCCTGCTAAAGAAAAACGAAGTCGAAGGCCCTCCTAACCCCCAACGCGCAAAACTTTTCTCTCAAATTGTCACCTCCAAAGGATCTCCCTACGGAAAACGGAAATTAAGGAGCCCCGAAGAGGAGGATGAGAATCGATCCACAAAATTCCCACATGACAACATTGAGCAAGCTTCCGACCACCTTAGGCAACTGAGCCACTTGGACAATCATCATAGATGACTGCCACCAAGCCCGACAACCGGCAAGAGAAGAAACGCTTATGAAACCGTACGTGGAGCTCCCCACGGCAGGGGCTGCAACTCCAAGTAAGAAGTCAGAGGAATGGGGATCACCGTCCCACCAGCAAGCTGTTGTCGTCGTCGCCGAAGAAGAGTGGATGCGGGAGGGAGGAAAAAAGAGGAAAAAGAAGAAGGAAAAGCAACAAGCCGCAGGACGCCTCCGGCCAATGGACGCCCATATGGCAGCACATGCGCCGGACAGCAGCCGCCGCCGTGGCGCACACCCGCGTTATAGGCTTGTACAAGGCACTATAAATTAATGGGCTATTAAATAAATTTCAATTAGTTGATGCCTCACGTGTCGCTACCGACTAACACTTGTAAATATGCATATTGGTGCGACTATTAAGTTGCAGTGTCTAAATTTATGTATTTAATGAATATACTAAAATATTAAAATCACATAAAATGAGTAAACTTGAACATTAGCACGCATCGGCCATTGCCACTTCCTGCGTCCCTGTCTCCACTCTCCACCAACGCTGCTCCCCCGCCGCCTCGCCAGTAGCCTCGCATCGTCGTCACACGCCACCGCCACCTCGCACTGCCGTATACGTACAGCCGCCAACCAACCGAGACATAGGCCTCAAGAGACAGATGCGTGCGGCCTCCTGCTCGTGTCGTTGTGGTAGCCGCACAGTCTAGAATCTGACCACGCCGCTGCACCTACTAGCTGGTTCGTCGACACACCTCGCACACTACGCAACTTCTGCCTGCATCTGAAAGGATGTGCCACCGGTGCTTTGCTCGCCACTGCCTTCATGGAAGCCACACGGCTTTCTGGCGGTAGCGCGAGCTGGAGGATGAGGGGAGAGAGCAGCCGGCGGCGAGGATTTTTGGCCACCCACGTCGCCGCCACGATTGGACATAGCATGTGATGCCTCTTTCGTCTTCCGAGTGAGACAAGTGACACTAAATGAGCATTCAAAAAATGGCCCTCTTTGGTATGTGTTCTCCATGCCTCCCATACGTAGCACTCATCACCAACGACGTTCTTGCTCAGCCCCCCGCCCCTCGGAATCCGTGTTCAGTTAACCCCAAGTAAACATGGAAAAACCTTGCCAGATTTCTATGTAGCCTAGCTTGTTAAGAAATGGTAGGAGTTTTAGGGCTGGCTATTGTTTATAGACTGGTGTGTACATGGACTAATATATATCTCAAAATATAGGTCTGCTCCGGTAGTCTAGTAGAAAACAATCTGGACCATTGATTTGACTAATTATACTGTCCCCTCCATTCCAAATTACATGTTATTTGACTTTTTTATTTATAACATTTGATCATTTATTTTATTTAAATTATTTGACCATTTATCTTAAAATATAAAAAGAATAAAACAAATGATAAAGTCAAAAAAAACTTAAAACGATAAATATTTTAGGACAAATATAATACTATTTTACTTGGTGGCAAAAGAAACGTGAAGGAGTACGATTGTATACTAAAATATAGATGTGCAGGGTCGTTATTTCTCATGGCCATCCTGGTATATACAAAATCGGTGATGGCTTTCGGTTTATTGATGAAACAAACATGCCAATTTCTTCCAAAACTTTTCTAAAAAAAAATTCTTCCAAAACTGACTAGCTAATTCTGTGCTAAGCATGGGAGATAACCGAGAGTAACAGAGACAAAATCAGACCATCAAAACAAATGATCAGTGACTAAATTCAAAAACTATAACGGAAAGAAGGCACATCCAATCAAATTGCCTTCACAAAGCTAGATAATCACTAGGCCAGATATAAGTTTTGTGGACGGAGACAATTTTCTGTTTTGCAGGAAATAGAGCCTGGGCCGGCACCGTCCGAACCCACACGTGCAAAAGTAATTTTTATAGGCGGCTCACCTAGTTAGTCGTGTCCAAAGAATATTCTATAGTTACGAGTGGCTCACCAGGCGAAAATTGAATTATTGCAGGAAGGCACCGCCCATAATAACAACAACAACAACAAAAATCCCCTCCCCGTCCTTATACATCCAGCTCGCTCGTCCTTATATCTCTCTTTCACTCACTCTGTGCAGGCGATGATGGGTGCACGACGGCGTGGTGGGCGCCTGGGCGGGCTCGGCGGCGACGGCCGGCCAGAGGAAACGCGCACGCTGGCGACAAGGCCCGTCGTCGTTAGCCGGATCTGGCGGCAGTGGCCCCACTAGCCCTAGGAATTGTTGCGGCATGGCGACAGCGAGCGGCGGGCTTGCGACAATGACGTCCACATGATGACAGTGAGCTGATGGCGGTAGCCTGGCGCTGGTGGCCGGGCCTCCCCCATCCCCTCCTATTCTAGATCTGGAGGGAGAGCGAGGTGACGGCGGCGATGATGACAGCTCGGCGACGGCTGGCGGCATGCAGTCACCGAGTAGCTAGATCCTGCTGTGGTGGTGCTTGTCCGCGTGGATCCTGCGCGGCGACGGGTGGTGGTGATAATGGCTCTAGGACATGCGGCGGTGGCGATTTTTTTTTTTCGGATAGCCATGGTAATAGCCGGACTGGTGGTGAGCAGCGAGCATGTGCGGGCGGCGGGTTGGCGGTGGCGCCGCTAGAGCTGTGCCGAGATAAGGGAGTGCTGGCTACATACCTTGCCACGAAATCCAGGGTCTAGACAAAAACAAACTAAAAACAGCAAGTTCAGCGGCTCATACTGACGCCTAGAGTCAGGGTAGAAGGCACAATCTTTTTTTTTATAACAAAAACTGGAGGGGCTCCTATAGTATATATATTTATATATAAGCAAATGTTACACTGCACAATAAAGATTTACAAGCTACTTAGCCATGATTGAAATGAAGGTTTTTTTCCTCTTTTGCTCTATGGGTAACCAAGACAAATTCTTGCTTAAACTGAGAAATGTAATAAAGATGGGATAATTCGAAAGACTTTGTTGTTTCTAGTTAACCAAATGCTCCAGGCCATAAGCACAATTATCTCCATAGAGAAAGGTACTTGTAACTTGAGGTCTTCGAGCAAATCAGTGGCACTAAGCTAGCCTATTCACAAGGAACGCTTGCAAGAAGTAATGGAGTACTGAGCACATTGCTAACTACGCCTGATACAATGAACTTTCAGCATTATGATTCTTCGAATTGAATTCTCGATGCATCCTAATTCTCAGCAAGTCAGGATATTTTCTTTGCATGTTGAATGGTTTGATGCATCTAAACACATATGTTCATCATTCTGATCACAATCATTTTATCCATGGGCCCTTGGCAAGGTTGCAAGCTTTACATTTGCAGTCTCGATCGAGATTGCAGCAGCTATAGTCTGTAACTATATGAGCAATGTGTGCAATTGTTGATTAGTATTATTAGGTGCATGGAGTGATCGTACGTACTGCTTCAATTCTACAGCGACCAGCTGACTTTCTTCATGTGATCTTTTTCTGAATTCTTGGTCTCTTTCTTGCGGTTCTTTTCCCTTCAAACTCATTTATAACTCTTCTAGGGATCTGTCAACCAATAGCAGCGAGAGGGTTGAAAGGGGACCATGGACCCATGACCCAAGTAATTTATCTCTACTGTTATTGTTGGAACAAAATCCAACATGAATGGCTAGGGCTTCCCTCCAACGGGAGAGAGCCCAAGCTGTCCCATGAAGGACCTAAAGAGTGGATGGGAGGAGATGAAAGTCTCTGGAATAGAATGAGAATGATGGGAAAAGGTCCCCTCTCTTGCCCTTGGTTTATTCATATGCGATAGGAAGTTACATTTATGTCCTTGGTCTTTTGTACATGCACAACAGACTATTGTGGGTATTTTAGCCGTTCAATATACTAGTTTATGCAACACCCTAAGCATGGGGTTTATCCCCAACAGTTATAAAAGCGAAAGATAATTCTGGTCCGTAGACAATTTTTGGTCCGTTCGTCATTAACGGTCCATGCGTTGTTTTCGTCATGATCATGGCCAAGCCCACGGACGGACAAGCTTCATCAACAAAAATCAAATCTAGTTTGAAAAGGAGGGCTACTAGCCAACGGATGTTCGTTGGAACGGACGTCCGGTACCACCGGGTACCAGATTGGGAGTACCATATTTTTTGTACCCAGGGTAACAGTCTGTTACTCAGGATACCAGATTTTTGGTATCCCGGGTATCAGACTGGAACCCAGGGGTATCAGTGCCAGATCTGAGTCTCCTACCTCTCCGGCCGTCGTGAAGCCGCCGTAGTCGATCCGCTTCCGGTCGCCCGCCGTCGAGGCGACGGCTTCGACGACGACGGCGCCCTAGATCTGGCCGTCCCCGGGGCCGCACCGTCGGGATCTGGCCACCGCCGTCGAAGNTACCCAAGAACATTATGATAAAATGACTACAATTGTCAGGGATAAACAGTCAAAATATGTTATGCATTTCATTGATCATGCGGCCAAAAAACTACCAGATAGACATTTGTTTATGCTGTTGTGCAAATTGAATAAAGATCACAACAAAAGTAGGACAGGGCTCCCGATGGGCAAAGTTAACTACTTCCACAGATACCGTGCAAGGAGATTTGATACATTGAGAGCCACTACATTGGATGGGAGACCTCACCCGTTGCCTGTAAGACAGATTCTAGATGAGTTAATTGGATCACAGACATCTGATGTAGCCAAGACACAGGGATCACAAAACATATGTCTGTCCGAGATGAAGAGCTAGACGGATGTATGGCCTATCATATTAAAAGAGAAACAATAACGGGCGGGGTCCGTTCCAACGGACCCCTGTCTGTTAGTGTTTCTCTTTGAAAAAAATATTTGCTGGTACAAGTCTCGAACACAAGATCTAAAACATACGCATCTTTAAACCAAAAGTCATATGAGCCTTTTATATAATTTAAATGGTTGACGTAAGTCTTTACATGATTTCCCCCCATGAGTTCTCTGCCCCTTCCTGTGCATCGCCGCACGACCCGGTGCCATCTTCCTCTGAATCGCCGCGTGCCTACATACATCTTACCGGGGTCCATGGACCCTGGGTGGATTGTTCATATCTAATTTTCAATTAAGGCCATCATAATTAATATATTATTTCATAATTAAAATGTTAGTACGTAGTGTACCCCTGGTAATTTTTGTTTCGGGTTTGCCACTGTCTAAATTCCATCCTTTCAAGGTCTATGCGGCGGCGGCTCGCATTGACGCCGGTGTCATCCCAGGAGCCGAGGAGCTACTTGAGGCGTTGGTCGCTAGGCTCCATGCCGAGAAGGGGAGGTGCGCACGAACGCGGCACAGGATGAGCAGCTGCAGCTCTGCGTCGCCATCACCGGCACGATGTTGTCAATTGTCATTCTCCAGTACAACACAAGCTAGGAACCAATGCTAAGTTGCTAACAGCAGAGTTACGGCATTGGCGGCGGTATCTCGCCACCCAGTCGGCACCGCCGGCGAGCTGTGGCGCCGGTCGACGACGTTGGCCACGCAGGACAACCAGATGCTGCTGCCGGACATGGACAGCATGAGGAACCGGGTTCTCTGCCTCCCTGATGATGACTGTGCGCTCAAAAGAGTCATATGGAGCTCAAATCAATCAGTGGTACCTACCAACTTCACAACTGGAGGATTTGATATACAGTTGTACAACTATTCAAATGAAATTCTTTAATGAATCACTGGCCAGCTAGTCCTCCAGATTTCCACACCAGGAACCAAAAGAATAATCGAGTAATCCAATGCCGTAGTTCTTGCGTGCAAGCAAATAAGCAATCGTTCTTCCGGGTGGCAATGAGGTAGAAGAAGAAATATACGGGAGAGTCGCAGAGAAGTGTAGGGCTACGAGGAGGCTACGCTAACACAAAATAAAATTTTTCTATCCCATAAACCAGGAACTACTGTTGTTATAGATCACGGGTTTACCACTAGACGCATAGAAGCAGCGGAACCGTCTCGGTGCAGAAGAACGCGTCGTGGTTACAATGCCGTGCAGCTGATCAACGTTTCCTCCTCGATTACGTCCTCACGTGCGGCTTGTCCTCGTGCTACAGATGTAGCACCTTCGAAATATCCACACGTACAGGAAGGAGAGCGGTCGTGCCCCAAATATCCGTGAGAGCAATGAAGGCGTACGTGGACGTGAGGTGATTAGCGGCTGCCGTGGATTGCCCTAATCCACGCAACCCACCCCTCTATATAGGTGTTCTAATTGGTTTCTGAACCCGAGACCCATTAGCAACCCAAACCTTCTCAAATTCAGATCCTATCCGAATTAGCCTTCCAGCCCCTTAAGCATGCGACCCTATGGGTTCACGCACACATAAACATTATGCAAGTACTCCTACTCGGTACAATAGTTGACAACAGCCTCTAGAAAGACATATCAACTCCTGTACGCACGTAAAGATCATGTACAAGCTCACGATATTTGGTCTAGCTCTAAACTGCTCTTTCTCGATTCTGTGAGTCAGATCCTTAAATAATTTTAACTTTGATAGGGGTGTAAATGGAGCGGATATTATCTGCTCCGATCCGATCCGAATCCGTCCGAAGTGAGGATATGGTAACGATTTATAGAAATCCGATGGATGTGGTATCGGATGCGGATAATGAGATGCGGATGCGGAGTCAGATATGGTATTGCCAATATCCAACGGATGCGGATTATCTGCAAGTCAATTTCGCGGATAATCCGATATTTTCTACTTATAGACCACCTAATTCAATTTTCATGATCTCATCAAAACTCCAATCCATACATTAAACCTTTCTAAGGCTCGTCTCACTTCTCCAAGATGTCCAATTGACTCTTCTACTCCTAAATCTTGACCCCAAATTAATATGTTATGATTATTTCTATTAATTTCTTTGTTGATTTTATTATTGTATTGTTACATCGATCACATATTCATGTCATATCCGATCATTGATCCACTTTCGAGCTGGCTTCGCACCGAATCCGCACCACATCCGACATCCGAAATAATCCTAATCCGCATCCGCAAAGATCCACATCCGCTCCGACTCCGCTTAAAAAATATGGTTTAGGATATGGTGCTACTATCCATCCGAATCCAATCCGTTAACACCCCTAAACTTTGAGACTAAACACCCCCACAAAGAGTCACCCACGGCATCCCCACTGGTAGCGCAGCCTAGCCAGAAGGCTTGAACGCAACATCACACCATCATAGCTCGTCAGAGCAGTAGACGAGGAATAGAAAATGGAGAGGGCATGAAGAAGAGAGAGGAGGATAGAAATGGGGGGTGGGGACATGAAGAAGAGAGAGGACAAAGGAGACAATGCGTGGGGACTGGGGATGAAGGGGATAACTATTCGCTCAAAAGTAGTTCCGTCCGAACGGAAGAGTGTTGTGTAGTGCTTCCCAATATTAAATGCTCATGTCAAAGATAAAGATAATATCAGTGGGCTAGTTTAACAAGTTTTAGAAATGTTAAAGTCAAACATTCTAAACTTTGACTATTTATAGTGAAAAACTCAAGATGAACCATCATGTAAAAACAATGCTATTAAATTCATCATTAAATAAACTATTAAAATATGCAACTCTTTTAATTTGAAATAGCATATTTTTACAAATATTATTGGTCAAAGTAGCATCTCAAAGACCGTGACGATATATTTTAGGACGGAGGTAATAGCATTCTTTGTTCAGAGAGTCTTAAGACAAAAATATTGAAAGCTGGCTAAACAATTTCTTTGTTTGAAAGGGGTCGTACAGTCAACCCGGTGGCAGAGAAAAGCAGGGCTGACATGCATGCAAATCCAAAACGTGACAGTCTCATCTAAGGTTAGAGTGATCAATCGAAGGATGATCAGTGAGACACACCAAAGACGGGTGCTCAGATCGCTGAATTCGGCCAACGCGCAGGTAGCGCCTGGTACACCAACGGAGCCAAGGGAGGTGAAGACAAGTCAAATGAGATCTTGATGAGCCCAGCAAAGTGCCCGCCAGCCCATCCAATCTAGAATAACAAGCCAGCGAGCTTGAAATTCACCAAGGTCTCGAATTGAAGTTCCTAAAGCATCACATTCCCATAATCGTTTTAACTGCCGAACAGATGAATGCGATTCTTTTTTTCTTTCTTTCTTCTTTTTAAAAAGAGGGAAAGATAGAAGTGTCGTTCCGCATGCATGGTTGCTGTCTCTTCCTTTTTCTATTGTTGTTCTCTGTTCTCTTGCAGTATACAGGAGATGAGTGAGCTAAGTTGATGATCGATACATAGAGATGGACGACACCTACTTATTCTTTGTATCCACCGTAGAGGGAAGCGACATTTATTGACATAAGAATGTTGTTCACCAACATCGATCAGGCACATGTGTTGCTGCTTGTATCGTTCTCTTCTCTCAACCAAACGCTTCAATGGTATCACTAATCGTTTCATGAAGCAGCCAAATAAAGCAAGTAAATTTTTTGGTGCAGCTAATGGGGTTAATGTGTGCAGCTGGGCCGGAACCAGATCGTCTAACGTAGAGATATTTACGGCAGACGGACGTCGAGCCTCTTATCTCCGTTCGTTTGACATTGGATGGACGAACGCAGGCACAACACACCAACAGGCTTTTTCTTGGCCCAAGAAGGCTCGCTCTCGACGAGGGGCGGCGCCGCTCTTCAACGTGATGCAGCACTGTGACATCCACGCGACCACCCGCCCTTAGCCACTTTCTGCTCCGGGGTTGTGGCCGTCCGATGAGCGAGCGCAGGTGGAGCGCGTCGGCGGTGGCGAGGAGATCAATCTGGTGCAAATTTCCGTAATCCCAAATGTCTCAGTTTGTATTCTGGTGGAACATACTGAAATACCGCTAACAACAATCAATAGTAGTTTTTTTAGGAATCTTGTTGTAGGAAAGGATTTCAACAGAGTAACAGACCACTGTGCAACAAAAAATAAACGACGAACATCACAAGGTCATTGTTGATGATAAGAATGCTGAATACAATACAGAATAACAAGTTCTCCCACTACTCCAATGCGAAGGCAAACTCGAAGTGCCAGGGCCTGACCCCCGTGTCGCCGACAGTGTTGCAGTAACAACCGCACCCGTCGTCCCGTCGTGGCTCGCTGCTCACGTGTCCTTCACCACCGTCTGCATCAGATCATGGTGCCCTACTGCCCTGCAGCGGGAGGTCAGCGAGACGGACAAGACTCAAGAGCAAGGGCTCGATCGTAGGCCAATTTTGTCTACGTGGGCCGAGAACAAGCTGCTGGTGTGTTGTGGACCATATGATGTCAAATTGACGAAGATAAGAGGTCGGACGTCCTTCTGACGTAGATTTGTATACGTTAGAGGATCCAGTTCCAGCTGGGCCATGGGCATGAGTAACATTACAAAATTTTATCAAAACATAGGTAATGTCAGGAACTCAGGTTGTTTTATAGTGAGCAATAATTTGTTTTACTAACAAAGTTTTCATGAATGTTTTTTACAAATTTTTTGGTAGATCCTATTTTCTGACAACAAACTAAATAAGCATGCATAGTATCACCAACTTTTTGCATATCTTCTCTAGAAAAACACTTTTTGCATATCTAATTAAGGCAAAAGAAAAAACACCCCATAAATTATTTGTTCGTGTCAGAGAGTCCGACGATAATCGTTGTACAAAAAGTATAATCAGAACAGATCTAGCTGAATGATGGAGATGCATGCAAAGCCTATGTTCCTGCAAATGCAAGAAAAGAATATAGAGACAATTCGATTCCAGGCCAACCGTGGGTCGTAGGCCGTTGCTTCGTGCGTTTTTTTCGTGGAAGTAATCAATCTAGGTGAGCTTTCAAAACATGGCGGAAGTAGTCAATCTAGGTGAGCTTTCAAAACGTCGCCACCTTCCGTTTAAGTTCTCCATGCATCCCGTTCGTAGCACGCCTCACCAACCAGTGCTACTAGATCAAGTGATCAACATCCTCCTCCCCCATCCCTGTTCAGTAAGACCCAAGCTAGCAAACATGCAGAAGCGAGAAAGAGATGATACGGGATGCCCGACCTTCTCGACGTAGAATCTAGATACACCGTGTAATCAACGAAAAAAGATGAACAACGTGCTACCCGTGCAACACACCTTTCACCACGAATTCGCAGAACCACACACTTTGATAGATTGATCCACTCGACCACGCAAAAGTGGATCTATTGCCCTCTCAATTCCCTGGAAGGAAAAGCAAGAACAATCGACGGCAGAAGCTCCCAATTCCTCTCTCTAGTTTTGGCGGCGGCGGCACAAACCCTAGAAGAAGAACAAGAACAATATTGCTGCGAAAATATGTGTATATTAAACGTGGTCTGCCCTCTTAAGGTCGTACACAGGGCTTATATAGCCTTTACATGGGTTACAAAGTAACTAGGGTACAGATACAATACAATCTGGTTTCTAATTTGGACTGCCGTCAGTTTATTTCGGCCTTTGCGGGATTTAGTGTCCTTGTCCCTATCCATCACATGGGCCATGAAGATAGCTTTCCAATGAGTTGTCAAACGTCCAAAACGGACTCCATATGAGAGAGTTCGACCCGTTTTACTTTCGACTGCGCAGGCTGCCAAAACGAGTCCGAATTGGGCCTTTTCCTTTTTATCTTCAATCTCCTTGTGAGGGAAGGCATGAGTCCGTGTAAACCTTGCAAAGGAAGTTCTTCTCCACCTATAGAGTGACTTGTAAAAGAAGCCCAATGTCCAAATAATGTATATGGACCATAGGCACGTCGTCATCATCACTTCTTGCGCGTCACCCAATCGGTCTGCATAACATGGCTTCAAGTGTAGATTACTCAGAGTAGAAAACTCCAAATAAGGTGTCGTTTGATGCTTTGGAAAGTAGACTTGACAAGCTTTCCAAATATGTATGCCATCCATGCCAAAAGCCTTTGAGTAAATGCGGAATTCTCTGCGAACTTCATGAACATAACAGCAACGAGTCTTCTCCATATATGTCACTATCTCCATTACCTCTCGCTGGACATACATGTTGTTCATCCGTGCAAATGGCTCAAATCTCTCTTGTCTGTAATCATTCAAACAAGAAATATTATGTAGCATCAAATTCTCATGTATTTCACATTTATTTTCAGAGAGAAACGAATTCACCTTATAATGTCTTCCGCATGCACAAGAGAATATATAGTTGCTTGGTACATCCGCATCACTTTCTGTTTTAGTTTTTTCAAGAAGAAACAGTAGGGATTTTAGTGCCACTGTTTATATTTATATATATAGAAGCTTAGCATACGCTGGTGTGTACTACACACTAGTAGACAAAGGGGTATGCATCCCGGTTAGGAACCTCTTTTAATCCCGGTTTTCCAACCGGGGATCTTAGGATTGAAAGTACTCTTTTTCCCGGTTAGAAAACCGAGACTAAAAACCCACCGGGACTAAAAGGTAGAAAAAAAGCAGACACTCATCCTCATCCTATTTATTTTTTTTTTCTATTTTTACATTATTATTGTCTTCGTCTTCACAAAAACTCACAAAAAATCATCCAAAATACTCATCCTTTGCATCAATCTCAAATCATCCACAAAAAATCAATACATTGTACAAATCCATCTCAAAACAACAAAGAAAATACATCTTCAGATCCATCTCAAATACAAAAACAAAAAAAATGCACAGATCCCAGACCGCCCGCCCCGCTCGGCCCCGCAGGCCACCACGCGTAGCCCCGCCGCGCAGGTCTCCCGCCCGCTCGGCCCCCTGGTCGCTGCGCCCACGGGCCGCCTCGCCCTCCAGCCGCCGGGTAGGCCGTCGCGCCACCCAGGCCTCCCGCCCCATTGGCCGCTATGCCCTCCAGCCGCCGGCCTCCCGTGTCCCTAGATCGACCTCCCGCCTGCACACAGAGAAGAGAGGAGAGAAAATGAGATAGAGGAGAGAAAAGGATAAGGGGAGAAGAGAACGAGTGAACAGGAGAAGGGAGGAAAGGATAAAATAAAAGGAGGAAAGAGAGTATTTGTGCCTGCTGCACTTTTGTCCCGGTTGGTTATTCCAACCGGGACTAAAACTATTTTTTATAACTAACTGAGACTAAAAGATAATAAGGACCTCACCTGTTATTGAACCGGGATTGATGTGTTATTTATAGCCTGACAGTTGATTTTAGTCTCGGTTGGTAATACCAACCGAGACTAAATAAAGATTTAATCCCAGTTCTAATTTGGTCTGGGACTAAATCTCTATATATTTGCCCCATTCTTTACTACTGACATCAAATGCTCATGTGGAATAATGGAAGATCATGGACTCTCGGCCATGGTCATTAATGTATTTTTTAAAGAAAAAAATTATGTATGTCTTAATTAACAAGCAAGAGAAAAATAAAGAAAGTAACAGCATGCAGGATCACCCTTCCAAACTTTATGATGCATGGAGAAAATCAAGGACAATTAATCTAGCAACATTTAGCATGTTATTAATGAGTTTGCATGCTTAGTTTGAATTTTTAAACATGTAATTTGTGATATTCAAATAAATTTAATACAAACATCTGGTTTCTTCAACCTTTTTTGTGCAATTCGAAATTTGAAACTTTGACTTTTGCAAATTAATGGTAAATTCAAAATTTTAAGAGAAAATTTTATAATACCTTTCAAATAAATGGTAGATTAGATTATTTTTGTATAAATATATTTCTGTACATCAAATTTTAATTTTAAGAGTAAATTTCATAAAACTCCATAATTTATGGTCAAAGTTACAGAAAACCACACCTATTATGACTTATATCACTTAAACCCGGATATTTTGGTCCTAAGGTTTCATAAAGCCTCACCCCTATGTATGTGGACTATAAATTTACTTAAAATTTAAATGTCTTTGATACTTTTGGTGGTCGATTTATAATAAAAGTGATTGTTGTATTTATTTTTCTAATTCAGATAATATATTTTTATATATTCTAAGTTTACTATTAAGTTAGATAGGATGAGGTTTTATGAAATATTTGTATCATAAATCTTGTGGTTATGTGCCACAATTTAGAATATATGGGGTTTTATGCAACTCTGGCCATAAAACATGAGGTTTTCTGAAATTTACTCTAATTTTAAACGCATAGTACTATATGATATTATGGTAATATTTGCCATGCATATTTAAAAGTATTTTTAATGCCATGCAAGGTACTATTCTTTCCTTGTTATGAGGTCTTACCTATAATGAGGTAATACAAACAGAGGGCAGCTTCCCTGGAAAGGGGATACACTATTCTATATACAAACTGGACATATAGAGATCTAATATTGCTCGACTTGACTAAGATTATTACTCTTCAAAGAACCTGAACCTATATAATCTATTATATAATCTATTGTATATGTCACCTCAATTCGTGGATCTTAGTGCACCTCTAACACATGCAACAAATTTATAGCTGAATTATATATAGTGTTTCGACATTTTTGTTGAAAAGTATACTAATTTTTTTTACTTGGATTTGAAAAGTATTCAGAACTGACTAGAATATTAGAAAATTTCAAAATCAATCTGTGTTTGAGTTATTTGTCTACAATTTGTTCTGTACTATTGTTGGTGTTCTTGATTTTCTGATAATAGATTAAAACCCGGCATCTACATCCAGCATAGATGTACACGGCCACTAATGGGTTTCCACCTTAATTTGTTTGGTGTTATATTGGATTTAACTGGTACGCTAATTAATAGATAATGTGCTTACGGTTGTGTGAATAATCTCATGCACTCATTTATTTATCAGGCGGAGTGAAGCAACGAATATACCTACTTTAGTCACTGCCTCGCGACGTCGCGAGTCGCGGAAACGTATTTGTAGCCGGAGACCACGGACACAGAAAGAGGACAGCAGACCAAATTTTCTCATCATTGAACTTGATCTCTGCCTGCATATTTTTTGGAGAGAAGATCATTTTACTGATCCGGCTTTAAAGAAAGCCGCCAAACACACAGGAACAATAGTCTTGATACAAAAAAACACAGAAAAGAAAAACACGTTCACAAACACACTGGAGATAAAAATCCAGCAAAAACACTCCAGATTCATCCAATCAGATTTCTCGATCTCTTCTAAGCTTCGTTTGGCGTTGCCTTATATCTTCAGGGAGCAGGCGACTTCAACTCTTGAGCTTTTCCCATCAGCTTTTCTGCCCAGCGTTCCAGCTCCAAATGATCTCAGCCTGCATGCATATCGTTAACAGACCCGGCCCATCCACCATGCCGCCACAGGAAAACGAAGAAAAGCCGGTGCAATGAAGATGTGATGCTCTCAGCAACGTACTTTGCCCCACAAAGTCCAGGCTTTTTTACATCAAGGGTCTGCCTCAGGAAGTCAGGAGTAGCCGAGAACTGAGAAAATTGCTAGCTAACGCCCGATAAGATGAGCTCGCAACCACAGAGATACTTCGAATTGAGTTCTCGATGCATTCTATTCTCAGGACATTTTCTTTTGCGTGTTGTGCATTTGATGCCTCTCAAGTCTCAACACAGATGGTCCTCATTCTCATCACCTCATGCATATTCTCCCCGCGCCCTTGGCAGGTGAAGCATATTTATACTAGCTTGCAAACATTTCATTTTTTGTCTTAATCCTACCGAGTTCAGAAGTTATAGTCTTCTATTTATGAGCAACGTGCGTGCAACTATAGATTGTAGTATTATTAGGTGCATGGAGTGTTCGCACATTCTGCTTCAATTGGCCAACTACCAGCCGACTTTCTTCATGCATGTGATCAGTGATCTTTTACATCAAAATTAATTTCATGCTAAGCATTTTATGTTTTATGTTTTTTATTATCAGGTTGTTCCTTTTTCTGAATTCTGTCTCTTTGTTACAGTTTTTCCCTTGTAATCACATTCCAACTCTTTTAGGGATCCGTCAACCAGATGCAACGAGAAGGTTGAAAGGATGCTATGGACCCATGACTCAATTAAGACGCAATTAGTCACACAGTACACACATCCAATGTGAATATAAATAGTTCAACACATTCACAAAACTACTTTACCC
The DNA here is from genome assembly GCA_000325765.3 of Leersia perrieri. NCBI lineage: Eukaryota > Viridiplantae > Streptophyta > Magnoliopsida > Poales > Poaceae > Leersia > Leersia perrieri. Next base: position 16,622,334 of record CM002483.1, on the reverse strand, counting down.
ATTACTGTTGCATGCGAGATTTAAGATGCGGATGTACATATATCATGAATATGATCGGGCCGGGCGGCTTTTGTAGTCCTCGGTACAGATGCACCTAGGTTCGAAAAAAAAAACCATGTTCGGGCCTCAAAATCATAAGGACGACAGCAGGTGAGGTAGAAGTTAGCATACATAGCTAGTACTGCTTTTCAACATGGCCTTTGTAACATACAAACAAATCATACGTCGTGTGCATGTGTTTGCACACGAGTTATTAACATGGATTAATTTTTGCATCCAAGAATTGCATGTGTTCAGTCTCAAAGTCCCCATTGATTTGAACATGTCGGTCCAGTACACAGTCCCTGAGATGCTTTATCTGAGCATGTCAAGAATTAAGCTACTCTCCAATTTTCTTTTGTCTGAGAGGACATGTATACAGCTTTCTAGGCCGTCTGCATGCACCAACAGCACCGTGACCCTTCCGTACCGTACAGGACAAGAAAACAAAGAACACACAAGACAAAAAGGACGGGGCAGTGAAGTTACATGACACAGCTACGTAATTACACATTGCGCACCCCATTGGCAGCGTGTCGCTACTCGCTAGAGACCTATTGCACGGGGCATGCTGTTGGGATTTTGGTCATAAATCGGTATATTTAAATCTAGAAAAATAAAGTATTAAACATGACAAATATAAATGTAAGAATTTAAAATTAGCATTCTCAAATTGTAGCATGACTACGAGTATGAACAAATTAGAAATGAGAACACATATACCCTGTGAATTGTCTATTGTTGCTGCTGGAGGCTTTGTTGGTGTTGTCCCCTCCGTTACCGTTGCCGTTGCTATTCAAACCATCACCCGTGCCGTTGCCGTTGCCGTTCACACCATCACCTGTCTCACCCGCCATGATGTTACAAAGAAAAACATGAACTAGTCGAAGATGAGCCGGAGCAGTCGCGCCGAGATGCTCCCAAAAACTTGATTGCCCGCTATCCGTGCAAGTTAGCAAGCGGACAGAAGCTTTGGAGGCCTGCTCGTTCCAAGAACTTGTGCACGCAAGTGCTTGGAACCGGGATGAAGAAACGCAACACAGAAGTATATATTTTTCTCTCTCTATAGGAAATGAGAATCATTTTCTTTTTATAGGCAAGATAGAAGAGAATATGAAGTGACTCATGGAAGGAGAAGGGACTTGACATTCATCAATCACCATTAGCCATCCATCACTATATAACCATCAACTCCCCATAACCATAAATTAGAGTTGTTACCATTTCTCAATTAATCAATAAATTAAATCTCACAAATGTTTTTAACTTTCTCTTGATCCCATGAAGAACATATAATTTCTTGCACGATGAGCTTAATCACTCATAAAGGACATGTAACTCCTAACATGATGGGCTTAATCACACGTGAATGACATGTAACTCCTAGCATGATGAGCCTTGAAATTTATTTGATTAATTTTATTTAATTGCCTAATTAACAAATTAAATCTAACACATGCGACATGCACGGCTCACACGGATGCCTGCACCTTGCTTCAGCCAGCAGACTGCGACGCTAAACCAGACATTGTCAGCACGTTTTGCAGAATCTTCTCCTTAAATTCGTGATGCATCCTATCCTCAGCACATCGCACGGCCGGCATGCTGAGCCATCGCCGATGCACACTCAACACATTCATCATTTTCCCTCCCGCATTTGCATGCTATTTATGAGTAGTTATAGAGTGTTGTGCTAGGTTGCATGAAGACTTGGAGTATATATATATATACCGCTCCAATTTATGAGTAGCCGGCGCGGTTGGCTAGCTATTTGAGTGCATTTCTATAAATGACGACAACGACATGCATGCAAATTACTCTGAGAATGCTATTGACCTCGATTAGTGGTGCTCGTTTGCGTTTTATCAAAACACAATGCAGAACCCTGATGAGCACTCTTAGAACATGAAACACTGCAACTCAAATTCTCGATGCATCACATTCCTAACTATGTTTGGCATCCTTATCTGGACTTTATTTGGCAGTGTCCACAGGCCCTCTTCCTCATTGATCTTCTTGCAACGAAAGTGGATGCATCAGCTGTATATATGGTGGCCTGGCCAAGTTATGACGCATCAAGATTATCATTCTTATATTGGTATTTACTTGTTGATATACATAGCAAGGTAATTAAATTAAGATGTCGTGTTCCACCAAACACCTAACCAGTTATTTATCTGGTGAGAGGTAAATTATACAGTTAGCATAAGAGCCACATACGCATGCTTTGTGCAAAAGAAAACAAAAAGACACCTGCCTTCTCCAAGTTACTACCATATAGAGTACCTCATTGGCTCATTGCTGGGTGCTAATCGTTACCGGTTGGGGAGCCGGCGCAAATTTTCAGTGCCCGTCAAATGGGTTGAGGAGAGCATAAACCAAAGGAGCTGGCTCAATCCGTCACAACAATGCCAAATCAGCCATTCACAAAATTACGTACAAATTTAATCTAAAAATCATCACTATGACAAGTCCAAGCCAATGACCTAGATCTAAAAATTTGTCATAACGCAATATGGAACTAATCAAGAAACATAACAAGCAAGAGTCCTGGGTCACCGATTGATGCCGAGGTCGTTGTCACCTCTGCTGGAATCAGCGTCGCCAAGCCGCTCCACCGGGGTGACTGTCACAGAAGCCGCCACTGTCGGTACAGATGCCAAGGCCGTCATCGAGGCCAAGGCCAAGGCCGCCTCCACTGGGGCCACTGTCGCTAAGGTTGTCGTCATCGAGGCTACCGGCGCCACTGAGGTCGCCATTGCATTCGCCGCTCGTGCACCATTGCCAGACGGGCCCCGCAGCTACTTTGACCCGTCGCCGCCGTTTGGCCCTCGCACTGTCCTGCCCACGACGACTTGGGCGGCAACTGAACGGGACGAGCGCCACCGCTTCCCATCCACTTCCTTCCATTTTGACAACCTGACCACTAGGCCAAAAAGATTTTTCCGGACGCCTGTCCTATATTTTTGTAGGCGACACGACACCGGAGCCGTCTGCAAAAATAGCAGGCGGGGCGCCGCTGAGTTCGCCTGCCTGGAAAAAAATTATTACAGAAGATGCACCTTGCTGTCCGCCTGTAAAGATCACTTTATTTTTGTGGGCAAAGCACTAACTGACTCGCCCGCTAAATTATGTTTTTTACATGCGGGCGACAAGGTGCACCACCTCGAAAAAATGCTTAGACCTGTTGTCCATGTAATTACGAATGACGGATGGCACGGGTGGCCTCGGTCTTATCTCCCTCCCCAGCTCTCTCCCTCCCTCCCCCTCTCTTTCCCTCTCTCCCTATCCCAGCTCTCTCCCTCCCCCGGCTATGGCGGCTGGGAGCGGCAGCACGGCGGCATGAGGCGAATGGCGGTAGGTGAGCGGCCAGCGCACGTCGACGCGCGGACTCCACGACAACAGTGTGGCCCTCCAGATCTGGATCTGGAGGGACTGGCGCGTCAGCGGGCTCGCGGTGGCTGCGGCAGCGGCGGACGGCACGGCCCTCCAGATCTGGATCTAGAGGGACTGACGCTCGACAGCCGATGAACGGCGGTGGGCGGCTCGCTCGGAGGCGGCCGCCACAACAACGGCCCGGTATGCGCCGGCCGGTAGCAGGCCCGGGGGCAGCAGCAGATCCAGGTCGGCGGCGGTGCGGCCTCCCACTGGCGGCTGGCCTTTTTTGAATTTTATTTTATACATTTTCTTGTGCGTGGGTGTCGGCCCGCCTGATTTTTCCAGGCGATATGAAATGGGCGCCTCATCCACCCGCTCGAAAAAACGGTCTTACCCACCCGTAAAAACCTTTTTTTTGTACTAGTGGACGGCTAACAAAGCTAGATGGCCGCGACAGTGGTGGCGAGGCTTTCTTCCTTTTCGTCGCGGCGGCCACAACACCACCTGGATGATTTGTCGGCGACGCTGGGGTGGCCAGATGCTTTTGGCGCCGCTCTGGCAAGATCCTACCCCCATGACCAGATCTGGCCAATGGATCCAGCCGGGTTTGTGGAGGCAGCGTGGCGGGAGCACGCTGACGGGCGGCGACGGGCAGATGTGCACGGCGACTGCGGGAAGGCGAAGATGACGGTGCGTGAACTAGCAGCACGACGGAGGCACGTGCGGGGTGGAGATGCTGCCATCGGCGTGTCGGCGACCAGCTCACGGTCAGCGACGGTAATGGGGATGACCTGATTCGGCAGTCCACGGTTGGCAAGGTACCGTCTACATCCTGGGCATGACATCGGCACTGTAGGTGGAGTGATCTGGCGGCACGGTCATGACTAGGCGGATCCTGATTTCCGTAACACTGCGAGTCTAACAAGAGGAAGCTCATGCATACTAATTCCAGAGGTATGGTTTTTCTTGAAGCGACCCAAGTAGACGTAGTTATGAGGTGGTGCAGCTGCGGAGTCGGCCATGCTGGTGTAGCGGTATGGAGGCCAGGTGGCGGGCACACCTCATAGCGATGATGACGAGGAGCATGCTCATGGGCTTCGACTCTGTGTCTGGATCTGGTGCTAACAGCGTACTTCGTGTAGGGTTTGGCGTGGCATGTTGAGGGGTATCATCAGCATGTCATAGGTGGCGGCAAGACGATGGCGGTGGGGTTTGGTGACCCGAGGGTGAAGCGGGTATCTAGGCCGAGGAGTTGTTTACAGTTTGTGCGCCAAGCAGGTTTTACAGACTTGCGGTGGGCCCCATTCCAGATGTATGTTCTCTTGCGGTGGCGTCTTTGCCGTTTCAAAATGACCGAGTGAGATTGATGGTTCAGTTTTTCCCCGTCGAACGGCTAGGCCAAGGCGTTTTTTTTTTACTATGGTTCCCAATGCATCCCACTTCGAAAAAAGTTACCATAACGTGGAGTCTAATCACAGAACGCCCAACAAGAGTCGACAACGCTCAATATGTTCTCGATCATACTACGATGGATTCATGCATTTGTTGACTAGAACACGGAGGACTGGCAGGGAGGGTTTCTTGCTTGTAGGGTAGAGGTCGAGTAAAATCATGCTGTGATGCCTTAAGTGTATTTGTGAAACTGACCTCAGACTCTGCATCAATATATACAGCAATATGTACTGTACATACTTGCATCCGTGGCAACTCCATATTATATGTACTGCTTTAAGGGGTGTCATAAGTAGTGGCATGTGGATTGAACTGAGTTTCTGTGCTAGAAGCGTGGCTGTCACGTGTGGTGGGGATTCAAAGCCCAAAGGCTGATCCGCTGATGCTTAACACATGCTAGCAGGAGCCCCGCGCGTTGCCGCGGGGCCATTAAAAAGTTCGTAGCATCACTTAAGGATCTTGCACAATAATGACAATACTCCATAAACAATTGAGCGGAAGGTATTTAAATAACAGTAAAATATGAACACATTTATAGTTGAATTTTTCCCTACGATCTTGTATATAACCATAGGCATGAGCTTATGGTACAAACAATAGACAAAAGGAGATCAACAGGCAATTCCCTTTTGTACAGACAATGCTACCAATGGCAGCTTCATTTACATCATGAAGATGTTACATATTCCAAACAAAATGGTGCATCAAACAATCACCATCAATAATTTACTATTTTTGTTTTTCTCTATTAGTGGTGACTGTTTTCTTTTACCAAAATAAAATGTTGCATGTTACATTTACCTAGCTAGAGAGGTCAAAGTACCAAATTAATTGAAAAATAGCTATTTGGTAGAGGAAAAAGCTACGCAAAACCATTTTTGGCATGTAACACATACAAATAATTCAGAAAAGGGCAATACTAATCATATGAGAGAATAACTCTGTTTAGAAGTATATGAGTTGTTTAGCCAATTTACTACAAATGATGAAATTTTAGATCAGAAAGCGCATAGAGTACCACTGTCCAAACCATTTTTCTTTTGATCTTGATGTATGCGTGAAGTCAAAGAAGTACCTCCCAGAAGAACAGTGGAATGCTGAGATTGAATGCAACATGCTAATTGAATGGTCTGGATTAACAAATGACGTGGCTCTCTGGATGGATGAATAGTGAATTTTCCCGACGTGTGCTTTATAAGGTTTTATTTATATGATTTAAATAAGATTCTTTTTCATACACTAAAAATACAACGCTCAAATTATGTGCCAGGAATGTACTAGCATTAATTAGCGATACTGAGCCTTACATACTACTCCCTCCGGTTCTATAATTTTTGACGTTTTGGATACATGTAACTTTTAAAATATTTAGTTTTAAAACATAATATATATATATATATATATTGGCCTACTTTCATAAATATATAAATTTCTTAGGATATTTAATTATCTATATTCTAGTAAAATGCAATGATCAAAACTATATTTTGAAGACTGTGTCATTATCCAAAATATGAAGAATTATGGAATGGAGTAATGCATTGTAAAACTACAATTATACATGCTAATACATTGTAAAATCACAAAATCCTCAGGAATGGGAGCTACCATATCATCGAGTAGGAAAAAAAAGCAGAATTACAAATATCAAAAAGTAGATGTAAAGAGTTAAAATATCACAATGGCTCCAATTTTTAAAGCATCACTGAAATAGGGTGACACGTTATTCGCATTAAACACAACCACACCCAGCACAAAGCAAATCGGCCGGTTACAAAAGTGATTGATAAAAACAAAATTACAATGCCAGGGAATCGATATTTAAATGTGTTACAAAAACCAAACGTCCTGGTTATTAACACAAGACTTTAATTAGATAACCAATGCATATATAGATTGTTCTCTGTATATGTATATCAAAACCACCACATGAAGCAAAAGCAGCACACGAAATGTGTCCAACCAGGTAGCCATATAGCCACCACCTGATCTAGTCACATCGATCAGTATAATTAGTTCAGTACTTGTAGTCCTTAACGTGAAGGCTCTCGGATGCACCTTCACCAAGAACAGCATCACCCTTGTAAGTACCAAGGGTAGCCTCAGAATTAGCCTTGCACCTTGCAAGCAACGCCGCCCTAGCCTTCTCAATGTTCTCCACCTTACCACCCCAAGCCTTGAGAGTGCTCTGCTGCAGTGCACGCCCAAATGAGAACGACAGCGACCACGGCTTCTTGGTGCTCAGCTTGTTCATCGCGTTCAAGTTCACCGTCGCCTCCTCCTCGCTCTGCCCGCCGGAGAGGAACACGATCGCCGGAACGGCGGCCGGCACGGTCCTCTGGAGCGTGCGCACGGTGTACTCGGCGATCACCTCAGGCTTCACCTTGTTCTTGCTCTCCGAACCCGGTGTCACCATGTTGGGCTTCAGGAGTGTGCCCTCGAGGAGGACGTGGTGGTCGTTGAGCGCCTTGTAGCACGCGGCGAGCACGACTTCCGACACGTAGGCGCAGCGGTCGATGTCGTGCGCGCCGTCGACGAGGATCTCCGGCTCGACGATCGGCACGAGCCCGTTCTCCTGGCACACGATGGCGTACCGAGCCAGGCCGTGCGCGTTGAGGTCGATGGACAGCTGCGACGGCTCGAATTGGGGCCCGATCTTGAGCACGGCGCGCCACTTGGCGAACCGTGCGCCGGCGTCGTAGTATTTCGCGCACGTCTTGCCAAGGTCGTCGTGCCCCTGCGTGGTGGTCTCGCCGTCGGCGCCGGCGATCGCGATCGTGCCCTTGTCGACCTTGATCCCCGGGAGGACGCCGCCTTCCTTGAGGACGTCGACGAACGGCTTGCCGTCCTTGGTCTTCTGGTAGAGCGTCTCCTCGAAGAGGATCACGCCGCTGAGGTAGGGGAGGACGCCCGGGGCGCAGAAGAGCAGCTCGCGGAGGGCGCGGCGGTTCTCCTCGGTGTTCTCGACGTTGATGCTGGCGAACCGCTTGCCGATTGTGCCGGTGGATTCATCGGCGGCGAGGATGCCCTTGCCGGGTGTGCCGATGTAGGCAGCGTTCTTGATGAGCTCGTCTGCAAGATAGTAGCAAACATTGATATTTTTATTTAGCGAAAAGAAAATGTGACAGCGTCTCCACACACAGAGATACTGATTTATCCCAACCGTCGGGCATAACCTATGTCCTATGCTGCCCAATGTTATTAACTAATCCACAAAAGGCTAGCCTTGAACAGATTAGTATAGAATATAATTTCTGCTACCAGCTCGAACATGTATATATGTCACACATCACCGTAATTCTACCACAAATGATGCACAATTTAGAACTACATAATGCATTTGTACAAGTCAAACACGATATAATACCTTAAAATACAACAAAACTCGTGAGTACATATTTTAAGATAAACCTAATACATAAGCACATACACAATAAGAGGATAAGAAAAAGATTGCACGAGTGCAGTTGGATGGATCCATACCCTTGTACTTGCCACAGTAGGCCGACATGGTTACGGATGGATCAAGAGAGATTGGAAGGCAACGACCAACGGAGATAGAAAAGGAGAAGGGGGAGGAGGGACAACTATGAGGAATGAGACAAGAAGGAAGGGGAGAGGTGGCCTTGTGAAGAGGGCGAGAATTTTAGTTCGTGATCAATAATAGGGTACATTAGCTGTACTGACAATAATAGTATGGCTATCTATTGGCAGGGGTGGTCTTGACGAGGAAGCAATGGGGACCATTGCAAACATCGCCCAGGAAAAAGGTGCCTAATTGTTTATGAAAGCAAGCGAATAGTTTATTGCTTCTATATATAGCATGTTAGGTTTTCTGCTAACAGTAAAAAAAATTCAGTTTAGCAGCCTAAATATTCACGGCCAAGCTCTCATATATATTTCTAATATAATGTTTTTCGCTTTCAAATAATATCAAATGGAAAAATGCTACTAGGTATTAAAATTGTATAGCTCAATGAGATCTACATCTTTGTAATTGTAAGTTCTTTTATCATATGAGATTGTTTAGGTTCGCAAATCTTTGTTACATGATTTCATATATATATGTTTCTTAAAATAGGATTATACACAGTGTTTGACCTTTAAAACATTCAATGAAAATTTCTTTTAATTCTGATTGAGGTGAACCAAAGTTTTTATACGCTTACAATATTCCTTTTAGTATATGACATGAGTCATATTTTCAGAATATTTCCTTTAATCTGGTTAATCACTGATGTCATGTTGCATATAACATGTCAGCTCATATAGACTTAACTTGATAGTAGTGAACAATTATATAAAAAAGAAATATTCTAAGGAAATTTGGACATGAACATATTATAGAAAATAAGAAAATATTGTAAGGATCTTAGAGAATTTTAATTCATCTAATAGGAGTATATACCATAAACTTTTAAAACTTGGTCAAATGATTCTCACAGGCAGGTCTCTTATAGCATCCTTGTACTAATCGATTAGTGTGGACGTTGTTCTAAGAGGCCACGAGTGAAAATTAACATATAGGAGTATATAGCATCCTTGCTCAAAGAGGTTGCTCTAATAGTTTTGCTATATATTTATGTATGTACTAAATAGGAGTTAACGTACATAGTTTGTTTTGATCAATACCAATAAATAATTATCAAAATTTCAGTGAGTGTTGGGCATTTTTGTGTATCTCTTTGGTAAAATTTTGGGGTAATATTCCAATTTGATTACAATAAAAACATCATCCTTTTTACTGTTATAAGAAATAAAAAAACTAAATTTGCACAAAACTACAAGTAATTTGACTAAAGATGTTGTTTCATAAAACTACAGTAGTACTACTAAAATTTTCACAAATTACAAGTTAAATGAAGTATCACAATACTACAAAATTAATTAACAAATTAACAAAAAACTATATATTTAACTTTACTTTAACAAAATATAACATATTTATATATCCAAGGTAATAGGAATGGTAGGGATTTAAAACTCTACATATGTAGTTCAATGATAATTTCAATATAAAATCTATATATATATTTGTGATACATACACTTAAATCTATAATCTATAGTTTTGTAATAAATTTAGTGTTATATCTGTATTTTTGTGATATACAAATTAAATCTATAGTTTTGTGATAGTTTGGTCAAAGAAATTGTAATTTTGTGAAATTTATTTAAACCAAAATAAAGGTCTATCTTCGTTAGCATCTCATCTTTTTTTTTTGATAAAAATAATAGTTTAGGAATAAACCAAACACCCATAAATACCAGGATGGCCAGTTCAATTGAGCAAACAAAACAGTTATTTGACACCAATCTGTTGTTATCTGTATTCATCAATGATGAGAGAAAAATCCATCGTGTGAACAGAACCAAATTAACGGCATGCTAGGCTTGGGGATCAGGATATCAGGATATCGGACAATCTGATTCTTCAAGCCAAATGAAGAACACGATATAGCTGAATGTTGAGCGTACAAAGCTTTAGCTTTTGCAAAGGCAAGAAAATTAAACCTAGAAAACAAATCCTCTTCACTCATGTTCTTCATGCCTCATATATATTCTCATTCTTAGCATGCCTCACTGCCCGTAACGCTCAATCAACGTGTGTACCGCACCCATCCTTAGTCTTTATATACTTTTAACACTATTTATAGGCTGAGGAATATTCACGTGCAACTTTCATAATAATTGCTAAGAATTTAATACTATCGCATTGTCAATTTATCGCACTGGACTCTACTATTGACAACGGATCAAAAGTGTGCATACTCTTAGGTCAGTATGCCAGGCTGTGGTTCCATGCATGGGTCGTTGTACTCGCCCGTGACAGGAACTGCACCACTCTAGCAAACCTTGGATCAGGCTGCATCGACGCAACAACGTGTGGCTGAATCTGCCGTCACTACTGTAGAGAAGAGACAACCGATGTGTGGTGCACCGGAGGATTTGGGGCCATTCCTCTCAACTCCATGCATTGCCCACGATGGCGCTGTGTCGACAACAAACTAACTGCCGCCTGTGCTATTGTGGTTAAGCAAGCGATCAACCAGGTCGATCGGCTTCTCCTTCCCAGCGCATCCCACTCCGAGAAAAGGTTTTCAAATGCACAAAGGGCCACACACTCATGTACACAATGTGAAAACTGAACATCTTAGTCTATATGATATTCAGATCTTTGACTCTTAGCTAGACTAGCTAGCTAGTTATACGCATCAATATATCTGTACTAGATCCGCAAAGTGTATGCATTGCAAGTTTGCAACACGCCAACACCCCAAGTTGTGCATGCTATTTATGGGCGGTCACACGATCAATATATATCTGTGTGAGCTGGTTGGTGTCCTTTATATATATACATGCGCGTGCGCGCCGTACATATGTGACAATTCAAAGCCTAAACGGAATGGATAAACTGATGTCCCCTCCCGGTCTCTACTTCAACACAAATTTCCTTATGATTAATTAGTTCTCATATACTCCATCTATTTCGTAATATAAGTCGTTTTAATTTTTTGCTTGCAGTCTTTGACCATTCAAAAAATTATGGAAGTTTCATTTAATTTGTTTGTGACTTTATCATCAAAATAGGTTTAAGCATGACTTATTATTTTTATATTTGTATAAAATTTTTGAATAAAACGAATAGTCAAACGTTGTAAGTAAAAATTGACTTACATTATAAAACGGAGGTATAGTACTTAAAGTGCATCTCTCCGTTTATATATGTACCAGTGATCTATGTTACAAATTAAAGTTGCTGAAAACAATATCAGGCATACCCAACATTTCATCCTACTAACAAAAATAAATGGCTTAATTGGATTTATACAATTGCAATTTTCCTGATTTAAAAAATGTCATTATTATTAATATCGTGAAACATGTTGTGTGCTACTGAAATTTTATAAAATTGGAACCGTCTCATAGTAGTCATGTGTTCCATCAGTATCTGCCCAGGTCATCCTCTTCCATCTCCTCTAGCGAACTCGTCCATGTCCTAAACCAAGTGACTTCATGGCCGTACAAAAAACCACGGCGAGGGGAGTGGCACGGAGTCGAAGTCAGGCACTTAAGCACAATGGCTAATGGATACAAGCACAGCTCAACACAGTCGACTCTACTGGAGACGGTGGCCGGGGTGCCGGGCATGGTGAGCGCCATGCATGTTGTGCTGCTCAGCGATCACAATGGCTAATGGATACGTGCACTACCTCCTCCATCCTTCCTAGGTTTTTATATTCTAACATTACAGCTACAGGACCTTACTGCCAAAATCAGTTCAATACAGTTGGGCTCTGATACAGATCTGAGAACTCAGTCTGGGAGGGCCAGGGCATCATCTAACGTCGAAAAAACTCTATCTGAGATATGCTTCACCATTCAGATGCCCTAACCACAATTTCGTTTTGGGAAAACTCTGCCTCGCCAAGAGTACAATTCTTTACTTGGTTGCTGGGAAAGGACAGGCTGCCGACAAGGGTGAACCTGATACAAAAGAACATCGTCGACTCAGCCAGCTGTGAGATCTGTAAGCGCGACAGTGAAGATGGTAATCATCTGTTCCTGAACTGCTCCTTTGCAACCTCCTTTTGGACGGCGATTGGTTTCTCGCCATCCACGGATTCAGTTCGGGTCTGTATGCTATCTCAAGCCATCCCAGGCTCCCGCAGAAAGAATTCGTGTGTTTTTTCATCCTTTGCTTCTGGAGAATTTGGACGCATAGAAATGATGTCGTGTTTAACAAGATGCCCCCGTCTGTTCTATGTCTGCTTAGACAATGTATTGATGATTGTACCTTGTGGACAGAAAGGCTAAAACTAGATGACCGCTATGTCACGGTCAGATGGAAAAAAAATCTTCGGCGACGCGATCGCAATTCGCAAGTCTGTAATTTTTCCCTGTAATTTGTCTATGGACCGCTTCTTTGGACTTAGTCCATTCTAATGAAAGTATGCAGGTGGGGAAGCTCTCCCCCGGTGACCTTTCGAAAAAAAAAAACATTATTCATAGGCATGAGAAACATTCAGGACTTTTATAGTTGCTAAAAATTGCATACTATTTAAGTGTCAACTTGTCACAATAGACACTATTGACCACAGATCAAAGGTGTGCATTGATTGGTCATTATGCCCGGATTGTTCCATGTTGGTCGAGCTCAGACATGGCAGGTACTAAACACCACTCTGGCACATCTTGCATCGGGCTGCACGTCGACCAACCGTGCTCACTCTCAAACCAGCATGACTTCGAGAAGATACAGATGACGTGTGGTTTCATCTGGCCGTTACTCTCAATTCCTGAACTCCATGCATCTCAAAGTATCCGAAAGGTCTTCCTGGAAGAAATTAAGCGGCACACCACGAACTTCTTCTCAACATGGCGTCTACACAAAAAACGCTTAAAACAATCTCGATCAATAATGTTGTGCCTACTAGCTCGTTAGATAGATCGATGTGGCCAGTGATGGATCTACCGGTCACTGAACCGCACCATGCATTAGGCTAGAAGCCAACACAGTCCCATGTACACCCACGCAAGTTTGTCGCGTCATCAAAATACTCTACTCCACCAAGAGCACACGAGCGCGATAGGAAGAGCAAGCTAGACATGCAGGGGTTTCTTAAATAGTACTACCTCCCTCCTAAATTATAGGTATTTATCGGTTTCCGCACATCACGTTTGACCATCCGTCTTATTCAAAAAATTTATAGAAATATAAAAATAAATAAGTCATACTTGAAGTATACCTAATAATAAAATAAATCATAACAAAATAAATAATATATTCACAAAATTTTTGAATAAGACGGATGGTCAAACATGATGTTCGAAAGTCAACAAATATCTACATTTTGGGACGGAGGTAGTAGGGTTCATGTTCCGTGTGCATCCTACCGGCATGGATTCCACAGTTTGGTTCAAGTTCCCTGTGCATCCTACACCCAGCCCTTTTCATATGCATCCTACTCATCACGACATTGTGCAGGATGCAACGCTAGCCGTCCGCTAGCCGTTCGGCCCTATCACCCTGTCTCTTTGCCTCGAAACACTAAAATCGTTGAGGTCACGAAGTTTAATGTGCCCGCTAAGGTAGATTAGTACAGCAACTGAGCTCTGGAGGTCATGCTAGCTATATAGTATAGTGGAGGAGTAGTTAGAGCCTACGCAGTGATGACTTGCTAACCAAGTAACCAACACACAAGTTATATTCATGATTGAATCGATCTGTGCAGTACATCGACTATGTCCTGTTACATTTAAGTGATATACTTGTCTATAAAGCTGTGACATGAAATTTTGCATTGTAAAACATAGTTTCATTCATCAAGTCAAATGTTATTAGATGGCATAGCCCTTTTGAAAACCACACAATAAAACTATGCATTGAGAATGACCTAAGAGCATCTCCATTGTGTATATAAATCGACCATAGTTGCAAAAACTCGAATCAAACACAATGTGTGAGCCAATATTTATGTGCCAGACAAAAACATCGCACTCTAAAGTCAACCTGAGATGGATTAAAAAACTGCATGCGCTACTGCTTCAAAGAGAAAAGTGTAAAGACGCTACTTACTTTACCATTCTTTTGCCCTTTAGCCATGGGCTCCATCCATTATTTTTCACTTCAGCCATGGGCCCCATCAAGTCGACTCTCACACAATAGCAACCGCGCGCATGCGAACTGTGAAATGCATTGAAACGGACAAAACACTGAAGATGCTCTAAGAGCAAGGTTAATAGCAGCGCCCACTGCTGGCGGTAGCTTGCCCCACGTCAGTTCACCATCCATCTAATAGCTAACCAGTACAACAAATAGGTTGTATCATATGTGTCTACGTGATCAGAGCAATGCTATTTTATTCCTTGGTCTCTCTCCTTAATTATTAACTTTTGAGAACGCGTGGCGCCAGTTACTAGCTCCTCACAGGCATAGTATGGCCCACTTTCTTTGCAGAATGTGTGCAGCCCGGCGATAATATAGTCATCCGCTTGCCCTGTCTTTTATACTCTCTCCATGCCAGCTCATCTTCCAAGTCTATGTGGCATTTTAATCGCCCACTTCTAAACCTTATTGTACCTGCTCTAAGAAGACATGGGGCCATGTCACAGCAGAAAGGTGTGATTGCACGAGAACCAGGGGTGGGGGTGCTCGCTTGGGTTCGGCCCAAACCAGCGTGGGGGTGGACCACTGATCACTCTGCCATAGAGTGATGATTGATCTCTTTGGAGCTTAATCAGCATGTTGTTGCGCATGTTTCCGCAGCCTAGGTGTGATCAGCACGTTGTCACGCATGTTTGCCCAGCTTAGGTGTTTCCTGTAGTGGATCGACTAGGCACCGAACGGCACCAAGCGTTATGCCAGAGGAAAAAACAGTCGCACCCCCACGCAAGTTGCCACATGAAGAAGGTATCTTGTTTCACCGGGAGCAGACGAGGAACCAACTCAAGATTTTCAACGCTGGATTCACCTTCCCTGTGCATCCTACTCTTATAAAGCTTTTCACACGCATGCACAATCTCATTCTCATCAAAGCATCGTGCGGAATGTACAACACCCTCCTCATCGACCCTCGACCAACATGTCCCTTTGCCTCGAAACATTAAAGAAGTGGAGGTGGGGAAGCTTTATGTGCTATGTTGGATAAATTGGTAGTAGCGCAAGCGTGCAACTAAGATTTGGAGGTCTTGCTGACTATATATTTCCTCCATCCAAAAAAATTCCACATTAATCGGAGAAAAAAATAGTGTTGGAGTACAATTTATAATTTTAGAAATAAAATAAGTCATATAAAAAACATGTAGAGTATATATAGAAATATAATTTAGAAATAACCTATATTCGGAATTTAAAAAAGGTCGAGAGTCCGTATAGAAACAGAACTTATAAATAAGTTAAATTTGCAATTAAAAATATGGAATATTAAAAGCTAGTCTAGAGTCCATGTAGAAATACAACTATAAAATAACTAAAATTTGAAACTAAAAGTATAGAATATTGAAAGAAGAATCTAGAGTTAATATAGAAATACATTACACAAATAAATGAAATTTAGGATTAAAAAATAAGCAAATTTGAAAGAGAGCGTAAATTTAATGTATAAATACAATTTTAAAATAACTGAAATTTGGAATTCAAAACTAAAACATTTTGATAGAAGAGTTTAGAGTCCATATTAAAATACAATTTAGTTATAACTAAATTCATGATTAGAAAAGTAATAAAATTTAAAAGCCAGTTTAGAGTATATAGAAATGCAATTCAAAAATAAGTAAAATTCAGAATTACAAAAATAAGAATATTAAAATATAGTCTAGAGTTCATATATAAACAAAATTTCAAAATAACTAAACTGAAATTAATAAATTATAAATATTGAAATAATAGTTCCTTGAGCTCCTAATGTTTTCCGAGTTGAAAGACTTTGCACGATAGATATTTAAAAACAAAATTCCTCAACAATGGACTCCACCGGGCCACACGCCAGGCACGCAATGATCTAGCTCATGCAAGCATGCACAAGACGAACGACAAGGTGGCAAATGACTGAAGATATAGTTGTAATGAGGATGACAATGAATGATCAATCTTAAGGGCAAAAATAACAATTGTATTAGGTTGTGGCAATCGCAAGTGATCTCAAGGGCACGAGACAACAAATGAGCTAAACAACACAACAATAGCAGGCATGCTTGCGTGCATTGTACACTTTAGCGACAAAGACGCTTAAGTTAAGTGAGATAGCAAGCAAGTGTCAAGGAAATAATGTTAGCAATACAAGTGAGTTCGAAGGTTGATTATTGGTAAGCTCTCACGGACAGTAATAGTGATAGCATTGTCAATTGAGTTTGAGGGTTGGTTGTTAGTAAGTTGTTGCAATAATATGGCTATAGGCTTAAATGGATTAGTGTGTAGGAGAAAGAAAGGGGGTAAGATGCTGTAGTAGGGTCAATGGTCGAGGGATGAAGAAAAAATGTTAGAAAAATTAACAAAAAAATATAAACCATTAATTAGTTTGAAAATCATATAATTAATTGGTAGAACCGGTTTGGAGTATGATAAACCATTAAAGGAACCAAAGACTTACATGTTTAGAAGTTTAAGAAAAAAATATAAATCAACATAAATTTAATTGAATATAGTCATGCAAATGCGCAGGCCACCATGCTATTTTTAATGTGTTTAGGAAATAAAACACACCTTAGGTAGTTCGGAAAGCGTGCAAATATAAAAATAGGGAAAAATCGCAAAAAAGACTTTTTTTAGAAAAAATTCGGTATGCTTCTGCGAAATTTTTTAGAAATAATAATTTTTGCGATTATTAATCGAAATAATAATTTGACAAGAATCAAAAATAATCATAAAAAGAGGAAATAATCGAAATAATAATTTGACAAGAATCGAAATAATAATGTCGATTGCTGCACTATGCTACAAATTTAGTTTGACGCTGCAACGTTTGACGCTGCCTTTCGGTGAACTGTGCTAAAATAACCGTAAAAAGAGGAAAAATAATTGTAAAAAATATTATTTCTAAAATGGTGTGTTTTTACGTACGCACGTTTTCCAAACTACCAAACGGTATGTTTTTGAAAAAAAATTACATGAAAGTTGATAAAAAAATTTAAAATAATCTTAAAATTTTAAATTTTTGCGATTCTTGTCAAATTATTATTTTGATTATTTCCTCTTTTTACGATTATTTTTCCTCTTTAAATTTTAAATTTTGATTCTTGTCAAAA
>CM002483.1:16589813-16604699 GCA_000325765.3 Leersia perrieri | reverse complement strand
CTAAATTCGTTGCACAGTGCAGCGATCGACGTTATTATTTCGATTCTTGTCAAATTATTATTTCGATTCTTGTCAAATTATTATTTCGATTATTTCCTCTTTTTACGATTATTTTTTATTCTTTTCAAATTATTATTTCGATTAATAATCGCAAAAATTATTATTTCTAAAAAATTTCGCACAAGCATACCGAATTTTTTCTAAAAAAAGTCTTTTTGCGATTTTCCCTATTTTTATGTTTGCACGCTTTCCGAACTACCAGGGTGTGTTTTTTGAAAAAAAGAATTACGTGAAAGTTGTTCAAAAGGTCAAATTAATCTATTTTTTAAGTTTAAAATAGCTAATACTTAATTAATCATATACTAATGTCATTTCTCGTTTTACGTGTAACTGTTAGACTTATATTACGTACGTACGCACATATGCATGGCTACCGTTAGATGGCCTGGCGGTAGGTGTCGTGCCGCCACGCCGCCCGACGGTAGGCTCCCTTCCGCCGCGCCGCCTTGCGGTAGGCACCTATTTCTGTAATTCACCCCTCCGCCATTTATTTTTGTAATTTTTCATAAAAATATTAATATTTCTTAAAAAAAAAGTCGCACTTAGATGAATCATGTCGTGCTCATCAAGTACCATATAAAAGCCGTTGTGTGAACTAAACCAAAATTAACAGCGTGCTATAGCTTGGGGTTAGGATCGGACAATTCATATTCATCAAACCAAATGAAGATCAACACGACGTAGCAGAACGTTGGGCGTACAAAGCTTTAGCTTTCTCAAATGCGAGAAAAATCTAAAAAAACAAATCCTCTCTTGCAGTCGTGTTCTTCATGCCTCCATGCCTCACCGCCTGATACCAGTCAATCAACTTGTCTTCCTCCTCCATCCTATATTCCAATATCTGTATACACTAACACTCACTACACCATGTAGATTCAACATCAAGCCATCTGTCGCTAGAAGTCACCTATAACGTCACAATGTCTGTCGCCAAAGACCTTTAGCGATAGAAGTAGTGTGTCGTTGTAAGTCCTATCGCTAAAGACCTTTCCTCACAGACAAAACTTTTGACGACAAACGGCATGACGTTATAGTTCAGTTTTGGCGACAAACTAATCTTTTACCCACAGACATGTTTAAACGCAAACTACCCTTTACCAACAGACGATATGTTGCAAATTTTGTTTTGGCGATAGAAATCAATAATAATAATAATAATCACTCATCATCCATCGATGCAATTTCCATTACAATTAATCAGAACAAAAAAAAAATCAAAGTTACAGCAAGATTCATCCAAAATGTCATTAACCCAGATTTCATATTACTCTTCAAGAAAGTGCAACTTCACTCCAAATTCCATTACAGTCATTGAAAACATGTACCTGGACCATGCAAGCTAGTATCCATACTGGTCCAATATAGGTCACAACATGTAGTCATCCAAAAGCTAGCTATATATATCAGATACTTCTTACAATATTAGTTGCTCAAAATATCATAATGTCACAATCTGCTAGCATGTGACAACTGACAAGTATCAAGCATTTTGGAGGACTGGGCCGGCTAGCTAGGACCATATGGAACATCGATCACCGTTGCTAACGACGCCTGTACGTTGCCGTTTCTTGCACGGTTGAGTTGGTCTCACTTAGATGAATCATGTCGTGCTCATCAAGTACCATATAAAAGCCGTGGTGTGAACTAAAAGCCGTGGTGTGAACTAAACCAAAATTAACAGCGCGCTATAGCTTGGGGTTAGGATCGGACAATTCATATTCATCAAACCAAATGAAGATCAACACGAGTAGCAGAACGTTGGGCGTACAAAGCTTTAGCTTTTGCAAATGCGAGAAAAATCTAAAAAAAACAAATCCTCTCTTGCAGTCGTGTTCTTCATGCCTCCCATTCGTAGCATGCCTCACCGCCTGATACCAGTCAATCAACTTGTCTTCCTCCTCCATCCTATATTCCAATATCTGTATACACTAACACTATTCATAGGAGGCATCGACAATATTCACAACTTTCATAACTGGGAAGAGTTTCGTACTATCGCATTGTCAATTTGTCGCAACAGACGACATTGAGAACGTACGGATCGATCAAAAGTGTGCATAGGTCATACTCAGTGGAAACAATCACTACCACTCCAGCACACTTGAGTCAGCTGGCTGCATCGACGCATCGACGTGTGGCTGAATCCGCCAAGACAAACCACCATGCCGCTTGGAAGAGGCAGACCACATGTGGTGCATCAAGGCCGTTCCTCTCAACTGCGAGAATTGCCCACACGCGACGGCAGTGTCGACAACAAAAAAACCACCGCCAGCACTATACTGTGCTCCACGCAAAAACAACGGAAGTTAGATTCTCCTTCCCTGTGCATCCCACTCCGAAAAACATTTTCATATGCACAAGCTAGGCCGCACACACGCATGTATGCACAATCTAATAATTACTGAAACGTCTGAGTCTATATGATCTTCACATCCTTGGCTCCCAGACGGCCAGACTAGCTTGTTATACGTATCCATTATGTACTAGAAGTGTATGTATTGCAAGTTTGCAACTCGCTAACACCCCAAGTTATGCATACTACTTATGGGCCGTGTCACGAGAAATATGTAGGTAATCTGGGTTGCTGTCCTATGTACACACGCACGTCATACGTGGCAATATTCAAAACATAAATGGAATAGATTAGCTGATGTCCCCTCGTGGCCTCTACCTCAACACGAATCTCCTTATTAGTAGTTTTCATATACTTTAAGTAGAGCTCTCAATGATTCCTCAAAAAAAAAAAAGTAGAGCTCTCAATGTATGTACCAGTGATAATATGTTACAATATTGTTAATAATAATTAGGCTTACCTAACCTTCATCCTACTTAAAAAAAGATAGGGGCTAAATGGATCCATGCAATTACAAATTTTCTGATTTGGAAAAAATATCATTGCTATTAATATCATGAAATATGTTGAGTGTCCGTGAAAGTTTGTAAAATTTGAACTGTCCCATAGTCATCATATTTTCCATCAGTACGTGCCAAGGTCACCATCTTCCATCTTCTCTCGTAACCCGTCCATCCAGGTGATTTTGTCGCCGTACAGGTATGGATCTTCCTCTCCACGCTGTTGAGCTGCAAGCCCAAAACCACGGCGGCGGGACTGGCATGAGGTCGAAGACCGGCATTCACGAGTAGGAAAAATGGTTTTGCAAAAAGTCGGAAGACATTTTCTTAGCTGGTGGACCGAGCTGCCTGCAATTTATTGCCATTCGAAATCAGCAATCTTTGCATACGGCTCCACCACCATCTACAAAATTCGATTTTTTTAGGTGGCGCACTGCTCAAGAAAAACCTTTTTTTGGTGACAAAAGGATATCCAAAAAATTCCAAAAAACCAAAATAGTCCACAAATTGCCATCGGCCCCTGCCATCATCGCATTTGGCCAGCCACATCCTCAACGTTGTGGTCATAGTCGCCGTCATCCGTCACCATTCAGGGTCTCGGATGCTGAATCGTTGCAGTCCGCCATAGCCCTCATCGTCATCTCTTGGCCATCGCAGCCTTGGTTGTCTTGGTCGTTGTCACCGCTAGATCCGGCCAAGCAACATATCCAGAGTGTCGTCACCGCCCGATCCGTGCCTCCTAGACCCCGCACATGTGTCTGTCGCCGCTTCCCAACTACTGCAGCACTGCGGCCTGCCATGCTGCGTCGTGCCCAGTAGCACAAAGAGAAGGAGAGAGTGTGAGACTAAGAGAGAGAGTTAGTTAGGGAGAGGATAAAGGAGTGAGACATACTTGCAGGAGGATAAGGATGAGTTAGGCCTCTCGACATTTATGGACTCCATATTCTTTGCTTGTGAAAAATGTTTTTTCTTGTGGATTATAAGGAGGTTTGCCTAAAAGATAAAAAAAAATTACAGGCAGACCCTTATGATCTGCCTGTAAATATTGATTTTTACAGTGACATTTGAGATAACCGTGTGTTTTTTTTTCTTGTGTAGCTTTTGTCCACTCAAAAAAACAAAATACATCTTGGCACGTTTGCTGAGAGGAGTAAAACAAAGACTGGTCAGCCGTGGTACATCTGACATCTGAGAGACGGTGGCTGGGGTGCCGGGCATGGTGGGCACCATGCTGCTTCACCTCCCGGTCTGCCGTAGCACAGCAGCGATGGGTGGATCTACGAGCTGCTAGAGGATGCCGAGAAGACATACGGGTCATCCACATGCCCAAGCGGCCAGCAGCATGTCATCGTCCACAAGGAAAGTAATCATCAATCCTCGAGCTATGCCGTGAGGCCGAGTGCAAGGCCGCCTCGCAGCACTCCTGACAACGCCTGTCCGTTAACACCGCTTCGGCACCGATTAACCGTGCTCACCCTCAAACCAGCAAACCTTCAAGAGCAACAAGACGACGTGTGGTTTCATCGGGGCCGTTCCTCTCAACTCCATACATTGCCCACGATGCACAAAGAATTGTGTCGATAGCAACAAGAGCACCGCCAATGCTACTGTGCTCGACATGCTCGACAGGTAGATCAAGATAGCAAAGTTGGCTTCTCCTACACGGCGAGAAAGTCGGCCTCTCCTTCCCCGTGCATCCCACTCCGAAAAACGTTTCCACATGCACGCAGCGACGCACACAATCAAATTACAAAACGTAGTCCATATGGTCTCCAAATTTTCACTCTGTAGCTGATACTAGTCAAAAAAAATTTTTACATTTTCCACTTGATGTACGAATGGCAATAGGCGCCAACACCACCTAAGTTATGCCAGCCTACTAGGCTACTACTTATGGACGGTCATCAGCAGTATGTGGGTGAGCTGGCCAGCTGGGTTGCTGTCCTATATATACACGTGCACGTCACTGTGGCAATTCAAAGCTCAAACAGGATTTTTTTTTCACCCGTGAACTTTCCTTTAAGACCAAATTAAATGCATGTATTTTTATTCCCCGCAAAAAAATTCATGTATTTTTATTACTCCCTCCAATTTGATAATACTAGTCGTGTTTTGCATTGTACTAAAGTCAAACTTTTCAAACTTTGACTATAAATAACTTTAAAAATATTTATTTTAGCAACATATAGATCATTTGTATAGATTAATCTTGAAAAGTAATTCAATAAAATCATATATTTGTTGGTATTTCTATATGTATTATAATAGAAAAATATAGTCAAAGTTATATTTTGAAGATCGTGTCTTTGTCCAAAACTTATAGTTCTTTCAACCTGAAGGGAGTATATAATTTTGTCCACAGGAATAATTTTTATATGTTTTTTTTCTTTTCATTAGTCTTTTCTTTCCAAGCCATATAAATATATACGTAGCTGGGATGAGGAGAGTGGGAGACGTGCCCTATGCCTTTGTGGAGAGGAGCCGCAACCAGGCGCGGGTCGTGGCACGAGCGCCTCCCCGGTCTCCTGGCCTCTTCTTCAACACACAAATTTCTGTATGATTAGTTTCTGATACATGAAATCTAATCGAAGATGGGTCGCTGCCTTGTGCTAACGAGCGACCGCGGCGCCCGTGTGACATCTGTCCCCCCACCACCCACGCGTGCGACGATTTTTGGATGCCGCCTGCATCAATCCCCACGCAACAGGTGTCCCCACCCTCCTCCACGCCTCCGTGAAAAGTACTAGTAGCATTACAGGCATGCATACAAGTAGTTTTGCTATTAGGTTGTGCATATTTTTTTCTCTTAAATTACTTATCCGATCTATAATCCGATTATACCGTTGTGTTCGTAACAATTAAATCTTTACAACAAGATCTCACATGAATATATTTTGATGAAAAATCACAAATTAGTTCTGGGGATGTAACTTTCTATAGGATGTAACTTTTGTTCTAGAGGATGTAACTTTTAGTTTTGAGGTACATAACTTCTATAGCATGTGGATGTAACTTTTAGTTCTGAAGGATGTAACTTTCTGTAACTTTTAGTTCTGGGGATTTAACTTTCTATAGGACGTATCTTTAGTTCTAGAGGATGTAACTTTTTATTCTTTAGAGGATGTAATTGTTTTAGAGGAATGTAACTTTTCAACCTATGGATGTAACTTTAATTCTTAGAGGAGGTAAATTTTAGTTATTTGGATGTTGCAACTTTTATTCCTAAAGGTATTAATTAAAGTTATTTCCTTTTTGTTATAAGTTACTTATATAATATATGTAAATTACTTTTAAGCTTTACTAAATTTACTTTGAATGTCTAAGAAGTAACTTAGTAAAATCTAAAAGTAATTTAGACATATCATAAAAGTAATTTGTGATTTTTCATCAAAAAATAATCATGTGAGATCTTGTTATAAAGATTTAATTGTTACGAACACAACAGTGTAATCGGATCGTAGATTGGATGAGTAGTTTAAGAGAAAATTGCATTTGAAGTACTTGAAGTATAGGATGAGTAGTTTGCGGAATCTCGCATTTTGCTTTTTCGGGAGGGTCACGCCATACGACTAACTGGCGCCCGGTCTCCGTTTAGTCGGGTCCTTTCTGATACACATAAACTACAACCCTCAATGTATGTATAAATGATACTATATTACGGTACTGTTGAAAAATAATCAGCCATACTAAACCGTCCAACCAGATTTTCGAAATATCTGTAACCGGATTGTCTCAAGAGAATGTGTATATTTCTGAAATGTAAGTCTGAAAGATATACAGATAGGCTTTAATTAATTAAGATTCGCCGGCGTCCGATGATGGTCATCCCCAACACCGGCATCGAACTCCTCCCGTTGGTTCGAACATGCAGCTGCTCTGACCGAGCTCCACGGCAGTGGTCCACGAATCTGAATCACTGTTTGTAGCCCTGTAGACGCGGTGTGGCCGAGACAGCGGTCAGGAGTGGACGATGGTGGCTAAGCGTGGAAGGAGGTCAGGGCCACGACAAGAAACTTGTTAATCTATGATGAATTTTCCGTGACGTATTTAGAAAAGCACTTTTACGGTACCCAAAATTTTGTATATACTAGCAGTATATAAAAGGGTAAAAAAAGAATTTCATATGGATAGGAAGGACAGTTTAGGAAATTTGTAATCAGATATATCTCGCGTGGGGATTCAGTCGGTCCTGCAATCCCTCTCTCATAGCTCTCAAACTATAAGAATAATACTGCTAGTGGGTACACGGATTAATCTACACCATTAGATCGAATATACTGCTAGTACTAGTAGTATTGGGTACGGTAAAAAAGCTCATTCGGAAAATGTCATTAACTATGCACAATCTGTGACAGTTATCTATTTTATCGTCATGGATCTAGAGTATGGATATTAGGCCCATAATATGGTGACGTTTTACAAAATTCGTCACAATCTAGCCCACTACCTAGTGACGTTCTATAAAATTCGTTATGATCAACACAGACCAATTTTTTCACATCCAGTCAGCGTGGACCCATCTAGACCTGCCACTTGATACGGGTAATCCATACCCATATCCATGTTATTTGTGTCAAGGTTATGGATAGTACATACCCAATAGTACTCGACTAATGCTTGGCTGGGCCCACCATCTACCATGCTTTATACGGATTCCTACCTTGTGTATTGAAGGAGTCCCGAATAAAAAAGGAGAAGAAGAGTTCTATATGGCAACTATAGGACTATTCGGATAGTATCCATATTTCTCCCTTATCCTACTTAGACAAGTAAACATCTATGAGTATAAATACAAGACCCCTACGGGGAGGAGGAGAATCTACAACTGAAGACAAGCCACCACAACTCAGGACATATAGAAGACACAAGAGAGACTAGGGATACAACTAGACGGACCCAATCCGGTGCCGACCTAGGCCGATGGGAGCGATCTAGCGACTTCTCTGGTCTCGATAAGTTCGCACTCGAGGAGGAAGACTACCCCATTGACGACTACGTGATGGTATTCCATGCCGCCAAGTCGACAACGTCTAGATAGGTTATCCCACACTTGTATCTTTTATGATCCTGATGAATAAGAGAGCAACATCGGCTTCGGCCAACTAGAGTAGGGTCATTACCTGTCAAGGGGCTCGAAGCAGTATAAAAAAACCTTGTCTCCTACTGTGATTGTCTTTACCTCGACCTCGCACTAACCCTGCTGCCGACGTTCCCCTATACCGTACAAAACCCATGTCGTTGATCTCAGACGTCGACAATTTAGGAAGAGCATGAGTAGAAAAAATTATCCATTTTAGTTTTTGGTATAAAAGGGTAATACCCATGATTACCCTCTTTACTCATACTCATCTTATTTTTTTTATAGCGTTAAACTCAGACCCTAAAAATTCTAAACTCTTGTTGACACTATAAAATTTTATCAAATTCAATTAAATTTTATAGTGTTGATTTATCTTATAGAGAAGCAACTTTGTACAGTTTTGAGAAAATTTTTAATGTGGGACCCACCGCTTTACTCATACTCATTTTATACTTTGTATGGTGTTAAACTCGGACCCCAGAATTTTTAAACTCGCGTTCACACCATAAAATTTTGTCAATTTTAATTAAATTTTATATGGTTGATTTATCTTATAGAGAAGCAAATTTGTACAACTTTTGAGTAAATTTTAAATGTGGAACCACATATGTATTACCCATTTTTATCCTTACCAGTTGGATGATACCCGTTTTACCCTAATAGCAATTATAGAATATTCATACCAATAAATTGCAACTTCTTTTCTATGAGTTCATCTCAAGAGAATTTTAAGGTTAAGCATTCTTGACCTGGAGCAATTTCGGAATGGATGATCGATCAGAAAATTCTTTCTGGGTGAGCTGCCAAGTGTTAGCGAGCCCGGCCCGAGGGGTTGGGTCTTGACACTAGGTGGGCAGCTTTTTATTTTGGACCACTAATATATTAGCTTATTTATTATGACGATGACATAATTGTACACGTCAGCAGCCACATCAATGTCCATGTCAACAGCCACGTCACACTCGTGATGATGTGGTTATTCAATCTATGACGAATACTGGCCTACCTTTGTGACATTTATTCTGTCATAAACACTGGGCTTTGGTTGGCCTATACGGGCCTAGGAATGTTTTATGAAGGTTGAGAAACGTCATGGATCGCGTTCAATCTATGACAAATTTTATAAATCCTTCATGCGAGTTAATCTGTGACGCTTAATACATGACGGAATCTTAAAAACGTCGTAAACATTGGTTTATAATGATTTGTTAGTAATCTATGACAGAATTTGTCTGTCATGGATTACAAGAATTTTTGTAGGCCCGTTCGCGTACTCCCTCCATTTTATAATACAAGATATTTTGACGTTTTGAATTTTTTTTTACAATAGTTGGTCATCCATCTTATTAAAATAATTTTATGTAAATATAAAAAGGATAGTTCATGCTTAAAGTACGGTTGATAATAAAGTAACTCAAAAAAATTATACTTACATAAATTTTTTAATAAGATAAATAGTCAAATGATGTAAGAAAAAGTTAAAACATCTTATATTAAAAAATGGAGGGAGTACTAATTGTATCAGTGCATGATTAAGGGCAACCTAATGCATGTACTTGAACAAGACAAAAGGCAATTGAAGGATACCTCTAAAGTCTATAAATTCCCATGCTAATTGGACGAAAAGAAAAATTTTAGACCATCGATTAAATTATGAGTTCATGTAGAAACTACAAGTTGTACACAGAAAAATTAAAATTAAAGATGATACCTCTCTGGTGTAAGATGTATTAACAGTCAGATTATATTTCACTTTGCTCCAATCAAAGAGAAGAAAAAAGGAAGAAATTTTGGGATATACAAGCACCTACAACAAAGAGGTAGGCTACAAATAGAAATGTATAAGAACATATGGTAGAAAAAAAATGATTTTTTTATGGGTATGAAAGAGTTAGAGAGCTCTGAAAAAAATATTGAATAGAGTTAGTAAAAACAGACAAGAATTAACTAATATAATAAGAGTTAGACGTCTCATGGTACAGTTAAAAATAAAAAAGTAGATACATGGTATGTGAAAATGCTATTAACTTTTAGTTTATAGCGAGTCTTATTAATTTGTCGTCCATAAAAGAAAAGCCATGCCATGGCAGGATAATAAAAGATGATTGATAAACACCGAAAAAAAAGAGAGTATCAAGTTTTTTAAAAAGTACACAAGAAATGACTCTGATTGATATTAGCAATTACATATGTAATCTTTGATGATTAAGTATTACAATATGATTCTATAAAAATGATATGTAAAGGTATAATTGATATTAAGAAAGTAAAATTATTTGTGATATTAAATAATAAAAATATCAGTATATACTGACATAAATGGTAACATTACATTGTTTCCTTACCAAAAATATCGTGAATGCTTTTATGGGTACATTATTAAGACTAAACTCAATCTAAGTATATTTCTACACTAAATTAAATCGAATATCATAAGCAGATATAAACGTGAAAACTGAACTAACCGCGCTGCCACCAGGCTATTTTATGATATAACAATTGCCACTAAAGTGTAGGTCCCATTGAGTTTTTATGTTTTGTTGACCGTAATTATACGTAAACGATATGTAGATGCAATCGTCAGATGAAAGATCAGATCAATTGCCACGTGGGCACCATATAGATGAAAACTATGGTGCAAACCGCTTCCGGGAGGCAAAATGAGCCAGTTTTCATAGTTGGAGGTGAGTAATCACAAGTACGACAATAGATGATTAAACTTGGCTATTTTCTCCTCGTAGAGCATTTTAAGAGACTAGTTATATGACTAGCTAAGCTAAATTTAGCTATTATGTAAAAAAAAAGTCTCCAAAAGAAGAGTTATTCAACCTGGTAGACAATTGAAATAGCTAAATTTTTTCCCTCATTTGATAAACTTGGCTAGTCTCTCCCACCTCATTTCAATAGCTAAACCTGGCTAGACCCATATGTCAGCGAAGATTTAGGTGGCGAATATGGTTAGTCTGTTGGAGTGCACATCAATTTGGCTATGAAATCTTTTGATATGTATAGCTAAATTAGGATTTGAAGAGCGAAATTTTGGCTAGTCTTTTGGAGATGCTCTCCTTTCCAACATCCAAAAGGATATTGTGGTCTTTTATCATGCATTTAGATAAGGAAGAAACTATGCGAGGTAAATTTCCCATGTGCAGTGGCGGAGCTTCATTAAATATTTGGAGGGGGTCATTAACATAAGATCTACACCAACTACATGTTAAACAAATTATTAAATAGTTATGAGTAATGTAACATAGTGTAGTTTGCATGGAGCTGGAGGGAGCCATAACCCACTATGGCCTCCATGAAGCTCCGCCACTGCCCATGTGGCTTTACGTTTCCATACATAATTTCTATCTATGTGAAACTACTGCAAACCAACACAAATGAACCATCCAATCGGTAGTTTGTAATAACCCAATACTGTTGGGGTTCTCAAGACAGAATAATTAATGGCTGCCTTCTAGAGCTTCGAACTAGACATTGATGTCACCTCATCAGTGTCGGTATTGCTGGTTCATGCCCCAACCGGCACCGATAGGACATACATCAATATTGTTTGGGGACCGCACTGATGATTGGCTGGGGGTTCAGTACGACCAACTGGTACTAATGACCTTTCATAGTAGTACTCTCTTGCCTCATCTGTATCGAAATTGATAATGACTTTTACATCCGTATATGTTCAGACTCATTCGAAATTGACTTTGTTTTGGGACGGGGTCTCTAAGTCACGGTTCAATAATCGAGATATTATCTTGTGCGTTGCTAAGTTGGTGTCGGACTGTCCTCCTGTCATAATTAGAGTTTGTGTAGGACAATTAGTTCGAGTTGTATTCTTATACGGCAATGTATACGGCTCGGTCTTGTGTTGTAACCTTGCCTGATTGTTTTGGCTATATAATGAATCATACAGCCTCCACGAGAGGTAGTTGGCTTCAATAGTTTTTACATGGTATCAGAGCAACCCCTTCCACAAAAATACATCTAGCTATAGCGTCGAGTTCTTCGTCGAATTCACTCTCGTCGACCCCGTTGGGACACCCCGTCTCGGAGAAATTATCCAGAGACAACTTTCTGGTTTGGAGAGCACAAATCTTGCCGGCTGTGCGTGGAGCACAGCTTACTAGCTATCTAGATGGCACAAAAGAGGTTCCGTTGCCGACGCTCACTGTGGAAAAGAAGGTTGGCGACAATGTTGTCAAGGAATCAGTCGATAATCCAGCCTACCTCCAATGGATTGCGCAAGATCAACAGGTGCTTGGGTATTTGCTCTCGACGTTTTCACGTGAGGTGTTGATTCAAGTGGCACATCTTGATAGTGCCAGGCAAGTGTGGACTGCGATTAGTGAGATGTTTTCCTCACAATCAAAGGCACGGATCATCCAGATTCGTTCGCAATTAGCTCGGGAATTAAAGGGAGATTCATCAGCCGCCGCATATTTCACTAAGATGAAGGGATTAGCGGATGAGATGGCTGCAGCCGGGAAAAAGCTTGATGACGATGGTATTATCTCATATATTCTTGGAGGATTAGAAGCAGATTACAATCCTCTAGTGGCTTCTGTCTCCTCAAAAGATTACATATCATTAAGTGATTTGTACGCTCAGCTGCTTTCTTTCGAGGCTCATCTGAATAATCAGTTTGAAGGAAGCTATCACTCGTTAGTTAACAGTGCATGGCGAGGAGGACATGGACAAGGACAAGATCGAGGTCGTGGTGGACGCGGTGGCAGCTACGGTGGTAGAGGAGGCCGTGGCGGCATGGCCGCGGGGCAGATGGTCCACGACCAACATGCCAGCTATGTGGGAAAGAAGGTCACACAGTGCAGAGATGCTGGAAGAGATTTGATCGGTCTTATTCTGGTGAAGATATTGTTTTTCAGCAGCAGCAGCAGCAGGCACAAAGGTCAGCATCAGCAGTATCATCCTATGGAGTAGATACTGAAAGAGTTTGTTGGGGGAAGCCACACTTGTGGTGGCGTATCTCGTTGATATATATAGCAGGAGAGTACAGCCTCAAAACAAACAAAACAAGAAACTACGTACAAGGCAGGAGACTAGGTACAAGTAGTTGGTTGAACGGGTTGCTAGCTATCCATGCAAACAAACAATACCAGCTATACGTACAGTACGCTAACAGATACAAATTGGTACATGGATACTGCAGCCACAGATCACATTACTGGTGAGCTTGAGAAGCTCACGACAAGTGAAAAGTATCACGGTAATGGGCAAGTTCATGCAGCAAATGGCGCAGGTATGAGTATAAGTCACATCGGAAGAACTATTTTTCATACCCCTAATCGTAATCTTGTTCTTAATAATGTTCTTCATATTCCTCAAGCAAAGAAAAATTTAGTTTCAGCTCATCGCCTTGCTTTTGATAATCATGCCTTTGTTGAAATTTACCCTAAATTCTTTCGTGTTAAGGATCAAACAACACGGAGAATTCTTCTTCAAGGTAGATCCCAAGGAGGCCTCTATCCAATTCCTTTGAAGTCCTCTACATCTCAAGATCATCAAGCCCATGCTACTACCAATTCTGCAGAGTCTAGATGGCATAGTCGTCTCGGTCATCCTTCTTTTTCTATTATGAATAGAGTCCTTAGAGAACATAATATCCTAGTTAGTGAGTCCAATCAACTTAGCATTTGTGATGCATGTCAGCAAGCTAACAATCATCAGTTACCCTATTCTAGGTCGGTTAGTAGGTCATCTGCTCCTTTAGAGCTTGTCTTCTTAGATGTTTAGGGACCCGCACCCCAGTCTGTAGGAAGGTTCAAGTACTATGTAAGCTTTATTGATGATTATAGTAAATTTACTTGGATCTATCTTCTGAAAAAGAAATCTGATGTTTTCCAAGTTTTTACTAATTTTCAGCATCTTGTAGAAAGACAATTTGGTAGAAAAATCCTTACAATGCAGACCGATTGGGGTGGCGAATATCATTGGTTGAACTCCTTTCAGAAAATAGGGATAGCACATCAAATATCATGTCCTCACACGCATCAGCAAAATGGTTCTGCAGAACGAAAACATCGTCATATTGTTGAAGTAGGATTAGCTCTTCTTGCCCACGCATCCATGCCTCTCAAATTTGGGGATGAGGTATTTCTTACTGCCACCTACTTGATTAATCGCATACCTAGCCGGGTCACTAATTTTTCTACTCCTTTGGAACTTTTGTTTCATACCAAACCTGATTATTCCTTTCTTCAAATTTTTGGTTGTGCATGTTGGTCAAATCTTTGACCCTATAACACTCGCAAGCTCCAATTTCGTTCTAAGAGGTGTGCTTTTCTTGGGTATAGTATTCATCACAAGGGCTATAAATGTTTAGACATTTCTACTGGCCGGGTTTATATTTCTAGAGATGTAGTGTTTGACGAGGATGTTTTTCCTTTTGTTGATCTTCATCCTAATGCCGGAAATCAACTTTGAGCTGACATTTTCCTTCTTCCAAAATCCTTGTTATCATCTGGGGGTATGATTAGTAATTTTTCTTCTGTGACTAATACTCCTAACAATGGCTCTAGTGGTTCTCAACAGTGTGTGCAGGGTCATGTTGAAAATTCAGTTCAACTTGGTGACGATCTGTCTCAGTTTTTATCGGAACAGCAGCCTCCGTCTAGTACCGATATAGCTGCCGAGGAAGAATTTTCCGCTGGATCACCGTCGTCATCTCATGTGTCGGAGGAATCTGTATCTACACCAGTAGATGTGTCGTCTACATCTATAGCGCCTACATCTACAACTGTATCAACTGAATCAGGAAGTTCTTCTACTGCGGATGTGTCTCTTGAATCTTCTACGCCTGTCGTTCTAGAGGAATCGCAGCAACAACATGTTGGGTTTTCTCGACCTCATACACGTCTCCAAAGTAATATTCGCAA
>CM002483.1:16563104-16589713 GCA_000325765.3 Leersia perrieri | reverse complement strand
ACCTAGATGTTTGGAGGATGCTATAAGTGATGAGAATTGGAAAAAGGCAATGGAGGAAGAGTATAATGCATTACAAGAAAATAATACTTGGCATTTGGTCCCTGCTCCGACAAGAAAGAATATCATTGATTGCAAATGGGTGTATAAAATTAAGCGCAAGTCTGATGGTACAATTGATCGCTATAAAGCTCGATTGGTAGCTAAAGGTTTCAAGCAGCGATATGTCATTGATTATGAGGATACTTTTAGTCCTATTGTTAAAATCGCCACTATTCGTCTTGTTCTATCTCTCGCAGTCTCAAAAGGATGGAGTATACGTCAGCTAGATGTCAAGAATGTGTTTCTTCATGGCATTTTGGAAGAGGAGGTATATATGAAACAACCGCCTAGGTATATTGATAAGTCTGCTTCTCGTTATGTGTGCAAGTTAGACAAGGCGCTATATGGTTTGAAACAGACACCGAGAGCATGGTATTCTCGCCTTTACGACAAGTTATGTCAACTTGGATTCAATGCTTCTAAGGCGGACACCTCATTGTTTTTCTACAGGAAAGGTAACGTGGTTATATACTTCTTGGTCTATGTGGATGACATCATTGTGGTTAGTTCAAGTGATCAAGCTATATCAGCTTTACTTCAAGATCTTAATGCTGAATTTGCGCTTAAGGATCTTGGTTCTTTACACTATTTCTTGGGCATAGAAGTGACACCCGCGTCGGAAGGAAGCTTGGTGTTGTCACAAAGAAAATACGCAGCAGAGTTGATTAATCGAGCCGGGTTGAGAAATTGCAAGCCATCTAATACCCCTCTTTCTGTTACAGAGAAATTTTCTGCATTGGGCGGTGTGCCGTTAAATGAGGAAGACGGTACAAAACATAGAGGATTACGATACTTAACCTTGACTCGTACTAATATAGCATTTGCAGTGAATAAGGCTTGAAAATATTTAAACTCTCCAACATCCTTGCATTGGACAACTGTAAAGAGAATCTTGAGATACATCAATGGAACTTTGACATTTGGTCTAAAAATCGGAAGATCAGACTCAAATATTATTAGTGGGTTTTCAGATGCAGATTGGGCTGGATGTTCAGATGATAGACGTTCAACTGGTGGTTTTGCTGTTTTTCTTGGATCAAATTTGATATCATGGAGTGCAAGAAAACAACCCACGGTTTCTAGATCCAGCACGGAAGCGGAATAAAAGGTTTTGGCAAATACCACGGCTGAAGTCATTTGGGTTCAAACCTTACTTAATGAACTTGGAGTGTCACAACTGAAGGTTGCAATACTTTGGTGTGACAATATCGGAGCGACTTATCTTTCTGCCAATCCTATGTTTCATGCTAGGACAAAACACATCGAAGTGGATTATCATTTTGTCAGAGAACGAGTTGCGCAACGGTTGTTGGATATTAGGTTTATATCTTCTCATGATCAATTAGCAGATGGGTTTACCAAAGCACAATCTTTCA
Organism: Leersia perrieri; assembly: GCA_000325765.3. NCBI lineage: Eukaryota > Viridiplantae > Streptophyta > Magnoliopsida > Poales > Poaceae > Leersia > Leersia perrieri. Next base: position 16,588,238 of record CM002483.1, on the reverse strand, counting down.
GCAAGTTACAAAATTTCAGGAACAATCTTAACTTGTACAAGTTATGATTGAAGGGGAGTGTTAAACATAGAGATATTATCTTGCGCGTTGCTAAGTTGGTGTCGGACTGTCCTCCTGTCATAATTAGAGTCTGTGTAGGACAATTAGTTCGAGTTGTATTCTTATACGGCAATGTATACGGCTCGGTCTTGTGTTGTAACCTTGCCTAATTGTTTTGGCTATATAATGAATCACACAGCCTCCACGAGAGGTAGTTGGCTTCAATAGTTTTTACAAGCACATATATTTAGCAGTTCCGAACAAGCATAGAAACTTGATGTTAAAGAAGAAAATTGATGAACACTCTAGTAATCTGCCCTAACGCAATTCCTACTCTAGGATATATATTTATTTTGTTTGAGAAGGCATGCCTAGCTGGCTAGGCGGTCTGCACGGAACCGGCGCGTTACCCACCCATATCGTACGTCACAAGCAGGCGAAGAACAACGGGCTGGGCATCCAAGCTATGATATGTTGCTGTCCACCGGCCGTTACCCAACCCTACCGTACTTAAATTCTTATGAGCAGTCAAAGTTCTTATGAGCCTCTTCAAGTTAAATTCGTGATGCATCCCATTCTCAGCACATCTCACGGTGGCATGCTGAGCCGTGGCCCGTCGATGACCACTCAACACACTCGTCATGACTTCGAGCCCTCACATTCTCATGTTATTTGTGAGTAGCTGTAGAGTGTTCTGCTATTAGGTTCAGACATGGGAGTATATATACAGCCCCAATTTTCCAGCTGCCAGTCGGTTTTCGCCTATTTAATTTAAATGTGGATGCATCATGCATGTAAATTTACCCAGCTGATCAGTCGTGCACGTGCTTGTTTGCATGTTGTTGAAACACAGTTCAGAACTAGCTAAGTCGCGCTCAGCGGATGGCTAGGAACCACACTCAACAATCAGCTTGAGTATTTGTTTGGACAATGCCTGATGGTAATGTTAGTGAAGGATTTCGTTCTAATAGGCCAACTTGGCGAGCATCCGGATCTCATGATACACTGCGACTGAAATTCTCGGTGAATCACAATCCTAACCTATGTTGGCATCCATTATGTGGGCGTTATTTAACTTCGTCCACATCCTTCTTCCTAACCGTTGAAGTAGATGCATAAGCTGTATATATGGTAGTCTGGCCAAATTAAGAGACACATCAAGATTAGCATCTTATATCAGTATTTACTTTGTTGATATACCACGCAAGGTAATTAAATCAAGATGCAGTGTTTCCTACCTAGTTATTTGTCTGATCAGAGCTAAATACAGAGAGCCACATCTTTGTGCAAAAGAAAACAGAGAGAAATCTGTTTTTTTAGTGGTAAACGCTTTTCTTGTTTTAGAGAAGGGGGCAGGGGGTGGGGAGGAAGAATTTTAATTACAACATTTGATGGAACAGCACACTTCATTGGTGGTTCTGTGAGGACCGCCTTAGAATCCAAGTGGTATACTACCCTGAGACATGTCAGTGCGAAATATCTGGCGGACTGGGATCTCGATTAATAATCAAATAAATACAGTACTATCTGCTCACATCGCAGCCCCTGACACATCTGAAAAGAGTAAACTACAGGAACGAGAAGGCTACAATGTGAGAAAGTCGGCTTCTCCTTCCCGGTGCATCCCACTCCGAAACTTTTCCACATGCACGCAGCGAACACAATCAAATTACAAAACATAGTCCATATGGTCTCAAAATTTTCACCCTGTGTGGCTGTTACTAGTCAATTTTATATATATATTTTTTACTTGATGTACGAATGGCAATAGGCCCCAACACCACCTAAGTTATGCCATCCTACTACTTATGGACGGACATCAGCAGTATGGGTGAGCTGGGTTGATGTCCTATATATACACATGCACGTCACTGTGGCAATTCAAAGCCCAAACAGGATGAGTTGGCCCTGTCAGGTCATTCTGTTTGGGCTTTGATTTCCATTCACTAGCCTCTCTCGCGTCACCCTCCCCTGAAGGGCGACTCGAGAGGCGACGCCGCGCGGTCGCAAGGACGGCGGCGGCGAGGCCTTCATTCCCTCCTGCTCTCCCGACGGCTTGGAGAACCGTGGGGGCGGCGGCGGGAGTTTCCGCCCAGATCCGCGCTGCCCCCGGCAGGATCTGGCGGCTGTGCGACATGGCGTGGGTGGGGATAATCGGCGACGTCGGCTGGTGGCGGTGCTGCCAAGGTTTTGCGATGGCTGCGGTGATTCGTTGCCAGCATGCTGGTGGTGTGGCGGCGGCATGTTGGCAGCTTGGTTGCGGTGCGTCAGTAGCTCATTGGCGACGTGCGGCAGCACGTCGGGGCTGGGGCCTCACACCGGTCGGCCAGGGCTGGCACGCTGCTACCTTTTGCGGCTGGATCTAGTGCTAGCTTCCCAGAATTGGCTGCAGGCGAGGTGGCAGGCCCGTTGGCCCGTGGTTGTCTGCCGGCAACGCAGGGGCCGACTGCGGGCGTGTTTTCGTCAGCCAGTGGGCAGCAGCTGCGTCTATACAGGCAAGGGTTGGTGGTCGGGCCGATTGGTGGTGGTGGTGGCCTAGGCTAGATTATTGGTGGGTTAGTGTGGCGGTCGGTCGACGTTTCTTTGCACATATTTGGTTACATGGATTGGGGATAAATGGGCGAAAGTCTTATCGGTCTTGGCCGGTTGACGACGGCGACGCCCTTGGGCGCCATTACCTTGCTGGAGGCGTCGTTATGTTGCCCCTCCCCCCTAACATTTCTTTTGGTGAAAACCTTGTTCCGAGTTCTGGACGGGCGATGGCGGCGTTTAGTGTCGTGATCCTGTTGGAGGCACCGCCTTGAAGAACTTGTTTGTGTGGGCGTTGGCAGATTGTGTGTCGTCGGCTCAACGCCAATGTTCTTGGCCGTAGGTTCAACGAGGTCTCTGTCTTCGTAGTCCACTTCTTGCTCCTGGTGAAGACCTTTCCTTCTCGGTTTGTTCTTGTTGGTGAAGTCAGAGCTGCTTCGTTGGGGTGACAAGCTTGCAACGATGACATCTTGCAAGCTCCTTCTAGGTGGGTTGGTTCTAGCCGGTGGTTTGATGTGGCGCTTCGAATGGTTTAGGTTGAAGTCTTTCGTGGGGTGTTGACGTTGCTTGTTTGCTTTGGCGATGTGTTTGGCTTGAATTTTGCATCTGCTATCAAGTCGGAGTTGCTATGTCATTTTGACGACAAGCTCGGCAACGATGACATCTCTCTTGCAACTTTGGAGCTTTCGTGTGGCTTTTACAGTAGGTTTGGCAATGATGCCTTATGTTGGGCTCCGTTGGTGTTAGTTGATTTGTTGGTTTTAGCTGGTTTTCCTTTTAATTAACCGTGCAGTTGTTTGGTTATCAGGCTCAGTTTTTCTTATAAACCGTGTCAATTCTCTTCTTCTTAATATAAAAGTAGGAACAAAGTTCCTCCCTAGTTTCAAAATGGATGAGTTGGCGCCCAAACTGGATTTTTTTCACCCATGAACTTTCCTTTAACTTATAGTTTATAGACTTAATTAAATGCATGTATTTTTATTATATAATTTTATCCACAAGAATAATTTTTATATTTTTTTGTTTTCGTTAGTCTTTTTCTTTCCAAGCCATGTAAGATATACGTAGCTGGTATGAGGGGAGAGGGAGACGTGCCCAATGTCTTTGTGGAGAGGAGCCGCAACCAGGCGCGGGTCACGGCACGAGCCTCCCCGGTCTCCTGGCCTCTTCTTCAACACACGGATTTCCGTAAGATTAGTTTCTGGTACACATAAACTACAACTCCCAATGTATGTAAAAATGATACTATATTATGGTACTGTTGAAAAATAATCAGCCATACTGGACCGCCCATATATCCTGATTTTCGAAATATCTGTAACCGGATTGTCTCAAGAGAATCTGTATATTTCCGAAATGTAAGTCTGAAAGATATACAGATGGGCTTTAATCAAGATTCACCGGTGTCCAGTGATGGTCATCCCCAACACCGGCATCGAGTTCCTCCCGTTGGTTCGAAGAGCTGCTCTGACCGAGCTCCACGGCAGTGGTCCACGAATGTGAATCGCTGCCGGTAGCCCCGTAGACGCGGTGTGGCCGAGACAACGGTCAGGAGTGGACGATGGCGGCTCAGCGTGGAAGGAGGTCAGGGCTGACTGAACTCAGATCTGATTGCAATTGGGCGTGATGAAGGGAAGAGGGTCACATACACAATGGCATCAGTGGCCACTGCCACGAGCCTCAGCTCGAAAGGTGACACGACGGACATGAAGGTGAGCAATCCCGAGGAGCTCATTTGCTCGAGAAAACCCACTGCGAGTTCGTCGACAGAAATCGTGGACTCGTCAGCGTAGGTCGGCTTCCTGCCGTCATGGATGGCCAGCGACCGCTGAGTCCCATTGGTCTAAAAATGTACACCCTCCATTTTATTAAGACGTATTCATTTTTTCTTATATATAAATATAAAAAAAATAGTTCATACTTAAAGTATTTTTAATAATAAAGTAAATTACAAGCAAAATAAATTATACTTCCATAAATTTTTAATAAAACAAATAGTCAAATATTATAAGAAAAAAGTTAAACATCTTACATTACAAAAATAGTGGGAATACTAATAGTATCAATAATAGTATCAAGGCATGATTAAAGTCAACCTAATGTACTAGAACAAGACGAAGGGCGATTGAAGGATACTCTCAAAGTCTATAAATTCCCATACTAATCGGATGAAAAGAAAAATTCTACACCATCGATTAAATTATGAGTTCACGTAGAAAATACAAGTTGTAGACAGAAAAATTCAAATTAAAGATGAGACCTCTCTGTGTATATTAAAGATGTATTAACAGTCAGATTATATTTCGCTTTGCTCCAATCAAAAAAAAAAGAAGAAATTTTGGGATATACATCAGTGAGTAAATACATTTACCATCAGTGAATAAATATATTTTTTGGGATAAAAAATATATTTTCATGGTGAATAACATTTACCATCAGTGAATAAATACATTTACCATCAGTATGTACACAGGTACCCATCAGTATGCTCTGTAAAAAATATAAAATTTGAACTGGCTCATAGTCGTCACATTTACCATCAGTATGTACCAAGGTCACCTAAATAATATATTTTCATGGGGAATATATTTTCACCTAAACTAAATTTTTTTTTGGGCGGACCCCTTATAATCTGCCTGTGAACATTGATCCTTTTTTTTTCTTACGGAACTCTCTTAGTCGATTGTTCGGCATGCTTGCTGAGTAGAGTAAACGAAGACCTTGGACCTTGGTCAGCCGTGCTGCTGCTGAAGACGGTGGCCCGGGTGCCGGGCAGCGGTATGCCATCGTCCTGGAGAAAAGCAGCATCAAGCCGCAAGTCTCAATCTCTTGTCGAGGACAAGGCCGCCGCGCAGCACTCTTGGCGACGCTTGTCCGCCTACACTGCTCTGACTGATCCTGCGTCAAGCTGCACCCCAGCCAACCGTGCTCAGTTTCGCCTTCGAGCGTTTAGAAGCCATCTGGTTGCATCGGGGCTGCTCCTCTGAAGTCCATGTATACATGCCCACAATGAACGGAGAATTGCGACGACAGCAACCAGACCCCGCCACTGCTACTGTGCTCGACAGGCTCGACAAGCAGGTCAAGATAGGTAAGTCGGCTTCTCCTGCTATGTTGGTTTTTCCTTCCCCGTGAAGCCCACTCCGAAAAATGTATCCAACATGCACGCGGCGACACGCGTGCGTGTTGGAAATAGTCCCACGTTGAAAGTTTAGGGGAAGTGACACTAACTTATAAGTGGGAGGAGTCTCTCACCTCATGGGCTAGCTTTTGGGGTGCATAAAGATTTTCTCTCGATTGGGCTCCCGTTTATGGGTCAACAAATGGTATCAGACTGGGCTCACAATCTCTTGGCTCGTGCACAGTTGGGTGGTAGGCCCAAAGACTTAAGGACTGTGGTTGTGGAACCCGGTTAGTGGACCTAAGCCCGTGTGTGGCGCCGGTCTTGTTGGAAATAATTCTAGCTTTTAGGGTGCAGAAAGATTTCTTCTCGGTTGGCCTTCTGTCTATGGGCCAACAGCGTGCATGAACACACAATCATCAAATAAGAAAACGTCTAAGTCCATATGATCTCCGCATTTTCACTCTGGCTGTTACTTTTCAGTATGCAATACAGATGTACGCATGGCAATAGTCTCCAACACCGCCTAAGTTATGCCTGCCTACTACTTATAGACGGTCATCAGCAGTATGTGGGTGAGCTGGGTTGATGTCTTATACACGTGCACGTCACTGTGGCAATTCAAAGCCCAAATAGGATTGGTTGGCTGATGCGATCTGCTGGCGATAACGCACATTAGCGATCGGCAGGGTGGGGCGACCCCCGCGCGATCAGACAGGATTTTTTTCCACCCGTCAAATTTCCTTCAAAAGTTACAAATTAAAGTTTATACACCCAAAATAAAAACACATATTCCAATATATATAACTTTGAGAAATACTATGGACCGGGCTCGATTCCAACAGACCCCCGACCGAGCCCGTGTCGCGCTCCCGTGTCCCCCGCCGACGCCCCTCTGCCTCCGTGCGTCGCTTTGCTGCTCCGTCGCCGCCACCGCAGCTCTACCCCCGCGAGCAGATTGGGAAGAGGTGAGGACGGAGAGCGGGGAGAAGACGAAGAGTTGGCGACGCCTCCGCCGGTGACGCCTTTTCTCCCATTCGTTGGCTCCCCGCCGGTGACGCCTCCCCTCCCATCCGCTGGTTACGCCTTCCCTCCCATCCGGATCCTGCGATGGGTGGCCGGATCCGAAGCGGCCGGATCCAGTCGTTGGTTGTGGCGAGCTCGGCGACGGTGGCCGGACGCGGACACTGGATAGGTAGGAGAAGCACTTTGTTGTTTTGCAGTGGTTCTGGTTCTGGTGCCTGGGTATCGGATGCTGGTACCACTAGGTACCAGATTCGGGTACCTGGGATACCCTTGGTACTGGTACCCAACGACATTGTTGACGTCAGCACGTCCGTTGGAATGGACGTCCGTTGTGCAGTCCGGCTCTAAAACTTTATCTACATAAATTCCTTTTATATATTTTTTCTTTTATTTAGTCTTTTCTTTCAAACCTATATGGCTATATAAGAAATACGTCATAGGGAAAGAAGGGAGATGTTAGAACCCTAGGTAGAAATTCCCGAAATGAATCGAATGGATTTGAGGGTGATTTGAGGGAATTTGTTTTTCACTGTTCCTCCTTTAGTGATTCCCAGCACTCTGTCCTTCAAATCCAGGGTGATAGGACTGAACCTATAAATCCAATCAGCACCCAGTATGATATCATACCCCTTGAGGTTGATTAAGTTGAAAGAATTCCTGAAAGTTTCCCCCTAAATCATGTATTTTATATTGGTCACTTGTTGTCCAGACTCTATTACACCTCCACCAGCGACAACAATCTTCTTGGCATTGGTTTCTTCCACTGGACACTTAATCCTCCCAGCAAAATCCTGGTCCATGAAGGTACCAGTGCTTCCACTATCTACCAAGCCTACAGCTTTTCTTCCTCCAATTAAAATAATTACTGAGAAAGTGTCTGGTCTAGAGGTTCCCTGAATAGCATTTTGAGATATACACATCAATTCTCCTTCATTACCAGTTGTTTGTGCTTCTTCCGGTGCATGAGTAGCTTCTTCTGTTTCCCCCTCTGCTGGTGCTTCCTTTTCTTCTACTTCCTCATCTTCCATTATTAATGCATGTAGGGCTCTTTTAACCTTACACTGATGACCAGGTGCCCATGGTTTCTGGCAAAACCAGCACTTTTTATCTCCTTTCTTTACTCCTTCATTTCTCCCCTGGGGTCTGTTCCCCTGAATTCTTCCTTGTCCAGCATTAAAATTAATATTCCTGTTTCTATTGAAATTCTGAGCAGCCCTCCTAGCATTTGCTCCCTTCTCATAGTTCTTAGCATACCAATAAGTCTGTAGTAAGCCCTGGGGTTTGTGTCCACAAACATCATGTTTAATATCAGACCTCAATCCCCCAATGAAGCAATTTGTCATGTATGGTTCCTAGAGTACATGGTCTCTTCTGACCAATTCCACCAACTCTTCAAACTTGTCTATGTATTGTGTCACAGTTAATCCCATTTGCTTCACAGTTTGTAACTGTTCTACTGCTTCCTGGGTGTTTGCCTCTGAAAATCTGTCCCCCATCCAACAACATAACTGTGGCCAGCTTATCACTTGACATGGGATTCCTATACCCCTGAACCACCTTGCTGCCCTACCAGTGAAATGGCATAAAGCCAGGTTTACCCACTGATCAAAGGGTGTGCCAGTTACCTCAAAAAATCTTTCACAAGCTTGTATCCACCCAATTACATCATCCCCCTCAAACACTGGAATTTTCCAATCGAGGACCCTTCAGCACAGCATCAGCATAAATAGTGTTAGAACTAGAAGTCAAATGCAAATGCCTTGGTTCATCTTGATGAGGAATATTGGTCTGTCTGAAGCCTTGGTTGGATACAAAAGCAGAGAAATTGGTTTGAGGTCCACCTGTTTGAGCATGAATCTGTGGCCCAGTGGATACTGTGGCAAAGTTAAAGTTACCCTGAGTTGCCACGACTTGTCCCTGCGTTCCTTTCTAAAAACTGAATTCACTTGAGCTTGGCATACCACCATGTGCTCCCCCAGGCATCACTGTGTTTGGCTCAATTGTGAACACAGATCCAGGCTTCACACTTTCCCCAAAACCTTTGGGTACCCCAGTCAGCTCCACTGCAGTAGACTTGGAGTGTTGAGCTCCCAATTCCTCACTCACTGGCCTCTTATCAGGTTCTCCTTCCCCATGTTTGCAGCATAAATCTTTCAACAGATTTTTTATTTCAGTCATCCCATTCCTCATCCCCTTCAGATTGTTCAATTCCTTCTTGATTGCCGCAACCTCGGCACGAATCTCTGAAACCTCCTCGAGCTCCACCATGTTTCCTTGTGAGCGAGTGTGTGCAACCATACACACGGCAGCGAGCTCGGTTTCGGTTATCAGCCCTCCCCGTTCAGAACTTGACTGCAGATCTACCGCCGCCAGGTACCAGTTCGAGTTGCGGAGATTTTACAGGAGCACACTACGAGAGTGGCTCTCCAACCCTCACTCTGAACTTGTACCCAAAAATCGATCGCCACTGGATTGAATCGACTGAACTTAAGGAATTTTACAGATGCTCACCGCCTCCTGCATCCAACCCTCATCCGTCGATCCAAGAGCCAAGGAAAGAGCAAGCTCTGATACCACTGTTAGAACCCTAGGTAGAAATTCCCGAAATGAATCGAATCCGAACACAAATTCAAAGAAAACCACAAATTCAAATCGGTAGAGATAAGTGGCCGCCACAAGAACAATACTGATACGAAAACTATGGTTCTACTCTAAGGGCTAAGGAACAGAATATGCTCTTTTGATGCCTTCTCATTACGGCTCCATGGCCCTTATAAAGTCTTACAGCGATTAAGCTCAAGATAAGAGATTACATAGAGTAAAAGTGTTTAGACAGTTGTCTGTCAGTTTTGCGCGCGCGACGACAAAACATGACGCAATACAGTGGTCCCAAACATTCAGAGCCACGGGATCTTCACAAAATGATTCGCAGGATAATCAGAGCTGTCCATCAGTTTTCTAGCACCCACACCTGCTCCATCGGTATATCTTCAGAGTTAATTAAAAATTTCTTCATAGTTTTGTTCAGAGTTCTATTTCCATCCTTGGGTCCTGACAGGAGAGGAGATGTTTTATTGCTGCGAGGAGCCGTAACCGGAAGCGGATCAGGGCACGAACCTCCACAGTCTCCTGGCCTCAACTTTGACACGGGTTCTATATGGTTAGTTTCTAATACACTTAAACCACAATTCTCAATGTATGTACAGCAATGGATCATCCCATCAGTATGGGTTATCCAAAAGAAAAACACGATAACAACCCTCCTAAACCTTGAACCGGACAATGATGTCACCTCTACAATGAGGATATTAGCGATTCATGCCCCCAACCCGCACTGATAGGGCCAATATCAGTGGTAGTTGGGCTTCATTTACAACCAGCGAACCAGGTGAGGATTAGGATTAATTAGGCCATTACTCATTAGGCTAGGACTTTGGAACTTAGATCTAGGGTTTACATAGTCCGAAATTAAGGTCTCGATTTCCTTTTTTATTTAATTTAGATTGTAATTTTGGGTGTTAAAACTTAGAATGCTGCCCAAGAAGCATGGGTCGAGGATGCATTAAGAAATACCTGAAAAAGTTCTTTTCATGAGAGATATTGGATATTTTCTTTTAGTCTTCCTTCTGTACAATCAACATTATTTATCGAGAATTGAATACCATATTACAACCGTGGCATCAATGTTTGTTTTGTCAAGTTAGAGCATCCATAGTTTATAAATTATATACAAGCGAATTTTTATTTTTTGCCTAAAGAGTGCATATCGCTGAGTTCGCCTAGCCCCTCACAAAGGTACAATAGGGAAAAAAACAGTTTTTGCGGGCAGGGAAGGTGGATGCCTGGAATCAATCGAATCTGCTCCCGCCTGCAAATACGTATTTTTGCAGACGGCCGACAGCGAACCAAGCCACCTGCAAAAAGCGTTCCCGATTAAAAAAGTAACAAAACAAAAAAAAATCCTAAAACCATTGCCGGCTGCCACCGCCGCCGCCGGATCCACACCGCCCGTCACGAAGCTGGATCCCGTCGTCGCCGCCCCCCGCTGCCCGTCGCTGCAGCGCGCCGAAGCCGGATCCTGCCGCCGCCGGCCCAGATCATCGTCGCTGGGCCCCCGCACCACGCCTCTGCCAGTCACCGCCATCTCCATAGGGCACCCGCGCCATGCCACCACCCATTGCCGCGTCGTCGCCACCACCGCCTCCCCCTCCATATCTGGATCTAGAGGGATGCAGGGGAGGCCCGCTAGCCGCCGATGCCTCCACTCGGACGTCGTCGCGCTTATGTTGGCTGCCACTCGTCGCAACTTGGCACGCACCACCTCTCGCATCTCGCCGGCCACCAGCCGCTCGCTGCTCGCGCTCGTGCTTGTGCGCGCTTGTGAGAGAGAGGATAAGGTGAGAGAGAGAGGGTGTCCGCCTCCCTCCATTTATTTAATTTTTTATTTATAGGGACGGTGCCCTTTCTCCCCTACCTGAAAATTCTGATTTTTGTGGTAGATATAGTGATTTTTGTGGGTGGCACACTAGGTGAGCCGCCTAAAAAGATTATTTTTGCAGATAGCTCAATTAAGTGCTGGCTCAGCCTCAATGCTTCTTCGGTGTCGGGGCCGGTTAAAAAATGTTTTGCCGGCGTCCATAAAATGCAATTTGGCCTAGTGGTAGTGCCGGTAATACAAAATTGCTAACACTACTTACAATATGGCGAAGCTACGTAGATCAGGGGGATGCACAGGCACCCGGGATGATTTTCGTTTTTACTGCTTGATAGCCCATTTGGACCATACGCGCACAACCCCATCGACCCAAACCAAAATAAGCGACTTGACTGCACGAGGCCCGGTAGACACCGGCACGCCGCACGCTGTGCGTATCCGCACGAGGCTGATCTATTCCTCGCTCTTCCTTCTTTTTTGTCCTTTTTTGTTCCTTGTGTATCTCAAGACGGCTCTTTCTCTGTGCGTAGGTCTCGTCTTAGTTGGGCTCCGTGGATTGATGACATTGCTCTTAGAAGACTAGACCTTGTTTGCCGGCCGATGTATGTTTTGTGGAAAATTTCTTCATCATTTCGATAGACAAGGCACCAAAGTTTCTTCTCTTCGTCTTATTAATCCATCCTTCATATTTTTTTCATCTATTCCAGTTAGGGTTAGAACAGTTAAGCAGTTCAACTTCAAATTATAACTTGGAGAATTAGAATCAAATCGCAGACAACAGTCGCACAAGTGATGTACGTAGGAGTCTACCTGACTTTTGGGTGTGCATATTTTGCAACATTAAGCCACATATTTATCAGTTATTCTATGGGAGGGTCTATTAAAGTTTGTATTTGTTCTTTTTCTTGTTATTCTGTATTTTTTTAGCTATTAATTAAGACATGTTCACTATTATAGAACATCTCATTTTGTGCTTGTTCGTAAGCCTCATTTGTGCCAGGTATTTTTTACTGGAACCGGCACAAATGTGTTTGATATTTATGCCGGTTGTTGGAACTATCCGGCACAAATGTGGCTGATATTTGTGCCGCGTCGTGTAAAGACCCGACTCAAATAAGGTCTAAATTTTTTTAAAAAAATGTTACATGCTTATAATAGCAGCAATTTCTAAACAACAAATATAAAAATAGATGTCAAAAACAGCCTAAAAATATTGGATAAAAGTTCAATATGCTACTGTAATTGTGGCCAAGTGGGTACCCCCTTCAACTTCCTCTAGCTTCGCCAGAATGCCAATACGCCCAAGGTATTAATTATAAGCAACACATCCGTTCATCAATCATCGATCCTAGCTAGGGCAGCTGCTGGTCGTGAAGGTTCTGCACGGTGGCAGTTCATCCTTGGGAGTTGGGAAGACAGGAAATGCGGTAGTAGGGCTGAGTATGGATGAACTATAGACCAAAAGCAACATAGGATTGGGGTTTATGAGGAAAGACAGGCGTCGCTTCCTGTTATGTTATTTTTGAAGATTGTTACTCGTAATGTACGCTGGACATATAAGAAATGAATTGGTGAATTGTTTTTCGTGTATAACCAGCAGCAAATTAATGACTTTGAATATGCTTAAGTGAGTTTTTTTTATTCGTATGCTTAAGTGAGTTTTTACCCGTTATTGTATAACAGTAGCAAGAAGCTAGAAGCCATAGAAGAGTATAAGAAAATGAGTAATCCACATGCTCCAAGGTGGGTCTTAATAAGCCCTCTTATTATTTTTGGATGGATGAGATGAAAGGAATGTACGGTACCATTAGCGCCTCAATGTCATGGATATGACAAATTCTTTCATCCGGTAAAACAGTCATTCCGGTCAGTTTAGCACACAAATACACAATATAATCTTAGCTCCACATGGTGACATGGTTTGGAAGCCTGGAATGCTTTGATGTTGCCCAAGCATGGAATGCTTTGATGTTGCTGCATGAAACATCAATAGAAGGCAGGTTCGTTCTGATAACTTTGTGCAACGAAAACTCCTAATGCCTCTCATTCATATTGCTGGCAACGCTCACCCTGCAATGTCTCTTCAGATATGCTCAATTTCATCGAAAAAGAATTCCGTTCCTCTTCAAATGTGAGGATCTTTGATATTTTTTTACGACAAGCATAAATGATATTGGTATTGATTTACATGGAAAAAGGATAGGAATTTATAGACAGGTGATAGCAAGTGCCACAAGCAACTGGTTGTGTTTATCAATCAACTGCCAGGATACTATCTTGTGCAAAAGAAGTACAACTAGCTGTGAAGGGAAAATCAGGTGACGGTTTGGACTTGTTAGTTGCTCAAAGGCAGAGTAGCCGAGTAGGTGGTTGCACTCAATATATACATAGGTGATCCATTGGTTGAGGAGAAAAAATGCTACTATAATAAAAAAATTAACCTTATTCTTGCATGTTGTTGACGCAAAATTCTGCCACCGGCCGCTGAGCATTGTTGATAGGTGCGTTGACCAATGGAGTTCTCTGCGCTCGGACACACGAAGGCCTGGGAGATCTGCTTAGCTCTAGTGCAGGTCCTAAATGCTGAGGATGCGGGCGTGCTAGTCAGTTTGATCCTGCAACTGACAAGATGGTTGTAGTGTTGATTGCCAAGGAGCCGATCAGCTGATGAGCCGATATGAAGTAGTGTCTCCAGGTGATGTTGATGATGACGGTCCAGGAGCCGATCAGCTGTTGAGTTGATCCGATGTGCTATAAGCCGATGTCGATAAGATATTGAAGATCAATCGGTTGTATGTTAGACTTAGATCCAAGTAATCAGATAAACAAATAAGCTCATTAGGAGTGTGGGCTATGACCAGGATATAACATGAGAAGCCGATACCGGATCTGAATCTAGTCATAAGATAACTCATTAGCTAACCCTCCGATGAAACTACACACGTCGACAACCGATGCACCTAAACCGATTAGCTCTAGTCTTAGCCCGAAGGATCGGACCTAACCGAGACAACTTGCACCGAGACTATTGCTAACCGATCTAAGCGAACCAACTAACAGTATATATAGTGATGGATATAACAAATCTATTTAGAAAAACATTGTGATTGCAGAGAAATATCGGCTAAGACAGAACAGACCTAACCTAGACAGTTCCAACTAAACCGATGCGTCTCTAAACACAGTGCAATTAGAAATATAATTAATATATCAAATAGGCAACGCTTGCATTAGTTGGATTGATATATCGGACTTAACCGAGAAAGTACCAATCTTCCCCAATACAAACGCTATCGACGGAACTTTCTTCTTCGCCAGAGGTCGGACCTAACCAATACAGCCCAACTTAGTAGCAAGACTCCGAACTCAACTAATCTTACAAAGATTCGAAACGAACATATGTAGCCCCGATAGAACAGTCGAGAACCCGTCGAGTAGGTTGTAAACCTAGCGGACTAGGGAGACGATGCGCCAAAATTATTGTATTGATTATGGAGCTAAATTGCATAAGGACCCCTGGCATACCATTTATACCCTTGGGTCAACTGAGTCCTAATAGGACACGACTCAATCGGCTTGCTATATACAGCAGTTACATAAAAGGAAACTAAGACTCCTTTCTAATTACATAAGGAAATAGCTAAAACATGCCTACTTAATAAATGCCTACTTAATAGATAAAATTAAACTGCCATGTGCGGTCTTCATGATTCCTTCTTGGATTTGGTCTCTTATAGATAAACTTTCCATTAGTTCATTGCATCCTTTTCTTGACCGAATCCAGCAAAGAACCTACCAAATTTGGCGTTGACTTATCAGTTGACCGATCCAAATTCTGGTGTCAACACATGCTTAATAATTTTGCGGCAGCTCAGATCAAACCCAACAATCAGAGGCAAGACAACAATACTACTCCCCCTTTCCAAAATATAGCAACCGTAGGCTCGATTAGACACTTCATGATACAATGAATCTGCGCATAAGATCTGTTCAGATTCATTGTATAATGAAGTGGCTAATTTAAATAAAGGTTGCTATATTTTGGAATGTAGACAGCAGCTAATGACAAATAAGGATTCAATACCTTCCATGAAGACAACAACTCATCATTACTAAAGAAATAGACATCAAAAGCTATTCCAGTTAGGCTCCAGCCAAATAACATGTATTAATTTTCATCTCCAGCCTGCCCAATAACAGCTATTAATATCTTATCAAAAAGAAAATATTAAATTTAAATTTAAACCACCTAATACTGATCATCTCCACGCCTATATATATTTCCCATTCTCCTACATGCTCCCGCATCGCAAAAATCAATTAGCTCTAGGCCTCTAGCTGTCTGAAAAAAAAAACTCTGCTTAATTTTGTAAGTCCATTTCAACAACTCCCAAACCAAATTAATGGCGGCAACACTCCGGCTCAGGCTCGTCGCCGCGGCAGCAGCAGCCGCCGTCGTGGCGTCGTCCATGGTCGGGATAGCCTCAGCCGCCGACGGGCCAGCGCCGGCGCCGACGTCCGGAGCAAACTCCGCCACCGCCACCGCCTTCGCTGCCGTGTCGTTCGCCGTGGCTGCTGTCGGATACCTCTTCTGCTAAAGCTGCATCGCCGATGGCTACTCGGCCGATCGATCGCCATGGCCCATGAGTGATGTTGGTTGAATTAGTTCCATCGTTTCACTGATTTGTTCAGTTGGTTTTTATGCGGTGGTTGTAATTCGGATTTGGGGGCGTATGATTGTATATGCATGATGCATGTATACATCGATAATCAAGTATTCAACATTTTTTTATTTGAGAGTACAATCATATGAGCAATTTAAATCTGATGAAGAAATATGTAATTCAGTCTTTAATCTTTGTAGTTCCGCTGACTATGTAAACTTAGTCATCTGGTATTATAGTCATTATATTAATTAAAATATTATGGTCTTGAAAAAATTAAGCCTACCCTTTTTAAGAGAAATTGAATTAACCTTAGTTTAGCGTATCTAGGATTTTAGGTTTAGATGGTCCGACTTACAGATTTTCTAAGTACCATAAGTGTAACATACTTATATATAATACAAGTATAAATTAATAAAATTTACATCATAAAATATCTACTAAAATTTTATAATCAATAAATAAGCATGTCAATTTATCTAAGCAAGCATATATAGGTATTTAGGAGGCATTTTTTTAGGTGGTCCCAGACCACCCGTGGAGACGCCACTAAGCAAGTACTCTAAAAGAGTGTGATGAAATGCTATTATGCTTGACCATGTAGACTCGTTGATCACATATGCATGTGATACTTATTGACAATTGACGAGCATGTCCTTTTCTTCATTTTTATGTCAAAAGTTGGGATCTGTCGAGATCGGTACATATGGAACGACTTGCAGAATGATCAAATTGTTCTGCAACAATTCATAGGAATAATATGAGATAGTGACATATTGAGATCGGGATTTTATTTTCAGGTCTTTATTAATCCTGACTACCGTGCAATTTCTGGCTTTCCTGTTATACCCAGACAGTTGGTTGGTCGAGTAACATAAGCAATTAAGCATCATTAATCGAAGACAATCCAATATAAACCAATCAATTGAAACTGTATTTATATATGTACGTACTCATGACAAGATTTACATAAACAATGAACATGTAAAAAAATAGACATACACATCACCAAGAGAAGGGAAAAAAAACAGAGCAGAGTCGCGGCCATGGCCTTAGAAGAGGTATCCAAAGACAAGCGCGGTCAACGACGCGGCGGCGACGGCCGGCGCAGCCATCGACGCGTCGGACGTCGGAGCAGGGGCCGGCGCGTGGGCGGCGGAAGCCGTGCCGACGAGTGATGACGCAACGACGGCGGCGGCAGCTGCCACGGCGAGGATCCTGAGCTTCAATGTTGCCGCCATTTGATTAATTGCAAGCTACACTTGATCGAAGAATGAAAAGCAGTGTAGAGTAGAGAGAAGATGTAAAGCTATTGTCTTTGTGTTGAGAAGAAGAGGGTTATTTGAGGCATATATATAGTGGAATTGGTTGGTAGGAAAGCTTAGCTAGCTAGCCTTGGAAACAAAGGATTCTGGCTGGAACCCTTCTGGCCAATTGATTGGATTGGCTGATTTGGTTTGATTGCTTTGCTGGTTCTTGTTTGGGTAGCTTAAAATATGGGGGAGAAGTTGGCCACAGGCCACACATCCACTGCCTAGCTAGCTTAGCTGTGGTCTCCCCATTTGTACTTCTGTGCATGTGCTGTGCAATTAGCTGGTGGTTTGTTTACTGGAGATTTAATTGGACAGCCATGATAAATTAGGGCGCATGTTGACAGCTCACGTTAGTACCAACAATGCACATTTATCATGCTTGGCCACACATCAATCGAACAAAAATGCTACTAGCAAAAAAAATGTTTTTTTTCGAGAATAAATTAGGCTACTTGTTTTGTTTGCGTTAAGCTTAAGAGAAGCCAGGTAGTCAGCCCATCCCACGCAGTCAAAGTTACGAGGCCCAATGGCCCGTCCTATGGCATTTCGATCCTGCAATTTTGGCCCATGTTTTACAGGCCCATTACCATTGTAGCCAATATTTAACTGGCCCAATGGAATTCTTTTTGGGATCCAATAGGAGATTCGATCCAAAACCCCGTCTTTGACTCTTTGTGCAAATCTCTTTGCAAAGATTTTGACCTCCACGTCTAAAGAAAAAGGAGATCGTGACGTCGACAGTTGACAGCACAAGCGCATCACAGAAAGGGCAAAATAACAAACATCCGGATACAGATACGGAGCTATTATTACCCGTATAAATCAACAGTGATGGGTGTGTGCCTTGATAATACTGCCGGTACGAAACAAAAGGGAAATCCGACCCGGGTGTTTCCATGGCTAAGAGGCTATCAATCGCATCAAAAGCAGAAGCGGCCACAGAGACCCGGATGATTCGCTGCTCAATTGATGACTCAAAGGCGCACACACACAGCAAAGCGACAAGCAGCAAGGCACAAGAGGAAGGCAATATATGTTCACCCTGATGTACTGGAAACTTGGTGCGAGAGGAACCGTTGTGTTGTGTGTTCAAGGAAAAACAATTTACCTGCACTCAACTCATGGTAGAGATATACATTAAAATTGGCCTATGAAAACTGTGTGAGGCTAACAATATCATATGAGAATTTCCCCTTAATTGCATTTTCTAGACGCAATGGAGGTTAAAAAACTTGATATCCAGGTTAATATGTAAATCCACATTCTCTTTATCGCTTAATATAACGTGCTATCCAGGTTAAAAAACACTAATGGCCTCATCGTTTGCCATTGTGGTCAAATTGTTGAAATTGCATATTCATTAAAGTGAAGTAATTTATTCATAAAACTTTTGCACATGCGTTGTTCATAGTTTAAAAAACACACCTGAAAAAAAAAACTATGATGAAAAAATTCTAAAATTAATTTCAAAATTAACTTTGAAAATTTAAAATTTGGCATTGGATTATATAATCCAGCTGCCAGATGATGAGGCCATAAGGAAGCGGTCACAAGGTTCATCCCCGCAGACAATCCCTGATCTCATTTCTGACCTCACTTCATGCGGCGGAGAGCGGCTGCGGCTGCGGCCGCTAGGAGGGGAACGGGGAATCAACCTTTTTTTCCTTTTAGCTGCGGAAAAAGACGTCCAGGTTCAATGTACCCACACAATCTCAGGCTAATCCAGAGCCCTACCCGTCCCACGCACACACGCACCTACTCGCGCACCGCATCTCATCCTGGTCCTCGCCGCCTCGTGCACCCGCCACACCACTTGGCAGCCATTACAATGAGTCACCACCACGTGGGTCCCAACTTTAAAGGGCCCACCTGTCATTCTTAGCCGCGGACGCGTGGGCGCTACGGGCGTCAGCCGTGAGCTCTCTCTCGTCGCCACTGCCGTTCCCGTCTTCCCCTCCCGATCCCTTGTACTCTTTTCCAGTGCACCGCGTCCATACACCGCACCTCTACTTTTCTCACTGACAGTGGGATCCACGACCAGTCGCGTGGAGCACCAACTTGGTGGTCTACCGTGGACGGCACTCACGAGGAAATATACCCGCGTTTTGCGCGGTGGGCCAGGTCCACCCCGTCCCGTACACCATAAAGCCCATGGCCCCTCGACGGTGCGAAGCGGCCGCCTCCCGCACGACCGAAATATCTCACTCGCTTCGTCACTCTCTCCCTTTTCCCTTCTTCGCCGGAGAAAACCTCAGCGGCGGCGATGTCGGCGGCGGTGGGGGGCACCGAGTTCCACGGGTTCCGCGGCGGCGCGGGGCAGCTCCCGAGGTCGCGGATGCTCGGGAGGCCGCTCCGGGTGGCGCCGACGCCTGCGGCGGCCCCCTCTGGCGGCGGCGGCGGCGGTATTCGCGCCGTCTCCGCGGTGAGTGTCCTGTGGTGGTGTTATGTTTTATGATTTGTCATCTCGTAGGAGAAAATTTTACCCCGTTCAGAGAAGAATCAACTAGTAGTATTATTTTTCTGATCATGTAGGAGTATTATTTATCAAAAGTGGCCCCCCTGTTGGAAATGGTATGGTGTAATGTGTTTTGAACATCTGAATGATTCAACCCATTTTCACCTGTTGATGAATTTATCCATGAGAATGCTAGTAATCAGTTTTGAGATTAAGAGGATAAGGCTTTTGTGCAATCAGTCACCCTTGTAGTGTTGAACTGTTGATACCTTAAATAATGGTCTGTCATATATTGAAAAGATTCCATTTGTGGAGTTAATAAACTTATTGCAATTGCTTTGTCGTATGTATTTACCTCTTGTATGTTGGTTGTATTATATTGAACTCCATTTGATAGAACATATTGTGCAACGTGCAACGACACACTAGTGAAGTACTCCTGGTTGTTTTAGTTTTGAACCCTTGCATTGTTTCTGCAGCCGCTCAAGAAGGATGCATCTGAAGTTAAGAGGAGCAAGGTTGAGATAATCAAAGAAAAGAGCAATTTTCTTCGGTACCCTTTGAATGAGGAACTGGTTTCAGAGACTCCGAATATCAATGATAGTGCCGTTCAGCTTATTAAATTTCATGGAAGTTATCAACAGACGGACCGTGATGTTCGTGGGCAGAAGAATTACTCGTTTATGCTCCGAACAAAGAATCCATGTGGAAAAGTTCCAAACCAGCTTTACTTGGCTATGGATACACTTGCTGATGAGTTTGGCATTGGAACACTTCGATTGACGACCAGGCAAACTTTTCAGCTGCATGGTGTTCTTAAGAAAAACTTGAAGACTGTCATCAGCACTGTTATAAAGAATATGGGTTCATCGTTAGGTGCCTGTGGAGACCTCAACAGAAATGTGCTTGCACCCGCAGCACCTTATGTCAAGAAGGATATTCTTTTTGCTCAAGAAACAGCCGAGAACATCGCAGCACTTCTTACACCACAATCTGGGGCTTATTATGACCTGTGGGTGGATGGAGAGAAGATAATGTCATCTGAAGAACATCCTGAGGTCACAAAAGCTCGCAATGACAACACATATGGAACAAATTTTCCTGATTCCCCTGAACCAATCTATGGCACACAGTATCTGCCCAGAAAGTTCAAGATAGCAGTTACTGCTGCTGGAGATAACTCTGTTGATATTCTGACCAATGACATCGGTGTGGTGGTTGTTTCGGATAGTGAAGGAGAGCCTGTTGGCTTCAACATTTATGTAATGTCTTAACAAAAACACTTTTGTGTCCTATCCATATGTTTAGCAGCTCTCTTAGTTGTAGAGTTCTTATTTAATTCTCTCTATTCCCCTATTCAGGTTGGAGGTGGCATGGGTAGGACACACCGAGTGGAGACGACATTCCCTCGATTAGCTGATCCATTGGGTTATGTGCCTAAGGAAGATATATTGTATGCTATAAAAGCAATAGTCGTCACACAGAGGGAAAATGGCAGAAGGGATGACCGCCGGTATAGCAGGATGAAGTATCTGATTGATCGTTGGGGAATTGATAAGTTTCGGGCTGAAGTAGAAAAATACTATGGAAAGAAGTTTGAAGATTTCCGTCCTTTGCCTGAGTGGCAGTTCAACAGTTACCTAGGTTGGCAGGAACAGGTAAATATTATCGTTAATATTATCTTTGAAAGGCTGTCCTGTTTAGTGAGAGTTACCCAGTACTTGAGCTCTTTTTTTCCTTCATTCATACTTTATAATTTTAGGTGTTTTTACTCCTCGCAATACAACTTCCACATCACATACATACTCCTGTAGTCTGTCATGCACCATCAGCATGCATTTGTCAATCTGATATAGTGTACGCACTCATTAACAACTTATATAGTTAAAATTAGTTATTTCCTGAGTAGTAAGTTATATTCCTTTTCATTATTTTCCTACTACAGGGTGATGGAAAATTATTCTACGGAGTGCATGTTGATAATGGCCGTGTTGGAGGGCAAGCAAAGAAGACTCTGCGAGAAATAATTGAGAAGTACAATTTGGATGTTAGCATCACTCCGAACCAAAATCTTATCTTATGTGGGATTGAAAAGGCATGGAAAGATCCCATCACAGCAGCTCTTGCTCAATCTGGCCTGTTGGTAAGATTTCCTTCGTTTATTTCATATCACTGGCCTGTAATATTGAATGTGGCTATGCATTAGTTCCCTGTAATATCAAATCATTGTTAGCTATTTTCTTTTGAAACTAGCTTTTTAGCTGTGCCCCATTCTATGGTGACATATTTCTTATCATTGCTAATTTCTGGTAATACTTCTCATGCTTAAAATTTCAAAGAAAGTAAAAGACAGACATCAAGTCATCAACCATTTTTTATTCTCCCCAAGGGAAATTTGATTTCTTAACAATGAATTGTGCTTGTGCGAATATTTTACTAAAGGTGGCCATTCATCTATGTAGGAACCAAATGATGTTGATCCCCTGAATCTTACTGCCATGGCATGCCCTGCCTTACCATTGTGCCCTCTGGCACAAACAGAAGCTGAACGAGGGATTCTGCCTATTCTTAAACGAATTAGAGCAGTTTTTGATAAGGTAATATCATCATCCTGTCACAAATGTGAACATAGTGTGTATCAGACTTCATGTCAGTTTGACATAATGTTGTTTGATTAATAGGTTGGCATCAAGGATCATGAGTCAGTAGTGGTGAGGATAACTGGCTGCCCTAACGGATGCGCTAGACCTTATATGGCTGAGGTTGGCTTTGTTGGTGATGGCCCAAACAGTTACCAGGTATAAGAGACACTGAAAATATTCTTGTTCAGGCTATGTTGGCTTATCTTCTTTTTCTGTTTTTTTGTCATCATTCATTTTTTTTAATCTTTGCTGATCTTATTATGACCCCAGATCTGGCTTGGAGGAACACCGAACCAGAGTACCTTGGCTGAATCATTTATGAACAAGGTGAAGCTTCAAGACATTGAAAAGGTTTTGGAACCATTGTTTTCCTATTGGAACAGCGCAAGGCAGGAAGGTGAATCTTTTGGTAGCTTCACATGCCGAATGGTGAGTGGATCTTTTCTTTCTGCTTGTATATGTGCTATTAGTAATTTTCAAGATGGATCATTTGGAATTTCGCAAGCGGAATGGCCGCTTATTCCCAAAAAAAATTTGTACGATGTTTAGCTCACCAACATAGGGCTGAATGAATACGGACACTAATTTAGAACCTTCTGCCTCATTGAAGCTACATGTTTAGTTTGATACAGGAAAATGTCAAACCATATAAGATAATTGATGTGTGTTATCGCTCATACAATAGATAGCCTCTTTGTCATAGTAAAGTTAAGCCGAGCAGCAAACATTGTGTTGTTAGCGACTGCATCATTAGCAGTAACCCAGTATGGATTGCATGCCATATGTTATTTCAAACTGGACTACTAGGGGTAGGGAGTTAAGTCTGAGATGAACATTTCCACTAAAGGTGAATTGCAGTAGCTGAATATGATATAGATGTTGCTTTTCATCAAATGGTGCATTGTCTCATCTATCTTTTCCCATAAATCCAGGGATTTGACAAATTGAAAGAGGTAGTAGAGTCAGCAACAGCTGCATGATGGACTGCTTTTGCTGGACAAGTTGAGGACAATTCTGACCATGGATCAATGTGGGCGTCGTCGAGGGCTCTCCACACAACTTCATAAGCGAATCAGCAGAAAATTTGTCAATTTCGTTGACAAGTACAAGACGAGAGACCTCGGGTTTGTAGCTGTTCTTATGTTCGTTGAGATGCGTAGTCAAATTTTTTGTGTACTCTTGTTTGGAAAAGAAATGTGCTTCTGAGAAATAGAGAACTTCTCTGGCTGTTAAACTTTCGAATAAAATGCTTCAAAAATGTACTGAATAAATTTTCCCATTAAAGTGTTATTTTTGCCCTCATTCTGTCTACACTGTAAATTGGACTCAATCCTCTGATTCTCTGAACATTCAGTGATTTTAATGATTGGGCCGTGCTCTTCATTTCTTGAGCTATTTGGTGATGGGCTTTTCCTACTGGAAACATCCCCATGGGCCGTGAGCCATGCTCTCATGAGAAGGCCCATGGTGCGTCTGCTTTGCTCTCCTTTCCACCGCTAAAAGGCTGGAAGCCTTGGCATGCAGCTCAAAGCCTGAAGAAGCCCTGAACACGCACTACTAGTTCTAGAACATAAAGCTGCTGTCTCCCAAAACCGAAACGCGTGGAGCAAAACACAAACCACGATGAAAGCTGCAACACCATGTCACACTGTCCACTGCCACACTGTGCGGCTGTGCCCGCGCGTCGGCACGCGAGTGCCCTTTTCCTCCTGAGCGTAGCCCGCGGTCAATACGCTTCAGCGTCGCGATTATAAATGCGAGGAGAGCACCGTTTCACCAGCCGCATGGCTGCACCGAGGAGGCAAGACCGGACGAACGCCACGACGCATGGTCGCGTGCCGCTAGCTTTTCTGTTGCTGATCGACGACTGTATGGTGATGGTTATGCGCGACCTAAATCGAAAACGAGTCGTCGTTAGGGGTGGATAATTGGATACGGACTCAATCCAACAGTGTACTGGTCCACGCATCTATCTGGTGTTGAGTACACTTGCAAGTTGCACCTTGCACGTATCTAGTATAGGTTTTGGGCTTTCGGCCATGTTAGCAACCAATTAATTACACAGTAGAGATTCGGATAAGTATAAACCCTACTCCTACATGCAAGCATTGAATGGAATGGTCCATTTTGAAGTATCAGCTGCAAAGCTGAGATCTCATTCAATATGCAGGCACGATTTTAAGCATTGTATCGGCAATTCACTTTCACAGGACATGACACGGGGACTTAACTGCTACTACTACCTTGTCTTTGCAAGGAAGGATTCAATGAATGCTCAAGTGAACAGATGTTACAGATCGTTTCATGGACCATGGAAGAAGAACGAAACACAAGCCGTGCCTTCAATGTTGCACAAGAAGCACAAGACAGAAGCTCTACAAAGTACAGGCATCCAAGTCCAGGACACCCAAGACCAGACCAACATATCCGAGCCATCCAATCTGTATCAGACGGCACAGCTACATTATATAAACCCGGGGCTCATTTCTTCCCGGAGAAAAAAAATCCAACCCCAGGGAGGAAATTACCAGCATAATGACAGTATTATCACAGACAAATTATCTAGTCCTAATTAACACTGCAGTAATTAAGTACCGGAAAATGGAAGACTACAGAAATATGAAACACTCCATGGCCACCGAAGGATTGTCCAACGACTCCTTCCCGTCGCCGCCGCCGCCGCCGCCGGCCACGTCACCGCCGCCGTTTCCGGCGGAGGCAACGGCCTGATCCTGTGGATGCGGTGGCGGAGGAGGCCCGTGGGATTGCATCGTGGCTGTCGTCGTCGTCGACGACGACGCCGGCGAGACCTGCGGTGGCGTCGCCGTCGTCGCCGTCTCGTGCGCTCGCCGCGGCGAGGCGCGGCCGCCGGGCCTCGATGGGACAGGTGGCTTCCTCTGGCCGCCGCCG
>CM002483.1:16531398-16563004 GCA_000325765.3 Leersia perrieri | reverse complement strand
CACTCTCCTCTGCCTCGACCTCGCCCTGGCGCTGACGGCCGGCGTCTCCGAGAGCACCTCCTTCACCTTCTCCTCCTCCGTCGGCGGCGGGTCACCCGCCGCCGCGGAGCCTCTACTTCTCCTCCCGCCGCCGCCGCCGCCGGAAACAGCTCATCTTGCTTCTTGCTGACACAGCACCCCATCAATCCAAGCTCCCAATCTTCCAATCTTTCCCTCCTTGCTTCAGCTACCTACCTACTCCAATGCCATTTCCCGCGCGTGCTAATGGCGAGAGAGACGAGGAGGAGGAAACTGTGAGTGAGGAGTGAAGTGGACAGTGGCTTGGGGTTTCCCTCCGTTGTGCTTTGATTTGTGTGAAGCTGCTCTGTTGTTGTGGGAGACCGGGGAGTCAAAAGGGGATGGACGAGTGAGGATAATTAGTGATGTGATCAATGTGCGATTATAATATGATCAGGTACGATTCTAGATTAGTGCGAGGGGTTTATGCGCAGTGATGAGCTTGCTGATCGTCCTAATCTGCTGAGCTCTTCTTTCTACCGTTATGTGCAGGACCGACCTGTACTGTCCCGAACGTTGGAGCTTTTCCCCATCTTGCTGCAGTTTGTCGCTCAAAAGCGCGAGGATGATTTGTTGCAATTGCAAAAGCCTACTCCTACCTGGTATACCGCTTGACGTTCTCTTGTCCACAATGCGTCAATGCCTGGTTACCGTATCTTCCACAGTGTTTTTTTATACGGAAAACACTCTGCTTCTAAGCAGCTCCATTTTTTAGTGTGATGCTTATACCAAAAAAAAACATTTGGTTTACGTTGTTTTAAATTTTGACGCGGAGGGGGTGAGCACATTGCTTTCGTGTCAGAGGATAGACGTGCGACGTGAGAACTACAGGGGGAAAAATACATACCTCGCGCCTGCACCGTCAGACGAGACGAAATCACGAGACAGTGTATTGCTACCTGCCACGCCATGAACAATCCAAAACAACTCTGATCGGTGATCGAGAAGTAGACTCGCCTCCGAATCCAATAGAAGAAACATGCTACTAGTAAGTCATGGGCCGTCATCTGGAAAAATGAATGGGCCTTTCCGGGCTGACAAGGTCGGCCTACTCGCGGCGTCGCGGCCCATTCGGCACCAACCCAAACACGGCCACGAAACGTACGGGGATTACCATTCCTGGGCCCACACCGACAGTCCCACCTGACCCCACATGTCATCCACCAGCCGTCACGACGCCACCGCCACCTCGTTTCTCTTTCCCCGCATAACACGCGATAACCCGAGAGGAGATAGGGAGAGAAAGAGCGAGACAGCAGCACGCTAGTGGAGCTTGGCCACCGCCGTCGTCGTCGCCGCCGCCGCCGGAGTGGGAGGCCATGGCGGGGAAACACGGGCGCAACGGATTCGAGGACGACGACGTCAATCCCTTCGCGGTGAGTGCTCTTAATTCGCTCCGCCACCCTGCGCGCGCTGGTGTTTTTCTAGAAGCTTTGCTGTTCGCGTAGATCTGGACTACGTAGGATGTGGCAGCATTTGGGATCCGTCGTCGCTTGGCTCCCGGCGCGCTGGATCTGGGGCTTGGGAGGTGGGCGCAATGGCGAGATGCGTTTTTTCGGTGGTTGGAGTAGTAGGTTGATTTCACTTTGGGGTGACTAGTCAGCTATGGATCTGTGTTTTGGGTGACTTTGGAGGATGGTGGTACTAGTGTAGTCCCGCCTATTTTCCTGGAACTTAGAATTCGGTTTTGGAGCATACTAGAGCAATGTGGACTGTGGTATCTTTGGTGTGCTACAATACAACTTGGAACTAGTTTGGTATAAACAGAATTGTGCTGGAAGAATGCACAATTTTGGTGCCCCAGTTACTGTGCTGTTTTGAGAAATGCAATGAGATGATAATTTTCTTGCCTTCCGTAGCCGTTATGACAACTAATATAAGACCCGTTTTTGGGTTCAAAACATAAAGCGTTTTCTGGAATGAACCTTCTTCTAAAATCTCTACTAATATACCTGAAGCTACTTACTTGCTTTAGCTTGGCGCCATGGTCGATAGAAGTACATTTGATATTGACAATGCAGGGATGTTCTGTTCCTTTTTGCCATATTCATTTTTTCTAATGTTTCTGCATTGATTAGCTCGTCCGTATACTTTTGATATATTATTATATGTTGGTACCCGTTGTTGACATGGCAAATTGTAACAGTGCTGGTCAGTCTTAGTCATAACTCATAAAAACTATGTGATTACTGGTTGCATGAAAGCTTCTAATGTTGAAGTTATTTCACACTAACTTTGTTAACTTTCTTACCTTCCCAATTCCTTTAATATTGCAGGGAGGAAGTGTTCCTCCTGCCACCAATTCTCGCCTCTCGCCTCTCTCTCACGAACCAGCTGATTTCTATAATGTGGACATTCCTCTGGACTCATCTAAGGTACTTGCAATTCCAATTAATGTTTATTATTGCATCAGCTTCTAGTTTTAAGAATGTTATATATTAATAAAAACTAGTGTTAATTGAGATTCCTTTCTATAAAGGTGCGACACTCACACCATGACTTGTTTTCTCATAGTTAATATTTGATGTCTTATAATGTAGAATTAGAACTGTACCAATCAAAACATATTTTCCTTTATTTATGCCATTTGTGAAGTTTGTTTCAGTTATTCTTCATTTTTGGATGATTCCTTTGGATATAGGATTTGAAGAAAAAGGAGAAAGAACTACAGGCAATGGAAGCTGAGCTAAACAAAAGAGAAAGGGTGTGTGCCTTACGATTCCTGAAATTTGTTTTCTCCCGTGCTCTTTGCTGGTTACACTTGGGTGGGGGTGCCCAAAAGCACTATATTTCATATTTGATTCTCAAAAGCATCTATTTAATCTGTTTGCAAGATAGGAAACTTTCCACTGGTTACCATTAGGAGCAAGACAGGAACTTAGTCCATATCCTCAAGTCTAATTTTTTGGAAAAAAAAAAGAACTTTTAGAACTCATTAGCAGTGTCCATTTGAATAGGCCCGAGATGTGAGCCATTCCCAATGTCAGAAAAAAAGAGAGAGCAAGACTGAACTTATGTCAACTACTACGTTACTTTTTGACCTTGAGACGTTAGAGGATTTTTTTTTTTAAATCCACATATTGGATTTGCTTATTAGTGCTGTGTCCCACACGTCATATTTACTCTATGCACTGTTCTTTCTCTAAATGATAATCTGATTCCTTGTTTGACTCCCTGCCCTAGGAACTTAAAAGGAAGGAAGAGGCTGCAGCTCAAGGTACAGTCCGTTCATTTCATTTGCTGGCCAGGTTTTAGTTATTTCCTTCTAGGACATCACTAGCAAACTAACATGGGAGATTTGATTGTACACCCTCCCCTTAGATTAAAAATTGAGCTCCTGTGCCACTGATATGTGGAGTCATCTAAGGTCACTTACATGTGAACCGGGAGGGTAAATCCTCAATTTCAAACTAAAGGGAAGGTATATGATCGAATTTCACCGTAAAAGATTTGAGTGCGCAAACAGGTTTGGTAGAGGCAGAAATTTTTGCTTGCCAACTCAAGTTGTTCATATAGAAACAACATAAATATGACCAATTTGTTTTTTTTATAGGATAGGATAATCAGGGTTACACTTGAAAGTTGAAACAGTGTATGGTTATAGGTGATATTTTCTGCTGGAATCCTTTTCTCAGACTGATGATGTAGAATTCTTTATGACTGGACTTAATTTGAATGGATCTGGTTTTTGGTATTTTCCAAAAAAAAAAACCCTGCAATTTCTTCTCAGATTTGATTTGTTACTTCTTTTGCTTTGTCTGTGAGAATTTTGTTTGAATTGTTGTAGCCAAAGTTCCCTTTAACTGCTTGCTAATTATTTCCCTAATTTCATCCTTCTCGTTTGCAGCTGGCATTGTCATTGAAGATAAAAATTGGCCACCCTTTTTCCCTCTCATTCACCATAACATTTCAAATGAGATACCTATCCATCTACAAAGAATGCAGTACCTTGCATTTTCATCGTTTTTAGGTAAGCTCTAGAGGTGTTCAACAGTATTGTCTGATGTGCTACCTTTTTTTTTGGTTGAGCATGTTATATTAATTATTCCATCCATATTATTCACTTGTAATGTAATTATCAACAGAACGAAAATACAATAAGTATAGATTCAGATCTGTTGACTATTGCCAATGGATTTATGATTTACCATTCATTATATAGTGAACCAAGAAGTTCTTCATGTAAGTACTTCGGTATACAGAGGGTGATTCAGGGTTTTTGTATAAAACTGCTGAACTTTAAGTTCTTTTGTTCGCTCCTGTAATCTCATGCAGGATTGGCAGCCTGCCTATTTTGGAATATCATAGCAACCACAACTGCGTGGGTTAAAGGGGAAGGTAAAGTCAAAGTGTACCCAAAGTGTCTATGTATGACATGTTGTCTGAAATTTTCCAATGCTGAAAATTGGAGCTAATATGTCGACTATGCTTTGGCAGGTGTTATGATCTGGCTGCTTGCCATTATCTACTTAATATCTGGTGTACCTGGGGCTTATGTATTATGGTACCGTCCTCTTTATAATGCAATGAGGTTAGATATATTTTAATGAACATTGTTGGTAACACAAAACAATCACCTTTAAAATATCTCGTGTGCTAGTGTCTTATTCTTTTTTCTCAATGCTTGTTACAGAACTGAGAGCGCTTTGAAGTTTGGGTGGTTTTTTCTGTTTTACATGGTAAGCTACACTAAGCTAAAGGTTTTGCAGTCACATCTTAGCATCAAATTTCGATGAATCAGTATGAATGAATTGATCACTCTCATATCCTCATACTTCATAAATAATTGACAATCTTTGCCCATTTGCAGATTCATATAATCTTCTGCGTGTGGGCAGCTGTGGCTCCACCTTTTCCTTTCAAAGGAAAATCTTTGGCGTAAGTTTCCTATTCTCTTTCTTGTGTGCATACTACCTGACATGTGATGCACGTTGTAAGTGATGCTAGGTACTAGGAGTTATAAATTTCCTTGTTTATTTTGTTTCTTCCAAAAAAATATTATTACATAAATGTTTAATCACAGTTCTATTGAATGATTAGTCTGAAGTTGGCTTGAATCAAGCATCCTTTAGTTTTTGAACCATTTTGCCTTCCCCATGAGCTGTGATGAATAGTGATCTCTGGAACTGAACCATTGAAGAAACAGTATTCTAAGGCACATAACTTGTGGTCCTAATAATGGATATATAAGGAAATAATTGTAAAATCGGTTACATTCGGTCAAATGCTACAGTGATCATAATTTGTTGAACGTGTTAAACAAAGTTTGCTCACATTGGTTTACAGGAACCACAATCCTATCCGTTCTGAATTTATGATAAATCTTGGTATATACATACCAAATCTCTGTTTTCTTCCTCTGAATTGCTCAGTAGAAAATAGTATGTTTCTGTTTTGGAAAAAAAAAAGGTAACTAAATTTCTCTTCTGTATTTTTTACCAGCGGGATTTTGCCTGCCATTGATGTCATAGGCAAGAGCGCTATTGTGGGGGTAAGTATTTATTTCAATAGCGATCCTTATAATGCGTCTATCAAGATTCTTATTAGGACTTCCCTTGTGAAGTTACATATTTGTTTTACTTATCTCATGCGCTAAGAGTTTATTTATGAGTGGATGAGTTTCGTAGTGTTGTTCATTAGCCATATACCACCACTCCTCTTCCCCTTGCACAAATGCATCATTCTGGATGGCTTAGTCAGCATTTGAAAGCCATATACTAAATTCGCACTCTTGTATAATGCCTTTAACTTGTATCTGTCACTCTCACTTGGCAGATATTTTACTTTGTGGGATTTGGATTATTCTGCCTTGAGTCACTGCTGAGCATTGGTGTCATTCAGGTGGGTACTGCCCCCTCTTGTTATTTGTTCGTCAACGTAGGCCATTTTTTTGTTTGAATATCTTGGTCTGCCTATGGTTTATTATACATTCTATCTTATACTCATTTGTATCTAGCAATTAATCTTGAAAAAACAAATGGTTTGATTGGCTTACTTAAGTTATCACTTGCATATCTGAAGCGAAAGGGATTCTTCTGGTGATGAGTTTGTAGTTATGGTGTCCAGACTGCGCAATTAATGAGTAGATTCACTTGGAATGAATTTGTGCCAATGGCCAATGGGTTGATATCATGTTCATATTAGAGGTTCTAAATAGTTCGGACATTCTTATATTTCAATCATTTAGTCAAATTTTCATTTTACGTTGAAAGGAGTATTATCGTATTCTTATCTCATGATCACTGATCACTCAAGTACTCAACTTTGCAGCAAGTATACATGTACTTCCGTGGAAGTGGAAAAGCGGCAGAGATGAAACGTGAGGCGGCACGTAGTGCTCTGAGTAACGCATTCTGATGAATATGTCTTGAGCAAAGCTATAGCCAGATGATGAGCGGGAGGAAACACGAGACAGGATTTGCCAATCGAGCATCAGCATAGTGTACATCCCTACTGGCTGAACAGCACACAGCCATTATCTTTTTTGCTCCTCTGTAATATATAAGCATCGTTCTTGTATGCACGCGTTAAGGTGTTGTTTCCATTTGTTGACAAGATTTTAGATGGGCGTGTGTTGATAGGGAGAAGTGGTGGAATAGACACATACACATACGTGTGCCTGAGTGGGATCACTTGTTTACTTCCTTGCAACATGATTGCAGCATGTTCTTGTGTTCATCCGCTGCCAGACTGCTACGATTAACTTGTGTGTTATTAAATGATGATTGATCTTTCTTCTCCTTGTGATATTGCTTTTACAGAGTAGCCAAGCAAACATTTCAAAAAAAAAAATCGCCAGGGAAGAATCAAGGATGCAAACTCTGAGTTTCTGGCCCACGCATTCACTCCAGTAGCTTTTTGAAGCTTGGGCCAGGCCTATTCCTTCTCACTTTGGTCCATAGCTTGGCCCATGCATCCCCTATTCCCACCCGATGCAGTGGCACGTTTGCCCTAGCCGCCGCCGCCGCCGCCGCAAGCCTTTCTCGACGCCACGCCATAGCTTGGCCCATGCATCCCCTATTCCCACTCGAATGTTCGTAATCCCCACGCCGCCGCCCCAAACCTTTCTCGACGCCGGCGGCGACACCGACGAGCATCCTCATTCAGCCGCGGCCGCCGGCGAAAGAGTACCATACCCACCCACAACCAGCAGCAGCAGCGAAGCAGCTTTCCATTCCCAATTTCCCATCCGCCACCACCACCACCTGACCACCACGCTCGCACCGCGCCGCGCCGCGCGAGGAAATAAAACCCTAAACCCTACCCTCGTGTGATAAAGCATGGCGGCGGCGCCGCTCCCCGTAAACCCTACCCAACCCTCCTCTCCTGCAACCCATGGCGCGGCATCCTAGGCCCCCGACCCCTTCACCGCCGCGCGCCAACTCCGACACCGACACCGGATTCGACCCCGTCGAGGAGTGGCTCGTCGACTTCGACCAGGCCATGGCGGATGGGATGGCCAAGAGCCTCGCTCTCGGCGAGGAGGCGGTGGTGGTGGCTCTCGACGCGCCGGAGCCGACGAGCTGCGATGATGGTAAGGTCTCGGGTGGGTTGGTGTCCGAGAGCGGCGGGGTCGGCGTGGCGAAGGGGGATTCGTTGGTTGATGATCAAATCGGCGCCTCTAAGGGGGGTGAATCGGATGTCAAGATGGAGCCTGAGGTGGGGAGCGGAGGATTAGGTGCCCAAACTGCGCAGGATCAGCTTCCGGCATCGGGGGTTGATGATTTGGCTGTAAGAGAGGATACATCAGAGGTTATAGTGGAGGATGTTGAGAGGAGTATTGTTTCTGTTGATGCTGACATGAATGATACGGCCTTGACCTTGGTAAAAGAGGAAGCGATAGGCAGAGGAGGAGACGAGGAGGACGAGAGTGATGAGGAAGAGTCTGAGAGTAGTCAGGAGGAGTCATCTGAGGCTTCGTCGAGCAGTGACGAGGAGGAAGATAAGAGGGCAAAGGATGATGAGGAGTCAAGCGAAGCCTCTTCGAGCAGTGACGAGGAAGAGCAGATGACGAAGAAAAATGGCGGTGACACAGATTCCCTCTTTGAGGAGGCTGAATTGATGCTTGCAAGTGATGATGAGGAGGAGGAAGCATCAAAGAGTTCTAGGAAGTACAAACATGAAGTTGAGGTATTACAAATTTCCCATGGACTACCTCTGTTGTCACCCTTCACAGCTTCACTTTCATGTTTTATTAGCATGATTATTTGTTATAGAATTTACTATTTGCTGTGAAATCCATGGGTTGTCTCCCTGAGATATTATAGTTACCTAGATGATGTGTAGTGGCAAAGCAATTTAATAAAAGATTTGGAGGCTGATGCTTTTTATGTAAGTTTTTATGCTGTTCATAATTATATTGTCTATTCTAAACCAGTAGTATACTTTGCAGGTCCTTCCTCCAGTGCCAAAGATTGAAGTAAAACTGGAACCACATCACAAGACACTACCAGTAGGAACAATTTCAGCTGTAAGTCATTTTTAACATGATTTTCTTTTATGCGTATTTTTTCTGTAATAAATCATGAAAAAAATGCCTACTTTTTTCTAAGCGCTGTGTCAGTACCAGTTCTTTACATGTGACACACTCAGTGAAGAAATTTCAAAAAAAAAAAAAAACACACACACACACACAGTGAAGATCCATCTTGCTCTTTTTATTATGTTGGGAGCTAGACACAGTAGTTAGTTTGTATATAGTAGATTAGGAATCTACTCTTCAAATCTAGTAAGTGTATGGATTTTTCTGGTTATGCCTGTACATTTTGTCTACTGCAGGTACCATTTCCAGTAGCATACTAATTTGCCATAGTATTTAATATTTCTTTATAGAGTGGCGCTTATCATTTCATTCTATCATGATGCATCTATATATACTATGAGTTTCTTGTCCTGATTGTTTGCTTGCTTGGGTGCTTCCAGATCATGGGTGAGAGACTTATTGTTGAAGGGTCAGTGCAACACAATCCCCTGAATGAGGGTTCGATACTCTGGATAACAGAAAGCAGGACCCCACTTGGTATTGTTGATGAATTGTTTGGACCTGTAAAAAACCCGTACTATCTTGTAAGATACAACTCTTCAGAAGAGGTGCCTGCTGAGATCAGTGCAGGAACTGCTGTCTCTTTTGTTGCAGAGTTTGCAGATCACATCCTAAATATGAAGGAACTGTATGCCAAAGGCTATGATGGATCTGGAGAGAATGATGAGGATCAAACAGACCTTGAGTTCTCTGATGATGAGAAAGAGGCCGAGTACAAAAGGTCATTAAAGCAGGCAAAAAGACAGACTGATAGGCAGCACGAGAATAAGAAAACTTCTGGTGATAAGAAGAGATCACAATCTAGGGGTGCTGGATTTCAAAAGGACATGCCACCTAGGAGTCGTGATGGACCTGCACCAGGTCGCCAGCCTCAACCTCATTTACATCGTCCTGATAAGGCTCCTGTGGTTGATGCAGTTCGCCCATTGGGGTCTCAAGACAGACCTATGAGTGCACCAACAATGATGCCACCAGGCCCTGTTCATCCTCCCATGCCTGCAGCTAATCAGCTTATGAATCAGATGGGTGGTTGCTTCATGAATCCGACTCAACAGTTCTTACCACGGCAGCCTAATGTTGTCTGGCCAGGCGGTCTTCCGCCTACACCACATCCTAACATGGGGGTTGAAGGAGCTGCTTTTGCAGCTAATATCATGCAGAACCTACTCATCGGAGCTAACCAATACCAGCAACAGTTTCAGAACCAGAACTTTGGTGGCTTCCTGAACCAGATGCCAATACCTCCACCTCAATTTATGCCACAAGGTGGAATGCCCTCTAATCCAATGGCATTTGGTGGACCAACAATGACATCGATAAATCCTCCATTTGGTTCACCATCTCAACTGCCTGTGGATCAAGGTAACTTGGGGCAGCAGTTTCCGCACATGGCTGGCAATACACTGCAACAAGGGCCTCCCGCAGGATTTCCCAGTGGCCAAGGATTTGGGCAGCCGGCACCTCCGCATGGAGATGGAGAGCAGCCGCCTATGCAATTCAGCTCTGGGCAGTTTAATCAAGGGAATTCCTCCCGTGGCAGAAGGCCGCAGCAACGGGGAGGCAGGCACTCTTCTGGGAGAGGCGGTGGCCATCTCCGCAGATAGATAGGTAAGGCTGGTGGTTTTACAACCAGTGTAGTTTTGACTTGGCTTGAATGATTCGTTATCTATCCATGAATGTATTCGTAAAACGAGGCATGATCAGTTGCATGTAATATTCAATTTGTTTCGTTTACGGTGAAAATCCCTTTAAGCACCCTGTGTGTTTGCCTATGTTTCACAATGTACCCTGTTTTACCTAAGTCTTCAATTAATATATGGCCAGACTTTGCAAATTGACTAGGTTGCTGCGTCACTGTGTTGGTTTCCATCGTGGCCTGTTGGGACTTGGACGCATCTACGCGAGAAATTTCTGACCTGGTGACCCGCTCTACTGGCACTAGGAGATAATAGAGCTTAACCTGAACTAGATACACTTTCACTGGGTACCGAAGTTCTAGCAAGTAGTCCCTCTTCAGAATACATCCTAGTAAGAGACACTGTTTCTTATATGAGGCTTAATGCTGAAATGTCTGGGCTAGTTTCTGCTGTGAATTTTGTTATATCCTTGTGTTGAAATGTACAGATTACTAAACTAGTGAGTGAATCTTGAGGTTTTAGGAAGAAATAATTTTGTGATAGTTCATTTTCTATTGTTTTCCTGCGTCACTAAATTCGCGTTGTCAGCAAGTTTCGTTCGATTCTGTTGAACTTGCAGATACTTGAGTTGAACCTATGTATTAGTATACAGACTATTGTATCTTTGATATCACTGCATGTTGTCTGATTTCTAACTTAGTGGTGCAATGCACATAATGGTGCTTGATAAATTCTGTTCTAGTTTTTTTTCATCTCACATGTTCCCCTATTATGGTCCAAATCAGTACCAGCCAACCTTTCACCATGAATGATTTGTACTATTACTGAACTTAATTCGTGAGACAATTCAATCCCAGATCATGTGCATTTCACAATGCAGGATTGTGGAGTAATTCCAATAGAGTACGTCCTTATCAGATGTACTTTATTTTTTGCTAATTAAGCAGAAATACCAAGCCCATTGTGACCGAGGCCTCCTTGATTTGTAGGAAATACATAGGAAATTTGGAGGATTTCAATCCTATAAGAAAAATTCCTACGGAAGCCTTTGAAACAAAGGATTGAATTCTACCAATTCTATGGAGATTTTGGAGGAATCCAAACATGAGGTTTTACCTCATTTTCATCTTCCCACGCCTATAATTCCTATGTTTTCCTGTCTCAATCAAACGGTTGTTTTGAAACTTCCCTGTGTTTTTCATTCCTGTAGTAATTCAATAGGTAAGCCATTCAATTCCTGCATTTTTTTTCTATTTCTGTGTTTTTACAATCCTGTGTTTTAAAGGGACCCTTAAATGGTACTCCCAGTGGCGGAGCCAGAAAGGCTAAAAAACCTTTGTTGGAGGGGGCTAAGAGTATCAAGTTTTCCAAAATACTCTGGGCTAAGAGTGTTAAGTTTTCCCGAAATACGCTAAGATATAGTAATTACCGTGTAAAAATCTAAAACAATGAGGAAGGCCAAGCCTCTGCTTGCCATCTCGTGTCTCCGCCACTGAGTACTCCCTCCGTTTTTCTATATATGACACCCTTGAAATTTGAATATATGTATCATTCGTTTTATTCAAATTGCAACTTCCTCCTCCTCGTTGATCATGTCGTGTGGAAGACCTCCTCCCACATGCCGACGCCAGCAAGGAGTTTAGCTAATCCGCGAACGTGCACACCCACGCCGGCGCCACAAACGGATCTGGCCCACCAGACCCAAGACCACCTCTGGTGGCGTCCTCCACCTCTAGCGAGTTTCTCAGGCGATAGCGCTCCTCCCTAGGTTAGCTCCACCGCTTTGCCATGCCGTCCCTACCCGTCGTCTTCTCCGTCCATCCTAACTGGTCGGCGACAAGCTTCCCCGTCACCAATCCCACCCACCGCCCTCTCCCAACCCTGTGGTTTCAGCCCTTGCCTCGCTGCCCACCGTCTCCCTAGTATCCCTCTAAGTATCCTCCTCATCCCCAGTGCCCCCCTCCCCTACCCTGAACTCTATATACAATCTTCGGCAGTGTTCCATGCGAGGTCTAGCGACCTCCGAGAGAGAGAGAAGGCCGAAGGGGAGAGAAGAGGAAGAGGGAGGAAGAAGACCGGAGAAGAGGAAGAAAGGTCCACCCATCCGCGAGTCTCATCCCCCTTGCGCACAGGCGCGGTGTAGTAATCGCGGCCAACGAGGCTTCCTTCTGATCCTGCGTCGACGATGGATGTTGCCGCAGCCACGGGTTCCCCCTCCTCAAACCACACACGTGTCGCTGCGCGCTGCGTAGTTGGGCTCACCGACGACCTGCACTTCAATCAACACAGCTTCGTCTAGCATGAAAATGAGCGGGCCAGACGACGGGGAGAAGGACTTGGCCATGGCCACATACTCGTCGTCTCTGTTTGGCCGGGCCAAAACCAAACCAGCCCTAAATTTAAATCGAGTGCAATAATACATGCTCTGAACTTTTCTATGCGAGTGCGATCCGTGCACTATGCGCGCATCCACGCTTTCCCTCTATTATGGTGTTTTTCCCGAGCTAGGCTTAAGGTTGTTAGTATCGGATACTATCAGATTTTAAAAAATATACATTTTATATATTTTTTATCTATGATTTGTAATATTTAGTATAAAATAAAGTCTATAATATTAATTTTGCTTAATTTAATTAACTTTATGTAACTTTTGAGTGAATTTATTGATATAATTTTCAATCCAATATATTATTTGCTTACTTTAATGTACTTTTGAGTGGTATCGTATGGATCGTAGTATCAGGATACATCTAAGATCTGCTAGAATAGTAAGAAAATAAATAGTAGGATTAAGATACTATATGATACATAGGTTCGATATCATTTTGGCTTTATAAGATGGTGTATGGCAAAATACAAGATGCTTATAATAAGTATCGGGAGTATGTCCTACGTGACCCGCTAAAATTCATTGAGCTAGACACAGTATCCTTTTCGTCCGTGACGACGCGGCAACTCGCCCCTTGCCGAGATCTGGCTAGACCTATATCCTACGGTGTAGACTTGCATAGGCACAGCACAGCCGTTCAGCACTGTACTCTACTTGGTTGACGAATTGCGCACTGCACGCCTGCTGTTCTGCACTGTCTGCACACATGTGTACGTACACACGGCGGCAGGCATGCCCATGATCCTCGAGTCAAAGCCATCCATCCATCCGCGGCGCATGTGACATGCGAGACGCGACCGCTTCCACGTCCCACCAGCTATAGCTAGCCAGCGCCGCATCCCACGTCGACACACATGCATGCCATTGACCAACCCAAGTGAAGTGACTGAGGTGAGTAGATGCACCGTAACCCCCATTCCAATTAATTCCTTGGTGTTTCACGCTTCCATGCATGATCATCACATGGTCCGGTCAAGTTACATTTTGTTGGTGATCTACCAAATTCCAATCAAGTTTTCTCCACTAGATAGTATCTAAACGATGGAATTAATTTGTACGAGTTAATTCATGGACGCGTTGCGGTAGAAGTCGACGCATAACTGGCATCCGCAGCCGGCGAATCGGCAGGTCTCGCAGCCGAAGCAGACGCACCTCATGCACCCCTCGCACGCCGCCGCCCTCGCGCATCCCCTCGACGCCTTCCTGCTCGCCCTCTCCTCCTCATCCTCGCAGCTCACCCTGCAATTCATTTACCAAAACGATCCATCACCTAGCTAATCATGCTTCTATTCTTGGAATCTTCTTCCGCTTTGGTTTAATTACATGCCGACGATGATAAAAGCAAAACTCAATTGTCTAAAGATCATCGATCGTTCTTTTCGAAGATTTTACTCTTTATGTTTCAGAAAGACAAGAACTACTTATAAGCATTAGCATTTGGTAGAAACAACGACTATCTTCATTTTTCTTGCCGGCCTTAATCAGGGACTTTCTCTGAATTGTTTTTTAAGTAATTTTTTGGTTTAAATCAAGTTGGGTAGTTTGTAAATTGTGTAATAATTGTTTACGGTTTTTCTAAATTAAAGGCGGAAATGAATTCCATTATAAAAAAAAAAGCTAGCTATCATGCATGTCTTTCTCTGAATCAACACGTGTTCTAGCGTGATCTCTCTGAATTAATGACAATTTGACAGTATTAGAATCTTCAGTTGGTTACCTGCTGGGGGCCATGTCCTTGCAGGTCCAGTCATGGCGAGCGGCGGCGTCGTGGTAGAGGCGGCACTCGTCCTTGGTCCTGAGACGGAACCTCCTCTCCTTGCCGCAGCCGGCGCACCGGACGAACTCGTCGCGGTGCCGCCGGCCGCCGTTGCCTCCATTGCCGCCGCCGTTTGCCGACTTGAGCTTCTTGTAGTACTTGAGAAGGGCGGTTTTGGACAGCGCCACCTTGTCCCCCTTGACGATCACCCACACCGTGTTCTGCCATTTCCCGGCCGTCTCCCTCCCCGAGTGCTTCTCGAACGCCGCCGGGCTCAGCTTTTCTGCAATTCATTCATTCCAGAGTCCAGAATCGTAACAGATTGTTAAGTTCAGAGTTGTTGAAAGATGAATGTTGTTAATGTGTAACGTTGGGCATTGTTCCAATATCCCATGCAAGCACAAAGATCACAATGGGAAGTTGGGAACAGAGAAAAGGTTGAATTTTGCTGGGACAGATTTGGAAGATCACGAATTGAACAGACTAGACATGCATGAACAGAACCGGAAGTAAAGACATGAACAGAACAAGATCCCTGCAAAGATATTGTGGAAAGTACTACAGTACTAGTAGTACATGGCATTTAACAACCATGGAGTTTCTTGGGAAGATGAGAAACAGCTACCAGCACGCAGAAGCAAAATCTAACCAAACCAGATAAAGGATCCAGCCCTAGCAGACTAGCAGTAAGCAAACCCGGCATTGCATGTTGCAGCATCCATCAGGACACCAAGCTCATGAACACGAACAAATTAACGGACATGAAATCAAAGCGAGATCAGACGAGTCGTACCTTGGTTGCAGCCGGGCGTGCAGTCGCAGGAGACCTCCAGCTCGCCGGAGGCGAAGACGCGGAGGCGGCCGACGGCGTCGCCGTAGCGCGCGCTGGTGCAGCCGCAAGTCACCTCCACGAACCCCTCGCCCACCCGCACCCCGCTCACCTCCCGCAGCTCCTCCTCCCCGAACAGCGCCGCCGCCGCCTGCACGCCGTTCTCCACCGCCATCTCCGATCGATCTCTCTCCCAATCCAACAGAAACCTGAGAAAAGATTGATTAATGGATAGATTGATTGGTCTGACAAGAACACACGGGCACGAGCAATCAAGAAACCTCACTGGTTGATGAGATGAGGAATTTAAGACGGGGGAGTCGTGGCGTAGCAGGGCAAGAAGTAAGAAGAGATCGTGGCGAAAACGACGACGCGGAGGGAGAAGCGGCGAAAAGCCGGCTGCTTTCCGCAAGAAACGGATCGGATGAGGCTCCCGTCTCTCGAAACCAAACCGCCTAATGGGAAACCTTCAAAATAGATCGATGGATAGGTGGATGGATCTGGAGGAGATGAGATGAGGTGACGCTCGCCAACACCGCAATGGAGGGGGGAAGGAGACGAAGGTGATGCGTGCAGTGATGTGGTCTTTCTCTCTCTCTGTTTGTGAAAGTTCTTGACGTTTGCAGCGAGCCGTTTCTCTGCTCTCTCTCTCTCTCTCTCTCTCTTTGGCTCGGTGGCTGGCCTCGCCTCGTTGCGCGTGCAGTGTGCAGCGCCAGGGCTCTTCTGGTGGTGCATCTCCTCCATTGTTGTTCCTCCTCATCTGTCCAGCGCACAGGAGCGAGTCTCGTGGACATGGACAGGAGTTCGTGGCTCTGGCAGGCAGTCTGTGGCTGGGCTCTTCGCTCTGCTTTTGTGCTGTGTGTGTTGCAAGATGACAAGATTCCATATCTCAATCGCCAAGAGAGCCGGAGAGCGAGGAGCGAGCTAGGCTCCATCTGTGGGTCGCGATGATGGGTTATGTTGTCAAAATATAATACACCACATATTTTAGGAGTGACAGAGTATTAAACTTGTTGATTAAGCATATTGTGTTTGCCCTTACGCATTGTAAAAAAAATAAAAAGTAAACATTGTCGATATGCCAGTATTGAACGCCGTGTAAAATCATACTCTATGCGTCTCATTTTTGTTACGAAATATAGTTTCCCAGTTTATTTTCTCATCCCAATCAATCACAGTCATTTCTCTTTTAATTTCTCCGCACATACACTTAACCAATAATAATCATCATCATTCCTAACCTTCTTGCAAAAGTATTAATGTTGTGTTCGGATGCAGCTGAAAGAAAGGTGGCAAAAAAAGAATAGTAGTGGCACGCAAAACGAGAAATATTATTAGCATATAATTAATTCGGTATTAGCTATTTTAAACTTGAAAAATGGATTATTTTGCTTTTTTAAACAACTGTCATGTAGAAAAATTTTCAAAAAAAACGTATTTTTATGCACATTGGGAAGTGTGCCGAGTGGTATTGGCACAGTAGTTTTCTGAACGAAGGAAAACGAACGCAGCCTAAATGATCCTTTGGAATTTTGAAGGATTGTTTTCTGTGGAAACAATTTCTGTGGAAACAATTTCTCTCTGCTTATTGAAAGATATCAGTGTCTCTCCTTTGAAATTTCTTAGGATTAGCTCGAAACATGAAACATATGAGTTTTTGAATAAATTCAACCTAAGAACCAAGACACAACCCAAAAATGCAAGAGAAAAAATATAAGATATACAAAAATCAATATGTCTTCCTGTAGCAACTCACCAAGGAACACAAAGATTATGAAACTAGTCCAAAACAATGCCTTCAAGAAGGAGCCGCTAGTTATTTGCTACTATCATCCGAAGTCGAAACTAGATTTTTATCTGAAAACGAGAGACCTTCAAGGAGATGATTTACTAGCATGGATGTTGCCAAATTCAGTTGGATCTCGGAGTTTTCCCATTCCTCACATCACATTTTGGTTACGAACAACTATTGCTTATCGAGAATACCTGGAATAAACCCGCTCACAACCGGTCAAGATTGTTCAATAGACTTCGGCTAGCGGTGAAAATAGACATAGAGAAGCTAGGGCTAAAGCCCCTACGCTTAGCTCCTCCCCATGTAAGTCATCTAAGCCATATAATTTCTAAAAAATGTTAAGACGATTAAACTAGCCCTAGGAATATGGTTTTCTTGGTCCTATTCTTGGCTTCAGCTGTCCATGAATGATTTTTCACGATGGATGTCATTATCCATGCAGCTACCTTAAGTTGATCGTTAACAACGTTGGTTGTGCTTGACGAGCATGGAACCATAGTAAAACTGGGAGTGTGGTGGGTCTCTCTATTGGACGTAAAGTATCCACTGATCAATCTCCATGAACAAGTGAAAATCATTGATGGCATTGATTCATATGAAATCATTCCCACTGGATGATGGCATAGTTGGATGTATTGGCCACCATTAGTATGTAGTAGCAGGATGTTGTATTTTCCACAACAGAGACATTATCCTTGAAAAGATGGAAAATGTGCGTGCGCCGAGCAAATACCCATGGTGGTCTTTGCATCACCAACAAAATTGATGTACACCTAGCCAATTTCCCCCATCGCCGACCAATCTCATATTGTTGCTGAGGTGGAATGGGATGGCAGTGGGAGCCACGGCCAATCAAGCCCTGCCCTAATCCCCTTTCCATGACCCAGAGAACTACGAAGGCAGATGACAACAACAATAAACCGATCTACATTCATCAGTCTCTGTGTCCTAGGTGAAATTTTTCACGCTTCATCGGTATTTTTTATCCATAGAATTTGAGATGACGAGACACTTAATCATATGCTTTTCCTATTCTAGTTTCTACAAGAGCCTTAAAGGTAGCTATATCATTTCTTTTTTAATCAAGCTAGAAATATTTTGAAGTGGGTTATTTGATTGAATTT
The DNA here is from genome assembly GCA_000325765.3 of Leersia perrieri. Lineage (NCBI taxonomy): Eukaryota > Viridiplantae > Streptophyta > Magnoliopsida > Poales > Poaceae > Leersia > Leersia perrieri. The sequence continues at coordinate 16,544,875 of CM002483.1, read as the reverse complement.
CCATATGATTCAAATTATATAGGCCTTGTTTGGCGAATGAGTTATGGAGATTGTTAGCCCACCTATCAAAAGGCAAGATTCAGTCTCAACCGTCCGTCTATTTATTTTTATTTCTCAAATAGGCTCGTAGCATTATATCTATGTAGTACTACTTTAATTTGTGGGATCTATTTAGAATACATTGATATGAATTTTTTTATCTTCACTTTTATTACTGTAAGAATAAGCTCAAACCTCATGGTCTAAAATTTTTCGAGAAGTAACATTTTCATTTAAAATTTCTCTTAACCTGCTAGCCTCAGACTTGTCGTATATGGAAAATACTGCTGTTTGTGGAGACTTCTCTACTCTCTGCCTCTCTCCTAGTTCCTGGATGGAACTCATCCGTGAGACTGTGACCTCTCCAAACCTCTATACAGTTTCACCACACAAAAAGATGAGAAAAATACCAGTAGAAAGATCAAAATCCAACGGGGAAAGGAAAACAATCCAAGAACATCTTCGAGCATCGAGTAGTACTGTAGCGGAAGCAAGAACCCATATGTTTCTTGCAAAATCTTCTCTTCCTCCCTACTGAACCTCCTCATCCATCCATGGCCTCTTTCCATCCTACCACTCTCCTCAGTCCTCCCCCACTCTGCTGCTGCTGCTCGTACGCTCTTCTTCTTCCGAGAGCCAGGAAGGCGCCTCCAAGATTCTCGAATGGAGCCTTCTCTGCAGCGAAATCGCTGGTCCGGAGTGAGTTCTTGGGGAAAGGTGGGACCTTGGCTTGGAGAATGGAGGGAAGGCGGCGCCTTGGCGTGGCTGGAGCAGGGAGAGGCCCCTTTTTTGGTGGCGGCGGGGGGCGGGACACGAACAGCCGGGTTGTGGGGAACCTCGCCTTCGCTGCCCTCTTGACGTTCCTCGCCGCCACCGGCCAGCTCCGGTGGGTTCTGGACGCCATCTTCTCCCTTTGGGTACGAGGCTTCTTGCTGCTGCTAAAATAAGTTCAGTTGACTGGTATATTCAGAAACTCCTTTGTTTGGATGAAATTTTTGGAATTAGTTGGCCTGAAGAATATTACGGGTTGCTTGGTTCATGTATGGTCTGTATGGATAGGTAGTTTTATTATGGTTATATAAGAATTGGGAATTAGCAACCTTGTTTAGTTCATTTCCTGGTGCATAATAAATAAGCTAATGAGATTTATGTTCCATAAAAGGGATGTTCAATCTCCATATATTTTCTGTCATCTATAATTTTGTAGTACTTAGATTGAGAATTTAACTTAAGCTCTCTACATCTTTTGTGACAACAGCTTCTCACAATACTGCTGCCAATTTTGGGTCTGGCTGCATTTTTCTTCTTTGCTGGCCAAGATATACTTCAGAGCAATGTAAGGCTTCATAACTGTAGAATCCTTTTTTTTCATATGTTACTACAGACTAATATTACTGGGGAATGGTTTTGCGTAAATTTCCCGTTGCTGAAATAAGTTTCTTAAAGTTAATTCAGTAAATCTAGTCATAAAGGGTAAGTTTAGATTATGAGGGTAGAAATCTATTGGCAGCAAACTTATCTTTGTTATTTGTCTGCACAGCTTTGTCAGTATACTCACAAATACAGCTATTCCCGTGTTTCTTTTGTTTGCAGTGTCCCAACTGTGGGAAAAGCTTCCAGATACTTAAGTAAGCATAGGAAAAATTGTCTAAAAAACTGAAACTTCTTGTATTACATAGATTTGTGATTATAACTGATCTTGTTCAAAATTTGATCAGCTTGATTGTTTTATAGGTCGTCTTTGAAGGATGGTCCACAATTATGTCCATATTGTACTCAACCTTTCTCTGGTACGCAACTTGCTCCTATCTGTTTCCTGTTTATTTGCATGAGATTCGTAAGTCGTACCGTTAATTATTATATGCATACTTGCTGCTGTCTTGCTAGAAAATTGCACGACAAAATTAATTTAGGACATATGTTCATCCTAGTCAGTAGTCACTGCCTCTCTTCTTCTTCTTCTTCTTTTTGCATTTTTAAGATCATGCAGATGTCTGATTTCTTTATGTTAGGAATATATTAAAAACTTGGCTAATGTTGAGTTCTGGATATTTTCAAAACATGATAGGTCAAAACCTTCTTAAGCATTACTTTTTCTTTGTGCTACATCTCTTCAATTGAAAATGGGAAACATAAACTTTGGTGACTACATGATTTATTTAGTCTCTTCAAATGAAAACTGGACATCCTAGAATATCTGAATGTTTTTTTTGGGACATTATTATGTTTACTTTTTTGCTATTCTCAGAACAGATTTTTTTTGGTATTTCTATGTAGTCATCAAAATTGAAATTTTGTTGGGCCCAAACTTTTACATGGTGCAGTACAGGGAAACAAATTTGTTAGAGAATCTGCTAGGTTTTCTTCTGGAAGGACGACTACAAGTGCACAAGCCTTCAATGAATTCTTCAAGCGTGGTTCGGAAGGTATGCAAAAATCAATCCATCAATCAGTTTTTCCCCCTTCCTGTGGCTTTACTAGAATTTGCACCATTTGAAGTTAGAAGTGATTCTATATGATTGGACATATTTATACACACAAAAAGCTCTAACGCTCGTTTACGAGTGAATACAGTCAGTAATAGAACTTAGGTGGAAAATTCAGAAGTCCTAAACTAATTATGGGAATGAAAATTTTATACCTATTTTTAACATTGAATCACGCTTGCCAATACGCCATGCATAAAAAATGCTAGGTGATGTTGGGTGGAATAGTCATATACAAAGTCATGTTGTCCTGACCAAATTTGAATGGGTTTAAGTTTTGTGAGGCTGCAATTGATTTTCACCACGTTGGTATGCTTGAATATTAAATTCAAAAGTTATCTCAACCACATATCATCGGAGAATGCATCCATGATAATCCTTTGCTATATAGTATAACCTCAGTGCAACACTTAGGTGCCATTCTCTGTTTCTGTTGAATCATTTGGTGTAGAACATCTAAATGTGTGTTTATGTGCGGCATTGCTGAGATTGTTCTTCAGAAACACCAAGCATGGCATTAATCAGCTATCACACAATGTGTTGCTTCAAGCAGGAAAGACACCTTCTGGAACTGTTGTAGACATCGAGGCTGAAGTGAAGGATGCCGAATGATACTTCTGCGAGAATGTCCTAAGAACCTCTGCCTCATTGGCATCAGTTTTGGCGTTCTTCATGGCCAAGTTTTTCAGAAGGCTGTTATAGCTTGTAGCAGTGTCATGGTTGTAGTATACCAACTATTCACTAGATTTTTTCTGATATGCTAGGAATGCGCAAGTACTAGATCCAGAATATCAAGACGAACTGGCCCTTGATTTCGTAAGTGTCAGCATGTAGGTTGTAGCGTCGTCTTCTCGTTGCACCTTGTAAATGGTAATTTGCTCCCATTGGGTTGGTACATATTTCTACTTGTATGTGTGTGTAAAAGTAACAGCAGGAAAGGTAGATGTGAATATTTACACTATTTTTTTGGCCATCAAATATCAGTCCACCAATCTTCATCACTCCATCCTAACATGACATATGGTAGAAAAATAAACAAAAGAAGGGTCAGTGAAATGCTCAAGAAACTCTTCTTTCATGAATTTCTACGAACCATTAGAGAACAGAAAATCGTGCTGCCATCGTTTTGCTGCTGCTGGTTGCCACACTTCGGCTCTCGTCGGCTTATTTAAGCACGAACAGTAGTAATATTGTCTTCGGCTGGCTGTAACCTGTAACCAAGGAGTGTACTCTGTGTAGAGTCTGCCTCCCGGTCGACGGATGAAACGGCGGCGAACTCGCGGCGCTTTAAAGTGCGGGTATTCTGCACGGAGAAGAAAAAAAAAAAAGTAAATCGCCGTTGCCGGGGATCGAACCCGGGTCACCCGCGTGACAGGCGGGAATACTCACCACTATACTACAACGACTTGTGTGCTCCCATTCTTGTCGAGCCCAAAATAAAATGGTGGTAAGTTTTCTCAGTTCGTTCGCTAATCCACTTGCATTTCTGCCCAACACATGCTTACTTTTGTGGCTGCTCAGTTCGCTCACAATTGTTGATACCATCAGCTAGCTACTGACACACAGCAATGACCAGACTGCCCAAAAACCCAGATAAAAGAATCGTACTGAAACTGAACTGTAGAAACAGAGAGACATTTCCAGTGAGAAATCCATTGGACATACACACACATATATAGGGATAACAATGATGCAACAAGTTGGGATTGAGAGTAGTCGTATCTTTCTGCTAATACACAGCTTTGAGTTACCCTTGGACAAAATACATTCAGGATTTCTTGGCATGAGTGCCAACCTCCGGGGAACATACTAGCTGGGGAAGATGTATGGAGCATAGTGTCGCAAATGTAAGTAGAGCAGAGCTAAATGCTACAAAAATCTTGAACCATACAGATGAGAACAGGGTCAGGTACGTGAGGATGCTCGTAATGCTGATCACAGCTACAAAATTGGCGAGGCACTTGAGTGTGGACAGATCATCTTCAGTTCCTTCGTTGGGGAAGTGGCCCAGTTTTGAAAAATCAGACAGAAGTTTGTCTTTCAGTTTAAATCTCTCGGTCAGCCAATCAGCGACTTCATCTTCTGAGATGGGTATGTCGGAGACTCGAATGATTTTAAGATGGATGTGGACTTCAGAAGGATCAATACCATAAACATTGTCCATAAAAGTTGGTAACCGATGCTTATATGCGATTGTGATGTCACAAACTGCATCAATTAACATGATAAGACTATCAAGACACAGGACCACAGATAAAAACTTCAACAGTAAAAATCGTGACATTGAAATGCAAAATGTTATAAAAAAAATCGATTTCAAGCAGTGCCTTTAAATGGTCAAAAAGTATCAGGACTTTGGTTAGGTTGTTTGCAAATGACCAAAAAATAGATCAGGTGATGAAGCACAAATGGAGTGGAGAGGTGGGCTTACCAGCATCTAGGGAACCCCTCAGTTCTTGCAGACAGCAATGAAAACCCTTTATCTTGGGAAGGAGGACGTTATTCAGAATAGGCAAACCATGCTCTGCTGCATACTCTTGACTTTTGATACACTTCTTCTCACTGATATATTAGCATCAAATAGAATCCAAATAAATAAGCCAAAAAGGAAAAAGGAACTAAAGGACAGTAACTTTAGGTTGCATAATCCTATCATTCGATCACCTAAATAATCAGCAAGTATGCACCATTCTCAAATTCTCAAAATGTGTTCCTTTTTTCAGATAACGGAAATGTTCTGCATCTCCGGCCTTTGCCGTGAGGCACACACCAACGAGTTTTTTTTTCTTCAAAATTCTGAGACTATTTATGTTGTATACAAAAAACTGATTACATTCAACAAATCAATCGATGCCCAAATCATACTGTTGTGTTATACAAACATGCAGCAATATATTGAATAGGAAGAGACCTTACGTGTAATCAGTGCCTTCAGGAAAAACGGCCAACCAAAGGGGATCATTAGGGTTCTTTAATTCTGAAAGCCTGCTTCGGATTAATGGTTCATCAACCTCCCACTTCCGCTCTACTGGGATAAATTCAATAATGTGAAATGCCCAGTTAAAAATGGGCAACTTCATCAAGCTTTTCTTAAGGATATACTTGATGCATTGCAAACGGCCTTTCCTCAATGCAAGATCCCACAAGTACATCCAATCAACCTCAGTTCTGTGATTCGCAAATAACAAGAGACGCTCTTTTGGGGGAACACTTTCACCAGAGAAAACAAACTTGGTCTTGTTTATCTTCTCAAACAAAAAGGGCCACATGGCTAACCACATCCCAAACAAAAAGCAGGTCGATTTTCTGCTGTAATGCACACTGAACAACCGTACGAGGAAAGTAGTTATGGGGGATATGTAAACCATCATCATAAATGCTGTCAAGGGCATAATCACCAAACATAACACACCACGACATCGTCTCATTAGAGTCAATGGCCGGTGCCTTGGTCCATTTTTCTGAATGGAAGGAACAACAGTCACTTGCTTTCCATTTACATGATGACCTTGGGAACCAGCTGAACCATTCATCATGTGAGGATTAAATGGTGAGCTCGTGTCCATTCCTAAATTTCACATACCCACCACCATGCAAACTCCACCTGTGATGGAAATTAAAGCAGCGCATACAAAATCAGAGATCAATGTAAGCATTTCGCGTCAACTCGAAAGAGAACATCTTTGCTGCTTCACGCAAATCTATAACTAGAGAGGCCAAAGTTAACAAAAGGTATATTACTAAAAGACTGGCACATGTCTCATGCAAGAATTCTGGGACGTAAGCGGGCCTATCATTGTGCCATAATACTATGATGGCAAGGGATGGATATTGAATAGCCCTCAATTATGGCAGTAACCAAACATGGAAAGGCCATTAACCGACATATTGAGACTTGACAATGCAGGGTGTCTACAAACGGCTTGATTTGAGTATCATTTTCCTATTACCGTAAAGGGCTTCCGTTTCGCACGTTGCATCATTGGCACAACACACAAACGCGGCAAGTAGTGGCAGTGACAACTCCAGAACCGCAATTCGGACAGTACGGTCAGATGACAGTAGTGGCAAAAGAAAAGCTAAAGCACGCTGCATCTGCACGCAAAGCTCCCCAATTAAGACTGGCCCGCCATCCCAGAGCTAGTAAGCTCAACACATCCTCCGGACATTCGGCCACTCCCAAACTACGAACACCTCAACGATCTAGCATCAACGCCTTAATCTCATCTAACGGAGAAATGACACTCATCACCGCACCCAAATGGAGAAAGGGCAAGAAAACAAATGCAGCTAATCCACCTCGTTAGCACTAGCTCGCACGAGAAATCCGCGCTGGATCTGCGACGAACAAGATAAGGAGGCCACCGAGGTCGAGAGGGGGGAACAGGGTTTACCGGCGGCGAGCGTAGCAGGTGGACGATCGAGGTGGCGGCGGCCGGAGCTAGCGAGCCGGCGGCGATCCGGGGCGTAGGGGGGGCTTTCGCCGGAAGGGTGGGGAGCAGAGCATCAGCAGCAAAATGAGCGGATTAGCGGGGGTACTAGAAGGGGTTTGTGGTGGATGATTGATTGATGGGCGGTGCATTGGTGGGGCCCGCGAGGCAGTGGGAGCAGTAGACAGTACACACAGTAGTCACGCGACAGTTGCAGTGGATCGCACGCGTCGATCATCGGCGGCGCCCACGAGGCCACGCGCGCTTGCCCGTCCATGGACGGATGGACCTGAGCCATGTGCGTGGGCGCGAGCGCGAGCGCGAGAGTATACGCGATGCTTGAGTGGCCGTGCACTACGGTCGCCGCGACGAGAGAGCCAGTGTGGCCGTGGCGCCGTGCACCACCACTACCTCAATTAGTGTTGGCACTGAGCTCACGGGTGAACAATCTTTGATCCATGCCTGAAGCGAACGGCAAATCTACTCGCTGGGAGATGGCCTAGAGCGTGTAGGAGGCTTTGCCGTTGGTGGGTGAGTGGGTATGATGGGGGTAAAGGATTGATGTGTAGTCTTACTTAGGCCACGTTTAATGAATAGTGGAAGTGGATTATTCTGGAAACATAAAATTATTAGCACATAATTAATTAAATATTAAATATTTTAAACTTTTTAAATGAGTTTATTTGTTTTTTAAATTATATATATGAAGTTTTTTTATATGTTGTACCATTTAACGGCTTGGCAAGCCTGCACACGATAATTCGAGGAGCAATAATCTAAGAGTAGAAAGAACACGCCCTTAAGGTTTTGATAAATACTACGAAGGCTAACATATAAAGAATTATGGCCTCAAACTAGAGTACCCCTACACTATGGGGATAATATTTCTAGAAAAAAGTCCATTTAGCCCCCCTGAACTTTTATGTTTGTATAAATCACACTCCTTAACTTTAAAACCGGACAAATCACATCCCTCAACTCTCAAAACCATGCAAAATACCCCCCGAGTGATTTTAACTATTTTTTTGGCGACGTGGCGTTGATGTGTCGATTCAGTCAGTCCTAAAAAGTATTAAAATATTAGGGCCCACATGTTAGTGTTGTTCCTCTTCTCTCCCTCTCTTCTCCCTCACCCATCACTCGCGTTCCCTCCTTATTCGCCCACTCTCTCATGTGCAACCCACTCTCTTATATGTGACGTGGTAAAATGGACTCTTTCCTTTTTTATATACTTTTTAGGGCTGATTGTACTAATATGTCAGCGCTACGTGGCAAAAAAAATAGTCAAAATCACTCGAGGGGGTATTTTGCACGGTTTTGAGAGTTGAGGGGTGTGATTTGCCCGGTTTTATAGTTGAGGGGTGTGATTTGCCCGGTTTTATAGTTGAGGGGTGTGATTTAGACAACATAAGAGTTCAGGGGGTCAAATGAACTTTTTCCATATTTCTAACATAGCAAACATATTTTTTACGAAAACTCTACCAACCCAGCGTCCGACATTCGCAAAAAAAATCCGATGATGTCCCCATCCCCACCCCGACACCGACAGCCCCACCTAGGTTTCCAAGTCTCACCATTATTGCTCAGATAAAGGAGAAAATAAAGGCTGATTTGAAAATTCCCCACCATCCCCGCGTCGCTCCTCTCTCTGGCTTCCATGGCTTGCTTACAGCAAGATGTTAGTCAGGAAAACGATAATATCCAACAACATTCAAACTTTATGACCTTCCCCAACGCCGACATGCCAGAGAATGTCGGCGGTGTCGGGGATGGCTCAGGAGCCGACGGGGGCAAAACTGTGGGGAGGAGGCACTATTGCCGGTGAAGGCCCCCTCAACTCAGTAGTGGCACCCTGAGGAGACTGTGCCTGGGTGGTGAAGTTGCCGGTGCCATGAAAGACCCTGAGTTCATTGATGCGCGTGAGGCAAAGCTTGAGTTATCTTCACTGGAGAAGGCTGTCGAAGATGAAAAAGAAGCCAGATTTAGACCGACATAGTTTCTGGTTTTTGATGTTCAATCAATGTGTCGTTTTTTATGTTGGATAAAAATGTTACGGCGAGTATTTTGTTTATTTTCGATTCTTCTGTGGATCCGTGGATTTGAAATAATTTTTTGGTGGTGAAACATTTTTATTCAGTTGATGGAACATCAGAAACATTTTTGCTAAAATATTTTTTATCGAGTGGTGAAATATGTGAAACATCGTTTTATACGGAGTTAAACGGACTTGTTGAAGTCCGAAGATTTGTTTCTCAACAAACGTTGGGCCCCTAGTCGCGCCCTATTTTTTATGAGGCTGCCCTAAATTATCTTCCCAATGTAAAAATGAGGGGAGGCATGCTAGGCGCACCTGTCATGTGCCTTTGCCCGTAGACGATAACAATGATTTTTAACGGTTGATCATGGAGAAATTGCGAGCCGTGGGTTAGAAGACCCCGTGCAAGGCAGGGGTGTGATTGTTTGCACGCCTGGCTCTGCGGTCGCGTGATCACGTCCCTTATGTAGACAACTGATATGCGCAATTGCGCACGTATACGCCTACTGAACAATGCGCAATTGCACACCAGTACGGAGTACGGGCTACGGTCTTGGCGCAGCCTCCGTCTGCCCAACAGCTTAACAGCTGCCGAACAAAAAGGCAAACAAACTCGTAGTAGGAGCACTTGATGGGCCTTAGCATTCTCGTCAAAAACTCGTATAATTTCAGGAATTCCTAAGCGCAATTGCACGGGACAGAGTTGCGGGTCGTAATGTTTCCTGCCACTGAAATTGGCTCGTGTGTGTGGATAACTTGATCATGCGCGTGCCTTTTCTACTCCAGTCCACTCAAAAAATGAAAAATAAAAATACATTCGCCGTTGCCGGGGATCGAACCCGGGTCACCCGCGTGACAGGCGGGAATACTCACCACTATACTACAACGACTTGGTGCTGTACGAGCCTACAGATAGATACATATCGATTCTCTGCTTGTGCACACAGTCGGCACTACCAATTTTTCAGTGATGCATGTAGACATAAGAATGCAAGATTCACCGTTTCTCCATTCCTGAATCGGGCTCTATGTACAAAATACGGCATGATCATTCGTGCTGTCGTGCAATGTAGGCCTATCCTCTTGCAGAAGCAGGCGAGTCCCCAATCCCCATGTGTACAACATTCAGGCATGCGCCTCAGCACCTGATGATACAAAAAAAAAGTCTAGAAGTCGTCGTCCTGATACACAGTGCAAGTTCGGAATGGCCAATTTTTCAGTGATGCATGTAGGAAATACGGCATTCCTGAATCAGGTTCGTGTCTCTATGTACAAAATACGGTATGATCATTCCTGCAATTACTAGCTTATCCTCTTGCAGAAGCAGGCGAATCCCCAATCCCCATGTATACAGCCGTACAGGAATGCACGCAGCTGATGCGAACAAAAAAAATCTAGAAGTCGTCGTCCTGGTTGGGCTTGGGCGAGGTGAGTATGGCGGTGTAGAGCCTGAGCTTCTCCTCCCCGAGCGACGAGCACCGCGACAGCGGCCGCCGCGGCCTGATGAACGACAGTGACGCGAGCGTCTTGCGGTGCTTGTAGCGTCGCCACGCGAGCTGCACGGCGACGGCGGCCCACGTGCGCCAGCCGGGGGAGTAGTAGCGCGCGCTGCGGCGCACACGGTCGTTGGTGAAGGTGTAGCGGAAGTGCTGCGTGACGTACTTGACGTCGGCCGCCTCCAGCCCGAACGCCTCCGTGCTCTCCGCCGTCGCCAGCGTCGATGACGACGCCGGCAGCCGCTCCGCGAACGGCCGCCTCATGCACCACGACAGCAGCTCGTCCCCGCTGAAGTTGCCCGGCCCCAGCGTGCAGCAGCTCGTCGCCCCGTTTCGCATCTCCTGGCTGCACTGGATGTGCCCCCTCACTATGAACAGCATCCTCTGCACCGGATCCCCTTCTCTCACTATCTGAAATTACAACAAAAACTTAAGAGGCCTCAGTTCCATCCTTCACAATGGTAGAAGTGTCGATCTTTTATCGTACTTCATCCTTTCGAAAATATAAGAGTTTTGATTTTTTTTATATGTACGTAATGTTTGTCAATTCATCTTATTTAAAATTTATGTGCAAATATATAAAATATTAGGTTGTGTTTAAAATAATTTTAATAATAAAATAAGTCGTAAATAAAATAAATGATACTTTTATAGTTTTGAATAGGACGAATAATTAGACATTGCAATCGAGAAAATCAACACCTTGCGTCGTAAAACGGAGGTAATACTTACAATTTCGCCCTTGGGAAAGATGAGTGACTTGACACGGTCACAGATGTTCTCGAGGACGAGGTCGTCCATGTGCTGGAAGAGAGGGACTTGCCGGACGAGGTCGAGGCAGAGGTGGTACTTGATGTCGCGGCGGAGGCCCTCTGGGAGGTCACGGACGATCTGGCACTCGTCGACGCCGCGCGTCGCCGCCCACCGCTGCCGCTCGAACTGGCGCACGCGCTGCCGGAACGCGTGCGGCACGTCCTTGCGCTTCATCCACCACTCCAGGCTCCGCAGCCGCGTGTGCATCGCCTGCTTCTTCGACGTCGTCGCGTTCAGGAACACCTTGATGTTCCCGATCAGCATCGTCACCAGGATCAGCCCCCCCGTTATCGTGATTATGTTGAACACGATCTCCAGCCACTCCGTCGTGCTCTCCAGATTCCCAAACGTGCTATGCATACATCAATGAATTCATCAAGAACTAATTAAAGGATGGATTTAGATGTTTGATTTTGTAGTACCTGAGTGTCATGAGGCCCCAGAAGATGGGGAGGAGCATCTTCTCGAAGCGGCTGGGGTTGGCGACGAGCATGACGGTCCACTTGTACGCGCCATACGAGTAATTCTCGCCGCTGCTGAGGCACACTTTCCTGGCCTGACCGTTCCCGCCCCAGGCGAGCCGGTCACCGGCGACGGAAGCTACGGCGCCGCCGTAGTACACCGGGTTGACGCAGGCCACCGCCGCCGTCGACGCGCACGACGCCGGCGACGACCCGGCCGCCAGCAAGCACTGCTCTTTCAGGCACTTTGTTGCCCTTTGGACCCCCAGCAAGTACCAGCACGCCCCCACCGCCTGCAAAACAAACGCAAATGTGAGTATAGCTAACAGTACATTTTCTTGTCTTGTTGCTAGCTTCAGTGCCACACAATGGCATCCAATGCTGGCTTAGCTAGGTATAGGCAGTACAGTAAAAGTTACTGACATGAGCTGCGACGAAGTAGGCCATGAGGTTGAGGGCGATGCCCCACCAGATGGTGCCGAAGATGTGGCCGGAATGGTTCTGCATCCGGCGGAGGAAGACGACGGAGTGGTAGATCTTCGGCAGGTACTCGAACAAGAATGACACCAGCATCACCGTCATCACCGCCGTCGTCGATCCCGCCCGTATCATCGCCGGCGCCGCCACCCAAATCACCAACTGCATATTGACACGAGTCACACGACGTACGAGAGAGAGCATAACGTACACACAAAATAAAATAAGGTATAATTAGACGGAAGAGCCGTAGAGCAGTGGTCATTGGCCCCATCTACCCCCAATTATACAGACGAATACGAGCAGCTACAGTATAAATGCACAAACTAGCTAGTTATGCAGTGCACATGCTGTAGCAGATGAGCAAATAATGTGCGTTGTGACAAAAGCTAGTTAGCTATAGCTAGCAGAAACATGCTCTGCTCGGAATTCGCTCGCTCGTTCATTCGTCGTTCATGCATGTAGCTGCGCAACCAGCTGATCGACAGATAGAGACTGGTCGATCGTTGGATGAACCGAGCATGTTACTGTGAACAAAGCTAATGCAATTGCTGAGCTTTAATTTATAGAGCCGTGTAATGATAGTGCAATAATTTGCAAAACTAAGGAAGCTACAAGCTGTGTACTGTGCCGGTATGTCGACGTGGTGAATTTGTCACGTACACTCGTACAGTCAGTGTCAAGTGAGACATTTGCTAACCGTTGATCTAGAATTTTTTGTCAACTGCTATATCAAGTATAAGTTGCATTGCATTTAGGTGAAGTCCTACAAACTACTCCTCTGCTGCAATCGCATACTAGGAAACAGGATTACAACGATAAATTGAAACTAGCATATAGCTGCGATTTAGTTAGTAAGCTGCACGCCTGAACAATCTTTTCCTAGCTAAATCATGTAAAATAACTTAATTTTCTAAATGGGCTCTAAAGGAACCAATGAAAGAAAAGATAACCCTCATTGTTTCCAACAAAACATGATGCAATTTGCAGTCCACATGTCATAGCAAAAGTCAAGAAGACTTCTTATGTAAATGGATCAATTTTGCACACCTGCATCACTGGGAGGACGACGAAGAAGTCCAACACCAACCCTTTCCGGGACCTCCTCCCATGGTCCCGGAGCTTGCCGCTGGCATCCGCCTCCGCCGACGCGGCCTCAGCCTCGGCCTCGGCCTCGGCCTCAGGCTCAGGCTGCTCCTCGTCCACCGCGCCGGCGCCGGCCGCCTCCGTCTTCCTCCGC
>CM002483.1:16515301-16531298 GCA_000325765.3 Leersia perrieri | reverse complement strand
CCGCCGAGCCGTCCACGCCGCAGGCGGCGACGCGGCAGCCGGTGCTTGTTGGAGAGCGCCGCCGCGTCGCCGCGCGGCGGCGTGCCCCCGTGTGCGGAGCTGCTTGACGAGGACGTCGAAGGGTGCGTCGTGGAGAGCTCGCCTGACATGGCTGGTGTGCGCGGCTACGGCGCCGGCGGCGAGACCGGCGTCGATCGAGCAGTAGAGGGCGTGAGCATGTGGAAGCGAACGGCTCTCGCCAGGTAGATGGATAGCTTTACACAACAGCTTGGTACCTCTGGTGCACTCAGTGACCGTACGTAAAATGGGTCTCTTTTTGTACGTACATGAGACGGCGACAGGCGTGTCAGCGTGTGTTCAATTGCATGCCACTCTTCTCACTTTAGGCCTCCTTTAGTTCCCAAATATTTTTCCCCAAAAACATCACATCAAATTATGGACACGTAAATAAAGTATTAAATATAAATGAAAAAAACTAATTGTACAGTTTGGATGGAAATCTCAAGACGACAAAAGATTCGTCTCGTGATTTTCAGGCTAGCAATAAAATTAGTTTTTTCATTCATGTCCGAAAATCCGTTCCGACATCCGGTCAAACATTGATGTGACACCCAAACCTAAAATATTTTGGAAACTAAACAGGGCCTTAATTGAATGCACTACACTCTATATATATGTCCATCGTTTTGATCTCACCGCAAAATTAAATTTTCACATTGATCTACTTTAATGGTCTTTGCCATGATCAGAATTCTCTCATCGTGTCACATATATGATCCTAACCTTGTGGCGGATCCACTATCAGTTTCTCAACTTTATAAGTTTTGTTTTAAGCCTCCCCCCTCTGTCCCTTCGGTCCTCGCTCCGCTCATTTGCCTTTCTCTTTCCCCTTCTCTGCCGTCATCGACGGCGGCGACCTCTCCCTCCCAGCCGAGATCGAGAAGGCCATTGCGGAGATCAGCGCTGAGCTCGAGCTCACTGGTGTGGCGGCGAAGATCGAGAAGGCCACGGCGTCGCGATTTCAAGCTCGCCGAATCCGCCGTGAGCTCAGTGGATCCACTGTGCATCGGCACAAAGATGACAGGCGCGACGGCCTCTGTCGGGCGATGACTACGAGACCAACGACGATCTCAACAATGGCAGATCCGCTCGGCATTGGCACGTAGGAGCTCGCTGACGCCGGATTGGTTGACGTCGCTTCTCGGTAGACCCTCCATCCCCCCTCCTCACGTCATAGGAACGCAGAAAGCCACTACTCACCCCCGCACAACACCTCAGCCGTGGTCCATCGTCACCCCGTGACCAGCGGCGGATCCACCGTGGGGGCAAGAGGGGCTTGAGCACTCCCTTCCCCCACCGGATCAAGGGAGCCCCCTTAAGCCTCCCCTAATTTTTGTTAGCCATAGATGAAGGATTAGGGGTGTTGTTCAAATTTCTTGAGCTGTTAGCTCCCCAAGATTCGATCTCTACATCCGCCCCTGCCCGCGACATGGCTATTGTTTCCTTTACATGTCACAAGTTCCTCGCTGAGGCCGCAGTCCCCCATGTGGAGATTCAGACCACTGGTCCGTGTCATCGTGTTTGTCATGGCCTAAACATCAGAATGTCTTGTACCATTACTTTGTTTTTACATGTGGTCGTTGTTGATTTGTTGAAAACCAAGTATAGACCATTGAAACTACTATATTTCCGCATGGAAGCTAGAAAATAAAATGGTCAAACCCAATAATTTTTATAATACCGAGCATGAGTGGTTTCCTTTCCTAGTGAACAACGACAAAAGTTTTGTCGGAATATATTAGTAGATGCACAAACTTTTACACATAAAACACACAAATTAAGCCAAAGATTAAAAAATGCACGATAGAAGAGGTAGCTAGGGAGAACAAAGAACGTCTAGAAGAGCAAACTATCTCATCAAGGCGGCTGAAGAGTAGTTATATTCTCAAATTGGTCTCCTGGAACATAATTTGTGCAATTTAGTCTTTTGAGTGAACTGAAAATAGAAAATGTAAACCCTGGATCGGATACATGATTGTACCTACTCTGGAGATGGGTATTTGGGTTTTGAACTGTCTCAGATTGCCACTGAAAGAAAGACATGCATATATGTCATGAGAGCAAGTCTTATAGTGTCGCCGACTACTGGCTTCAAAAAAGAATTGTGTCAGTAGTAGTACATGTTCACACGGTTCACGGAACCAGCTTGATCTATTTTATAATCAGCCCATACCTGCTCTCTTCACTCATTCTGGTTTTGCATTGGTTGAATCAAAGTAAAAAATAATGCAGCTCCTAGGAGCCTGTGAGGAGTCGGCGATAATTTTGTCGTCCGCTTGCTCTCTCTTTCCTCTTATCTCTCTTCCAGCTCAGCAGTAAACCTGACATGTCAGTCCTATAGCCCGTTTAATCCTTTCTATTTTACCTGCTCTGATACGTGCTTCATTCAACTCAAAATACAATAATCTATTAATTAGATATTAATTAGATAGGATATCACCAATGGAACATGAATCTGGCCATAACTTCTAATCAAATTTACGGTCCTGAGTGATGTCTCATTCAGTCTTATATTTTAGTATGGATGGAGCAGTACCATGTATAAATGAGTATGCATGGTATATTACTTTCATTTTGCTCTACTACTTGCATTTTTTGCTCAGTGAAAAAACTCGAAACGGAAGTTCGTGAAGCAAGGATAGATACATGGATTGATGATGTATACACTCCTAATTACTAGGAGAGGAAGGAAACTTCGTGGCAACTTCCGGCATCTCGCTACCAGAACCTGGTGGCTGCCGTGAGCTCAAGCACATTTACTCGTACTCTCGTAAATGTTCGATCGCCGTCGAGTCGAGCCAAGTCGATGCAGCCGTATTGACGGGGCACGGCTCTTTCACGGTTTCACCACCAGCAGAAATTCCGTACGGCATTATTGGAGGCGCGTTTAGTTTGTTCCGTATACCGAAGATCAAACGTCGCGATCGATCGGCGTTACACATGCATATGACTAGGCACAGATAATTATTGTAGCAATCGACAACAGTCGAAGTGTGGTACTGTGCGACTGTGCAATGCAGCCTGCCTGATATCACGCCCGGCCACGCACGTCGGTGTCACGTACGGCATCCGTGCTCGATCTCGCGTGCCCCACCAAGGATCTGATTAGATCTGTCGTCGCAGCAGCCAGTAGCACGCGTGACGAATGATCGATCGAACGATCGATCCATCAAGTGAGCCGGCGAAGTTCCCCCGCCTCGCCGCGGCGCGGCCCGGTGGACGGTCCCAACTCCCAAACGGCTAGCCGGCTAGCGGAGCACACGGGACGGAGGCCATCCGGTCCGCGCGCCGCTGCGCGCGAGCGAATCGAGGAAGGATTCGTACGCCACGGTGAACGCGGATATGCCGCCTTGTGTTTTCGTGATCGAAGCGAAGCCAGCGGCGGACCGGGTGATGGTGGGTAGCGCCTCGCGCGGAACGGGATGCGGATCGCTGTTTCACTTTCGGGAAAGATTTTGGGGGACCTCTCTCCAGTTCGCTGCGGCGCCTGGGCCCCTGGGCCAGTAATCTCCTGGCCTCCCGTGATCAGTTGGCTCATCTCATGATCAAGCCATGTAACCAACCATCGATGAACGGTCCATGAACCGATGTGTTGTTACATGTGTAGAGTGTAGACCCACCCACCGAACCCGAAACATCTATAGGTTCAGGTCGGCACAGGAACCGTGCTCATCCGGTGCGGCGGTGCGCTTCCTGCTGCCTAGCAGCAACCGTGAATCCGCGTTAGCTAGTGTCTTTTCTTTTTTTTTCTGAGAATTACACGCTCACAACACACGCACACTCACCCTCAGTGACTCATGCCATGACTCGCGAAGAATTCGATCGATCGAATGATCGAATTAGCTAGCAGCCAGCCCATATATGGTTCACCACTTCACCGCGCAAAAGCAAGCGTGACGAAACGATCGGACCACGGCACACGGCACAAAAAAACAAGAGCACCGGCAGCTGGCAGCACCTCGCCTTGGCGAGTGGCCCATGTCGCGAGGAATTCGCGGCCCAATTCTACCCAGAAGCCAGATGCGGTGCCGGTACGATCGGACCGGGAACCATGCCAAGTTCAGGTTTTGTGTGGTTACGGGCGCGAGCGTTTCCTACGTGCCTGGTTCATCCACATGCGTAGCACCGCGGCGTACTGTGAATGACTACGTGATCTAGGAGAGGGGATGGCTGATGGGTCATCATGGATCGCCCTCGCGCGGGACGCGGTTCGTTGATTCGGGAAAGATTTTGTGGGGGATCAGGGATCTCACTCTCTCGCCACTGCGCTGCGCCTAGCCAGTGTAACTACTACTGCCAGCCTCCAGGTCAGTTGAGTAAATGTGTGTTACTTTCCTCGCGGTGTGTCTATCTCTATCGGCAGTTGCCAGGCATGTGCATTGTGGATGCACCATAAGTAACCCAGCAGCATGCAGCTCACCTCTCTCTGACTGCCTGGCACACACCCTAGCTCCATAAAATTTCCGGCGATCGATCCCTCCAATTAGCCGAGCTAGACTATTGACATGTGCCGTATTTATGCCTGCAAGATTATGAATTTATCATACAACAAAATCTTCTTCACCCGACATTTCCCTACGTTTACAGTTCGTAACAAAAACTAATTCACGAATTGTATATTGGATCGATGAACCGATCGATCGAGAAACGTACCGCAATCAACGACGCCTTTCGATCGCTGCAAGCCTGCAGGGCCAAAAGGCAACCTCTCTTTCCCTCTTCTTTTCTCGACCTCTTCTGCAATGTGCACCTACCAGTACGCAGTACGTACGCACACATACACACCACGTAGCAGCAGGGGACCAACCTAAAGCAAGCACACAACACAACAACGCTACTCCTGCACCAGCTTTTTTTCTTCTTCAAAGCAGCAGAGAGGAGACGCCTGGGCCGGCCTGATCGAGGATTCGAGACCAAGAGCATCTCCACGGCTCATCTCATCAGCTCAGCTCCTGCAGATCGGGACCATCAATGCGCTGCGCCTGCGCCAGCCATGGACGACGCGAATCCCAGTTCAGATACAGCCAATCTTCCCACGCTCACGCCGATCCTGGCCTCCCTGCACCTGCAATTCTCCTAAGCTCCGTCCTTGGGTGATGATCAGGAGTACTACTAATCTTGCACTAATCTCCTCTTTTGATAGGCCTATTTGTGAATGTATATCTCAGTGGCCATTGCAGATTAGGCTACACCAGATTCTGTGGTGTACTTGAAGTAGTGCCTGCATGTGGTCCTCCAGGGAGGTTGCAAAACCTGCAACTGATCACTGATGGCGGCAGAGGAGTGGCTGGCAAATCTGTGGCAGTGGATCAGGCTGCGCTGGCTGGCTCCATCCAAAGCAGTGCCAGTGCCAGTGGCAGTTCTCACCAATGGCATGGCACCCAGTGCTTTTAACCATCTCTGGTGTATCTGCTGGTGGCTGCCTCCTATACAGTACACATCTGCTTTTGCTAGCTGGGACAAATGCAAGCTCTAGTTGAGCTCGTTGAACTCCTCCTCCCTTTTGCCCTCCTAGTAGTAGTTTTTCTGTTTCTTTTTGATGTGAAGTTTTTGGGGACCTTTTTTTTGGAGCTTTATTTGAGGCCTTGGAAAACATTTAAGTTCTTGAAAAGTTGAAGTGCCCTTGAAGGCTTAAATTATGGGATATATTGTTGACTTTGTAGTGATATTGTAAGCAGATGGACGAGCTGAAACAAGAAATAGGAAAAGGAAGATCTGATGTGTACTACTATATAGGAGCAGCATTGTGCAACCTGAATCTTCAGTGTTGATGTGAAGAAGATGAGGCATATCTTGGGTGTCTGAGTGTCTCACACTCTCACTTTTGTCTGCCCCACACAAAAAAAGCATGTCCTGGAGGCATCTTTGTACTGAAGAAAAGAGGCCGGCTGCTGCAATGTTGTGAGCCATGGCGCATCTCTCTGTCTCTCTATCTCATACACATGCATGCAGGGCTATACTTCAATGTTTTGTAGAGCCAATCATTCTCTGCAAGGTAGGATCCAAATGTGCAGGCCATGAAGTACAGTGTGTGCATGGCTCCTTGTAGGAACAAAGCATCAAGAACAGCCACTGAAACAGATCCTCCCCTCTTAAATGAACTTTTTGGTCTACTCTTTCTGACAGGCCAAAATTAATAAATCTCTTCCATTTCTCATTTATTTTCTAAACAGAAAGAGAGGATCAATCCTCTGCTGCAAAAGAAAGAGAAGGAAAAAAAAACAGAGCTAAAATCTATGAAGCAAAAGAAAGATAAAAAAAAATCAGAGCTGAAATCTACTATACTCCTACTCCATACTACACCTACTTGTATCAGTATGCCATCACATAATCTACAGGCAAGCTTCACACAATGATGCAATGCAATCCATCACATCAAAGTGAGATCGACGCATCTGTGATTCTGTGCCATTTTCATGATGTCTCATCTCGAATCAGCAAGTGTGTGAGCCTCCTGCTCCTTTCTCGTGATCTACACATGATGTACACAGTGTGCAGCGTCACTTTCTCGCTGCAAGTCAAAGCTTCAAAAGACAATCATCTTAAGCAGCTGGAGTATAAGTTTCGTATATTTTTCAAATATGTGTTCAGCCAAAACATCATCACTAAACAAGATTCTAATACAAAATTTGGTGATAACTTAAAGCTATTAATTAATATTATTGTAGATAAATCTGGACCGCCTCCTTCTCTTTGTCGGTGCAACACTGTGAAGTCGTCAATAGGCTTTATGCCAAGGCATCGTCGTTGATCGATGTGCGAGCATTGGTTTTTTTGGAGTGGAATCATACAATGGGATACGAAGTGGTCCTTCAAATTCCTTCCTGCGTTACCATGATCAGATGATGTTAGGGTTTTTAGATCGTACACTATCACATACACTACTCTCTTCTTATATGTGGTACAGGTGAGACTCGCAGTCTATCCGTCAGCTGATCAAAGCATCATTAGCGTACATGTGTTCTAGACGAATAGGGTGTGCCATAACCTTACACTACTATGTTACTCTCGGGACAGGGACCTCATCCGCCCCCAAGCTTGCTCGGGTTTGGTTGAATCAAATATCTCAGAATTCCTTTACATGTCCCTAGGGCGTCAACTCAACTTCGAATAGGCATTTGAGATGGCGATGACTCGACTTCGAATATGCGTTCGAGGTGGTGACGATTCGGCTTCAAATAGGTGTTCGAGGAGGCAGCTGGAGCCAACAAGGCGGCATGGAGCGAGGGAGGAAGGCTGCATTCGAACATCAGCCATCCCTGACCAGCAAGCGACAAGAAGGAGACAGTCTTGGGGCTACACTTGTACTTGTAATAATGCTCGTAATATCACGTAAGACAGCCTGACTGGGTTAGACCACAATTAGTAGTGTATTGGCTATGATACCCTTATAACTTTACTGAACCCTTTGGGGTATTATTGTATTTTACTCTTTGGGTCCGAGCCATATAAAAGAAGGGTTCCCAACGTTTCCGTACCCCTTGGGGGAGAGGATTTTTGGAGAGAACAAATAATACAGACGGAGAAATCTATTCTAAACATTGTGAGAACAAATGATATTCAAGTTGGTGCGTATATTATTCGGAGATGCCTTTCCTTCTGAATCTATAAATTCCCTTGTCGAAGTGGTTACTTTGACAGTTACAATTTTATAAGCCCAGACAACCAATGATTTTGACATGACACACACTATACCATAAATCATTCGATGATTTTTTATAGAAAACAATCAAGTAATTTAGCGTGAAGTTTAGTGATTTGGAGGACCCTAGAGAGATCAGAACTTCAAAAGGGAGTGTTACCCCTATACGGGAGCAAAATGGAAATGGATGGCTTTACTTGAAGTTTGAACTTGGAGTGCTAGACGACACAAAGGGTAAACAGCCATGGTCATGGTCTCATGGAGGGAAGACAGAGGAGCCCATTTGTCAGTACACGGGCCCACATGTCAGTCAGCGGCGAAGATGCGTCCTTCGACACTATAAAAAGCAGCACCACGGCACCCGCAGGAGACAGCCTTGCAGAGCTTCCCCCCTCTTTCAGTACACCAAACCTCTTGGCTTCTTCCTCCCATGGCGACGACGCCCTTTTTCCTCTGGCCCACGCACGCCTCCTCCTCCGACCACGACATGGCCGGCCTCGTCGCCGAGGAGGAGACAGCCGCGGCCGCGACGGAGGCGGCGCAGCAGCAGCAGCTGTCGCCGGAGCTCGCGGCGGCGGTGGCGCGGCCGAGGCTGCGCCGGCAGGGTTCGTCTCCAGCGAAGCAGCAGCAGCAGGCTGGAGGAGGGGGAGGGACCAAGAAGCCTCCGCAGCGCGGCCTCGGCGTCGCGGAGCTCGAGCGCCTCCGCTGCGGCGGCGACCCGCTCCGCGACCTCAACGCCGCCGTCGCGGCCGCGGCCGCCATGGGCGACGCCTCCTCCGCCGCCGCCAACGGCCACAACGTCATCAACCACCACCACCTTTCCGTCCCCACCTTCGGCGCCGACTCCGGCGGGCGTCACCACTACGCGCCGGTGTTGGTCCGGCCGGCGCCGCCGCCTCCCACTCCACCGCCGGCGGCGACTCCCTTCTGCTACCTCCACCACTCGTCGTCCTCGCCCGCTGGCGGCGTCGGAGGCGGACACAACGTGGCGCCGCCGGAGCAGCAGTTCTTGATGAGGGATCGCTGGGGATGCAGCAACATGGGGGGCTTCGCCGCCGGCGCCGGCGCCGGCCATCTGCTGCCGCTCGCGCCAGAGCACCCTTCAAACCAAAGCAGCAACACAATCTGGCGTCCGGCGTCTTCCTCCTCATGCCTCCACAACGGCCACCGCTGCGACCTCTGCTCCAAGGTAACCCATCCAACCTTCTGGAACCTTCCAAAATCAAACCACAATTCACAACCGTATACAAAGCTAATCCCCTCTTCCTCCTTCTCAATCTCACCAGACGATGGTGAGGGCTTTGGCAGAGAGAGGCACACGTGGCGCTCCGACCAATGGCCCCGTCGCCGCCGCCGCCATGCCGGACTACTCCTTCTACGACCTCGCCGCCGCCATGGCCACCGCTCGTAAGGTACTCATAAGTCCATCGCCTTCGTTAGCATGCACATGTGCACTGCGTCATCGTGAAAGCTCACCAAAGATCCAATTTTTTTTGGGATGGGCGATTGATTACAGGGGAAGGGACAAGGGTTGTTCTTGGGTCGGGAGAGGAAGAACGGCGACGAGGCGGGGGAGAAGGAGGTGAGGGAGATCGAGTTCTTTCCGGCGAGCACCGCCAGCCACCACGACGAGTCGGAGTTCGCGACGACGGCTGCGGAGGCGGCGGCGGGCTTCACGCCGGCGTTCTCCTCGTCGGCCGGTGGTGGCTGTGGCGCCGTGACATTGGACCTGTCCCTGAGGCTTTAGAGGCAATTGCACTGATCGCGCGTAGTAGGGTTTTAGCTTCTTCTCCTAGTTGGATCAGTGGGTTTATTAATAGATGCTTAATTTTAGCTGCTACGAAGATTTATGGGAACATAATGCTGCCTCTAGATCAATGCTTAAATCGAGTTTCGTTAGCTGTGTTCCATTTCTGTCAAGAGTTGTTATCACTCACTGTGAGTTTTTTTGGGCTGTGTGTGTCAGACAATATGTCGTGCTAAACTTTTGTTCTTGGCTGTTCATGCTATGTCAAGCTATTTTCTGATCATCTATTTATCGAGTAGCTATCATTTTCGTATTTATATATGAGTCAACCTTTTATTTCTTCAGATAATATATATGTATGAGTCAATCTTTTACGATCGATTATATCAACATCAAATGTAAAGGTAAATATAAGGACATGTTCAATTTATTGCTAAATCAACCCTTATAATTTATTGGGAAAGCCAAAATTTGGCATGTTAAAAATATATAGAGATAATGTTTGGTTTGACATCTTAACAAATTTCAGAAGAACTTTATGGAATTTGACCAAATTCCATAGGATTTGTGTATTACCAATAGCAAACCAAATACATTCAATTTTTATAAGTTGCCCAACAGTGAAATGGTTTAAAGTGACAGTAATCTAAACATCCCCTTACAAGAACGTGTACCTTGCAAAAAAAAATAGTGATTATTTCAATTATATTGATATATGCATGGTGAGAAGAGGCCTTGAAATACCGAGAGTTATAACTCACAGTAGTATTTAATGATTTATTCTTTCCGGCGAAGTTAACTCTACCTTGTAATACCTCCAGGTTCCTAAGAACAAAAGGGTGCATCGCCTAAGCAAAATAGCCCTTAATCTAGAGCATCTAGAGGCCAAGTGTGGGCTCCCCCCATTTCCTCAGGACTCCAAAAATGGCTTCAACTCCAACGATAACCTCCCATTTCTCAGCCCCTACTTTCTTTTTCTCTTATATTCAACATACGTTGTATGTCTCCGTCTAGTTTAACACAACAATAATTCAAACATTAATATTTTCATTGCCTAGAATTCAACAATATTCAAATCCATAATTCCAAAAACCACAATTCAAATTTAAATTCAAAATTTCAAACTTTCAACAATAGGCAATTCACCATATATTTAGTTGATTTGTCACTATCACATTAAAATGGTATCCATGTGAGTTTAATCTGGAGAGTAAAAGCTTATCGATCAACTTATTACAATCTCTATATTATTTAGAGCATCAGGAAGGTAAAAGACCCACTGAACATTTTATAGTCGCAAAGGACGAGCACCTGCTGATCATAGCCTTGGCCACTGAGTACAATTGAATTAACAATACTGGTGTTAGCTTGCGGGTTTTTTACAATTGCTTTACTCAAATAGTTGAAAAACTGAAATTAATGAGGTAGATGTAAATCAATTCCAAGAACTAGCGAGTCCAAGTTTGATCCACGTTTATTTACACCTACAGAATGTTCAGATAAATGTACGTTTACCTGTATGTGCAAAATGTTCAGATAATCTACCAAATATTTTCTACTCCAAGACCTAGTCAGTCTGATCCAGGAGTAAAACATTCACCAAAACGTTGAAAAAGGAATACAAAAACAGCAAATCCATGTTGTTATAAAGATGCAACTCACCGGATTACAACAACATGCTACTGTGTCGATGCGTGTGCTCGACACGCGGGGATCCGGGGACCCCTTTTTGGTTCGGTACAGGGGTGCAGAATGCCAAGACCTAAGTTAAGGGGAAGAAGAAGGTGGGTAGGAAGGAGAATCCTGCTAAGCACACAAGACACAGAGATTTATACAGGTTCGGGCCGCTTGGAAAGCGTAATACCCTACTCCTGTTCTTGCACTATGTGGTGAATGAAGGATTACAAGATTTGGCGTGATGATTTTTTTGTGCTACAATCAGAGTATTCATGGATCTTCTCCCAGTCTCTCTTTCAACTAAGATGGAGTTCTTCGTTGAAGTGGCTGGAGCCGATGACAGAGACGAGCTAAGGGTTTTTTGGGGTTGGACTCAACCACCCATGCAACGGTGGACTTGGGCCTCCTTTTATAGAGCAAGGGGACACCACAGTAGTCCTGGGTTTTTCTAGCTTCGTGCTATATCGTGGGCGGCCACCGCTCTGTCTTGTCGGGGGCCTACCCCTATTCCTGCTCCTGTCGCCACGTCGCGGGGGAGCTGGTGGAGAAATTGGATGGCGTGGCCACCATGCCGCTGACGGGATTGCATGGTCAACCTACCTAACCATTGGTGGGACCTACCTGTCAGCGGGCCACCAACCGTGGTAGGGGTGACGCAGGTTATATATACCCATTGCCTCCCCTCCACGCGTCTGTCCAACGCATTAAATGCGACGGTGACCAGGCGCGGGAGAGGGGCGTGTATTTGATCGCATGGTCAAATCGCGGTCACAGGGATGAAGACTTTCTCCCCCTTTCCTCCTCAACACGGGCGAAAAGGGGTGATGATGAAGAGCTGACAACCACGCCTCACATTGCATTAAATGCGACGGGGCAGGTGTCAGGCCCCTCTCTTGGCATTTAAACGCGGTGGTTGGCCGTTGGGGGTGTGCCATGATCATACACGTGGCCTCCCCGCAGGCCTCCGGGCGCGCCCTCTTCAGGGGCGTGCCACGTGGCCTCTGGTGGCCCGAACCCCTTCCACGGGGTGTGATCTCCCCGTAGGCCTCCGGGCGTTCCCTCCTCAAGGGCGCGCCACGTGGCCTCGGGTGGCCCGAACCCCTTCTGCGGGGTGTGGCCTCCCCGCAGGCCTCCGGGCGTGCCACGTGGCCTCGGGTGGCCCGAACCCCTTTCGCGGGGTGTGGCCTCCTTGCCCGACCCATGCCCGACTCCTCCGGGGGCGCGCCGCGTGGGTCCGAGTGGCCGTAATCCTCGTGCATAGGTCCGAAGTGGTTCGGGCTGCTGCGATCGCCTGGCCTCTTATGCTTGGGCAAGGCGTCGGGTTGCCTCGACTCCTTCCTCGGACGCGGACCTCTAGGTGTCAAACGATGGTTAGCCTCCTGTGGTTACCCCCGTATTCATATCACCGACATACTGAAATTGAACAAATACTAGCAGAGTATCCTGTGTCGATTTCTTTAGAAAACCTGACACCTTCTCTCGTGCTAGAGTTCGCAATCTTACTGTCCTTCATAAGGTAGAAGGCCTCAGGTAACGTGAGATACTAAATTTCACATTAAAATTTCGGTATCCCTCGTTACCTACTCAATTTCGGTATCCCTCGTTACCTACTCAAGGACCATAAAGTTGCTCATCATGCTATACTAGTCATCGATTCCCTGCAACTCCACCATTGTTTTGTGCAACTGCTCGCTGCGTGCTTACATCTGCTTATGAGTTATGTATGACTCGTGTCCTGACATATCTAATGTTTAGGCGCATACAATGTCACAGGTCAAAACACAACCAGGACAGAATACAACGTGGCCAATATTGGCCAAGAATGGCATTGGAAACTACTGGGGAATCACACCACACGGAGCCAAGATGAAACTGCCGCACAACAGCTACAATTCTGCAGAAATAGATTATTCTCCTCTGGACAACATAATAAATATCTCAGGAAGCAAAAGGCAGCAAGGTTCACGATCTACAAGTCTGATACATTCTCGAAATGCAAAGCGGAGCAGAACAGAGAAGCGGCCGCTCAGTTACACAGGGATCGGCAGCATCAGCAAGTCGCACGCTCTCCTTGTGATCTGGATGCATCTTTTCACCTCAGTTTTCTGTAAAAATGATGAAATTTCAGATCATAGGAGAGGCAACTTTGATAACTGAGATAATAAGGGAAGAGCAAGACCTGGTCACCTGGATGTTACAGACTAGTTAACATTTCAATGGCGCAATAACTGATAAAAAAGCAGACCACAATATGTAACTTGATAGCCAGAAAAAGGGATGTTCAGTTAAAAGATTTTATCCCAAAAGAAGATATCACTCTACGAGTGTGTGTATGAGTTTAGCCTTCTATTCTGATACATGCTTACTGCAGCAGCCAAATCTATCGAAATCAAGTTTGGAAGGACATTCAACATTGACATCAATATTAAACTTCTAAAAGACAGAAGCTGAGGGAGTCAATATAAGACTCCTGTCTCCAATTCATATGATACTGTGAATATTTTTCAGTTGCTGAAATGGTTGTAAATTCACAACCAACATGAAAGAACAAAATTGAAACTGAATTAAATGTCATAAAAAGCTAGCTGCGTGATATACTGTAGTATTATTTTTCTCAATACAAGAGCACAATCCTTTTGAGTATATACCAAACGTAAATCTATGGAAAGACCTGGTCAAATTGATCAGTTGCAAGACCACACACAAAAAGCATTTCCAAACCCTCTTGTTTCAGCACAAATACAGCAAATGCTGATATTGTCTGGCAGACCAATCTGAGAAGTAAATATCTATACACATTTGCATGGCTTTTCATTATGTGTGTTACATATGCTGTACGTAGCAGAGATTTGACTTACTTACCTTATAAGATGTGTTAGGACCTCAAATTATAAGCAAAATAAGCCAGGTAATTAATCCAATGACATTTAAAGATGGACAACTGAAGAAAGACCCTGTTCCTTCTCTGACACATCTTCTCACAAAATCATTTTCTGGCATGGTTTTCTAACGGTAACAATGATCATACACAATGGCTACTAATATTGTGTTTTTTTTCCCGATACACCAGTACAACTTTCAACTGTCCTGCAAATGATGGGCACACAAATTCTTTATATATAGATCATTTTGTTTCTAATTTAGTTATTCAGCATCCTCTCCTCTCACTATATTCATAAACATAACTATTGTGCCCATGAAAATAGAAGTAAAGGTGTGAAATTCCTTAATGAACTAATTAAACATCCTCTCCTAGTACAACGTACACATAAATGCCATATGTGAAATATAGCATCACCCCATCAACTGACTCAACACAGAATGGCACAACAGTATCCAACATAACTTTGCATAGCATTGTTAGTAGTTGTTTTTCTGGCTCACAGTTCTAGAGGGACCATCATTGGCGCTCTGGCATTTCCATTGATTTATGTTTTACCCCACCACACGCATCAACTATGCATACAACATACGTAGGATAGCTATCAGCCAAAACATGAAAAACAGGCAGGCACAGCTATCTGACAAATGCCACATATTCATGTTGGTAATATCAGGTGCAATAACACAACAAAAGTAAACATTATTGACCAGTATTCCTAAATGAATTGTCCAATAGTACTATATTGTTAAGAGGAAAAAATTGTTCGGAAATTCGACTAGTTAGTAATGCAATGCAGCAGTCTGTTACTCCTATATAGTTTCTTCCTCATACCTCTACCTTGCCACCAATACCCAACCCATTGTAACCCATTTCATTACCAACTTCATGGCAAACCATTCAATCAAATGAATGCAAACAGTAATAACAAGATCGAACAAGAGCATAGACAGACCTTTCTGCCCCTCGGGAGCCTCATGATAGACGGGTTCATCCTCAGGCACGGTGCGGAGCTCATCCCCGACCCCGGCCTCTCCACCACCAGCCGCGGCGCCATCATCAGGGTAGCGCACGACGACGACGGGACAGACGCAGTGGTGCACGCAGTAGTCGCTGACGCTGCCGAGCCTCCCTTTGCTGGCCCTGCGCGAGGCGCCGAAGCCGCGGCTGCCCATGATCATGGCGGAGAGGCCGAGGCGCTCGGCCTCGAGGCAGAGGCGCTCCTTCATGTCGTGGTCCTTGACGATGTGGATCTTGAAGGGGATCTGCGCGGCGACGAGCGGCTGCGCCAGGTCCTGCGCCTTGGTGGAGGTGAAGGCGTCGAAGTCCTCCTCCCGCTTCTTCTTCGCCTCCTCCGGCTCGTCGTGCGCCGCCACGGCGTCGGTGGCGGCGTCGTCGTTGTCGTCGACGGAGACGGGGATGGAGCCCCAGTCGGCGCCGTAGAGGACGGAGGTGGGGCGGACGTGGAGGAGCACGACGGCGTCGCCGGGGCGGAGGTAGTTCTGCACGGCCCACTTCACGGCGAAGGCGGACTCGTCGGAGAGGTCGACGGCGATGGCGATGCGGCGGTGCGGGGAGGACGCGGACGCGGAGGCCGCCGCGAGGGAGGAGAAGAAGAACCGCGGCGAGTTGGGCTGGATCGCCGCCGCCGCCGCACCCCCCGCCAGACGAACCGGCGGCGGAGTGGACGGCGACTTGTCGCCGCCGCCCGGGGAGGCCGGGTGGGTCGCCATCGCGGCTAGGGTTTGGATTCGATTCGGATTTGGCGCTCGATCTGGGGGAGAAGAAGCGGAAGGGAGGAAAGGGGAGAGGCGAATCGAGGCGAGGGTTTTTGGCTTCGAATGGCGCAGGGTAGAGAGTGGGAGTTTTTTACCTCCATGCCATTAAAAAAGATGGTGGTTACGTGTGTGCCACTAAAAAGATTTTAGATACTTGTGTGCCATTAACCTAAAAATTTTTTACCTCTACGCCACTCCGTCCACTTATAAGC
>CM002483.1:16451170-16499381 GCA_000325765.3 Leersia perrieri | reverse complement strand
TATATCCAAATAACATTAGCATTGAACAGGTGTTGATAGGATGCCATGTCACTCTTGAACATTACAAATTGCTACTAGTGCCCTCGGGCATATTTTGAGTGTTTAGTGTTGGATGCATTCATTTTGATATTGGCAAACACCATTTATCTGGCAATGGACGTCACTACGTCATATAAGATGTAACCGTCGTTTAAGACTTTAAGTCACATCTATGCTTAAGCAGATAAATAACCACCCTATAACATATAGTTACAAGTGACCAAGTTTTTAAGTTTTTGCTGGCAGAATGGGATTGTTCAACTACCGAAAAGTGACCATCTAGAAGCCTTTAATAAAAGATGGAGAACACGGGCAATTTTTGTAACACCTTTAAACACATTTGGCACTTGACATCAAAGCATCAGCATTATTTTCACCTCCTTATGAAACATAGTTATTGCTGCATATGATTATTATTTTACTACGTCCATCCCAATACATTGGTCCGTGATATTTTCTAATCTAATGTATTTGGACAAAATCTCGGTTTAAATATTAGACTAGAAAATGTCTTATATATTATAAACATAGCTATATTTTAGGACAGAGAGAGTACGAAACAAGAGCATGGATGTGTTTATTCTATTTTCACCTGGAAGGTTGGAGCAAGTCTTTAACCATTTTATAGAGGAACTTGCAGACATCATGCATATGCTTAGTTCACTGAAGTGGTTAAATGTGGACATAGCTGTCATATTTTGTCCATTTCTGCCTAATACAATTTTTCCCATGTGGACATGTCGACGATGTCGTCATGATTTCCCTGATTCTCCGTGTATCAGCTTTGTTAGTGACAGTACAAACCATTTGTCTGAAAAACAACTGAATTTTCAACAGATATTACTCAATGTATGGTCATGTTGCCAAACTAGCTGAGGAGATCAAGAAAGGTGCCTCTTCTGTTGAAGGCGTGGAAGTTAAATTATGGCAGGTCAGTCTCAGCAACCTTTTCTGTCTTTTTTTTTTACTGAACAACCTTGTGCCTCAACCCTCTGGTGACGAAAATTTCACTCTGTGATGAATTCAGGATCAGCCAATAACTTTTTATTGCTAACTTCCAATAATCTCAAAAATTGATCAACCAAGAAGTAAGCCATTTATTAGTTTTTTACATGGCATCCAATATTATACTTTAACAGTTATTTTCTTGCATAATATATTTTCAAATACGAGGTACTAGAGGACACTTAATGCATGCATTCTTAGTTTAATTATTAGTTTAGTAATTTTTAAATATTGACTTATACGGAGAACATGATTCCTATCTTCAAATGGAGGGAGTAGGTTTTTTTTTTTTTTGAAAAATTGATCATCCAAGAACTACTACTGGACTGAGCATCTGAAATTTGTTACTACTCACAATAATTTCAGTAACTAGTGCTTGATCTTCCTGCTGTTTGCTCCTACCCTTACGTGCAAAAGAAATTCACAATTTGCATCTCTTCCTTGCTGTGTGAAAACTGAAAAGGTGCCTGAGACCCTCTCAGAAGAGGTGCTGGGCAAGATGGGCGCGCCGCCGAGGAGCGAGGCGCCGGAGATCACGCCGCAGGAGCTCGCGGAGGCTGACGGCGTCCTCTTCGGCTTCCCGACGAGGTTCGGCATGATGGCCGCGCAGATGAAGGCCTTCTTCGACGCCACCGGCGGCCTGTGGCGCGAGCAGAGCCTCGCCGGCAAGCCCGCCGGCATCTTCTTCAGCACCGGCACCCAGGGCGGCGGCCAGGAGACCACGCCGTACGTCGCCGTCAAACATCAACCCTCCCGATCACTCTCGCCGGCGAGCTGATCACTCATCACTGGTCACACTGATTGATTAATTAATTCCGATCGATGATGGATGCAGGTTGACGGCAGTGACGCAGCTGACGCACCACGGGATGGTGTTCGTGCCGGTGGGGTACACGTTCGGGGCGAAGATGTTCGACATGGAGACGGTGCACGGCGGAAGCCCGTACGGCGCCGGGACATTCGCCGGCGACGGGTCGAGGTGGCCAACGGAGGTGGAGCTGGAGCACGCCTTCCACCAGGGCAAGTACTTCGCCGGCATCGCCAAGAAGCTAAAGGCCGGCGCCTCCTCCGCCTGAAAAGAAAATGAACCATGCACGCATGCTGCGTCGTCTACTGCATCTGCATACAGAATCAGAGTTACTTAATTACATAGATCATCTGCGTATGGATTTGATCGGTGTCCTTGCCAGAACTTGATGATTTACTAGTTACTACACACAGAGGATTGGTTGTGGTTTTGGTTCGATGTACTGCTGGTAAAAACTTGTTGATTGTGCCCATTGCTATACCAAACTTACCTTGTATGGTTTTCTTGGCAAACCGCATTTTTCATGGCACTTGGGAGTTTTATGGTTTGTGGACATGGTGATGGTCGTGCCGTGTGAACCGTCTCCATGTCCAAAACTACGAATGGTAACGGGGTTGCACCTACCGAGTTATCCGTCCTTGTCGACGTACTCTCTCTCTCTTTTTATGTTAGTTAGCTTAAAATGAGCTAACTAACGTTAATTAAATATGGCTGGAGGGAGTACTTAAAAGAAATCTCGTCCCTTCCACATCCTCATTCTAGGATGTAGATTATTTTCCCTGTCCCTCCTATGCGGCCATACGGGTACCACCCACATATCAAGTTATTACCCCTGTGAATAGCCATAGATTGTACTAAGTGGAATGATGGACGTGGTGCAGCATGGAGACGGAAGGCGGTGATGACGACGCAGCCTTCCGAGTGGCATAGAAAAATAAAACTGATTGCCACCAACACAACTCATGCATGATGGATTTTTTTTACTGACTATCCGCTTATGCAGATTCGTGCTGCAAGGAATGCGTAATATCTTACTCCTGTGGGATGAATTTCGTTCAAGATGTGGAGAGCTAGATTACAAGGTTTGCTAGGGCTTCTCCAATGAGAGTTTTGCAACCCCTATACCGGATCTGAGCCTCCTTTTATACCTAAAGGGGCTTCCACAAAGGGACTTAAACAAACAATGAGAGATATAGAAAAATAAAAAGGTAGCATAGTAAGCCTGTAGTGCATGACTCCGTGTTTTTCTGTCCACCTTGTAGAGTGGTGGAGGAAATGATGATGATGACGACAACGATGGATGTGATGGCTTGACTTTGGTGTCCTCCCACGCGCATGCGGTCATCGACATTGTGTAATTGATCTCAACAGGGCACTCTTCTTAAGGTTTGTGGCCCCACCTATCATCGGAATGGCGAGACAAATGTCCACTATTCACTGCTATCAGTCATAGTGATCGATGTGACAACAAACAGTTTCATGCCCCTGACAGAAACTGGCAGCCCTGCCATGCACTGTGACAAGATGGGATAGCTACCATCTTGTCGCATTTTTGTCCATACATGGCTCATTGAGCTTAAGCCATAAATGGGGTGTTACCACCCCGAGGCCTGCTCTCCTCGTAGCCCGACCCCCATGGGATATTTACAAGTGGGACCGACGCTAGTTCGTGTATTCAACGGAATCCCCTGAATTCATATCACCGACAAAGATATTCACATGTGATATGACTGAGGCCCGTGGGGACCGGCTGTTGAACGCCCCGAACTTGTTCCATTGTAGCCACTTTCAACCCTAGCAAAATTTGGTAAGGCAGTTTCACCGATGCCAGTTTATAAAATTTTTGTAATTTTAGAAACTTTCTCTCTTAAAAACATTACCAGCATTTGGTAAGGCTTCAAAGTAACCATCCAACGCTACCAAATTTCGGTGACGTCAAATTCTACTAAAATTTGGCACTACAAAATATGGTATAGTTGAAAATGACAACGAACAGGCCCTTTAGTCGATAGTATCCCTATGAACGATGATATGGACCCATTTTCGGCCCCTAATAGAGTTTTTAATTGCCAAAAAATGGGTTGGGGGTTCCATTGCCATCCCCACTCATGCCAGGCCTATTATAAGTCTAGCTGAAAACTGAACATTTCAGATCTCAATCTATATACGTGTGTAGTTATAGCACTAATGGGCCTCGACATGCAAAAGGTTCCGGCCAGGACGAAAGCATCGGCCTGGACCGCAGCGACTGCACGGCCCAAACCAGGGACAGAATCAGATTCAGAGATGCATTAATTGACAGCAAATGTAATGACATGTGACAAGCAATCTGCGGTGCTCCATAATTGTACGCTTTCCAATTACAATCTGACTGATATGGAAAATAGCTCTTGATCACCAGCATATATCCTTACATAATTAATGAGCTACTACTGATATGAAAGGCTTTTCTTTATCGCCTTGTAGACGATGAATACGGTTACATCCATGACTACACGTACTATTTGAAGTACTTGATACTAACACTACGATCACATCTATCCTTGTCGACGCGTGACCGAAACCGCGTAGCTTGTAAGTCAGTGTACGTGCCCACACAATAACAGCTACTCATCAGATAGTATAGCATGTATCGATTGTGTCTGTTTCGGGTTAACCTTGTAATAATCTGCAAATAAATTCCTGATGGCAATGGTGCCTGGGATGTTTATCATCTTTGACTCTTCGTTGCAAGAAACTAAAGGACAATCTCACAATATGAGAGGGAAAAACAACAGGTGGGGAATATAATGTTGACAGGAGTAATTAGGAGACATTACAATTAATTCGTGGAAGATCTACTAGGAGCTAGCTGATTTGATAGAGAGGACCCATGCATGCTACGATATGTGAAGGGCACCGACAATTTTTCAGACGCATGCATAGTGACGATCTCTATAACACTAAGGTCCCTAGACACGATAATTTGCATGGTTCATACGTATGGACAAACTATTCGACATGCACCAAAATCTCTCTCTCTCCCTCCCTAGCTCCCTTCCTTTTCTTTCTACAATTTTTAACAATTGTTCCCCCTCTCACCCCCAACGTGTCAATATATATAATACTGACCATGGCATTATTTCCTTGGAAAGCTTTTGTATAGTTATCATACATATAGCATCCCCTTTTCTACCTGTCCCAACAAATATACCCATGCATGTTAACCTGTCTTGGCATAGAAACTCACCTGCTAGTTTTTGCTTCTGTTTCTTTTGGTGAAATCTCTACAGATGTTCAGTCATGCACATTAATAGTACAGAAAAATTTTCTATAATGATAACTTTAACTTGCAACACTGTTTGGTGGTACCTCAAACTATATCATTGTCAGACTTCTTCAATTAATATTGAGACCATACTTCTTCAATTAATGTTGAGACCATAGATAGCGCAGACGGCATACAGCGGTTGCTGCCTGCCGCCTGTGTGCACGTCAAAATCTTAAGAGCGCGCACACTTTCTGTCTTATAAAACTAACTGTGGGTTCCTCTCCTATTGTACCTCCAACATTTATTAAACCGATACCTCTTCAATGTTTCATATATCTAAATGCAAACATGCCTATTTTGTTAGCTACAAATAAATAAAACATATATATCTCCTAAAAAAGTATATTTGACACTCCATGATCCTGACAAATGGTAATTAGCTCACCGGCGCGTGGCAAGAGAGCGGACACGCTGAATCACACTGACGATTGTCAACTGTAGTGGCCAGCTTTCATTTAGGCTCAAAAAATTCCTGAATCCGTCATTAAGTCTCTAGATACTACCGAAACGTGCCTCCAAATGTAGGGTGCCAAAAATCCATCGCAGTTTCGTTGGCCACAGTATAAGTGCTCGCGACCGGAACAAGGCACAAGCCTCGGCTCCGCAAGTCCTGTTTTGCCTCGCCATTGTCCTTCGCCTTATGGCCCTAGTTCATGAGAAAAAAAAATGCCAGTGAATAGGTATGTAATACATGTAAAAAAAATAAGAAAACAAATTTAATCTCACCAGCTGGTTGACCAGAATAATGATAGTAACTCTTGAACATCATACCTCTTGGTGTTGTTGCTGCATGGGGCGCCCACACCTCAAATACGGTGAGCTTAGAGACTGCATGCAGGTACAAGATTCCAATTAATATCGTACGCATACATATAGTCAAACATGACAAAATTAACTAGTGCTGTTTGAGAATAAAATGTCCAAGAATTTCTTCAGTGTTTGATCAGGATAAATTTTTTATAGGCTCTGGATACTTACAGCAACTTGATCATGAAGGAACTTGATGTATTCGATGGCCTCGTGAAGAACCGATGCGGTATCCGTCTGAAAATCGTGTTGAGATCGATCGAAAAGGATCCATTAACAATTATCAAATCGTAGTTATATATACAAGCAATATTAATCAGATCAAGAGAACATATTATAACCGCAGGGAGAGACTAGAGGGTGCAACAGGAAGTGACACAAACAACTACTGATAATGCAGAAAAGAAAAAGAAAAGAAAAGAAAGAAAAGGAAGGGTGGATAGATCATAAATCTACTCCTAATACCTTTCCAAAAGGCGAGACGAGTTGCTGGAGCGCAGTGATTCTGTCCCCGAGCTTCTCTTTCCTCACCTGCAGCCGCAGCAGCACGCGCAGGAGAATCAAAACCAATCCAAAAACCATCATAATGCAATCGATGCTTGCAAAGAATATGTAACCGATCAATTGATCGATCGAGCTGGAAATGATGGAGCATTAATCAACAAACTAAAAGAATCTGTTCGAACACTCTTACCTTGAAAGTCGGCAACGGCGACGGAGTCTCGATCCGGGGTTTCTTGGCCGCCGCAGGCGAGCCAGGAGAACTTCTCGTCGCCGCCGACGAGCTAGCGTTCTGATGGAGACGCTCCGTGTTGGACTGCATCAAAAGCTACCCAAATTAGAACTTAGAAGAAAACCTAGCTAGTAGGTAGCTGTCACTGTCAATTTGTCATGCTCATGCCTTGACTAGTGCCTGCAAGTGAAACTGCGGCTGTTCTTCTTCCATCGCCGGCTGCCCGAAGATCTCCGACGAGCCTACGAAGCGGCTGTCCTGCTCGTACGGTGACACGCCTTGGCCTTGCGGCGCCACCATGGCGTCGAGCAGAAGCTGGTGGCTCGCCGCGTCGCCTTGGAGCTGGAGCAGCGTGTTGAAGCTAGCGTCGGCCGCCGCCGCCGCCGCCTCGCCAGCCGGTGCTGATCTGCCTCCGCTGCAAAAGATGAATCAATATTAGGTAGCTAGCTAGCTAGCTGAGTCTAATTTTCTCTCGGTCTTTAGCTCTGCTTACATGAAGTCTTGAGTCCAGTAATCCATGTGTCGATCAGCGAAAAGAAACGGAGACGGCAAGGACGATGCAGCGGCGGCGTCAGGTAATAAACCGGACTGGCAGAAACTCATCGGAGCACTACTCCTAGCAGCTGATGACTCGTCGGAGACCGGCGCCGTCGAGCACGCCGCCGCTTCGTCGTCGCCGGTGCGTGCAGGTGCTGCGCTATTGATCCACCACTCATCCGCCATGGTAGCCGGGGATCTGAGCTTGAGCCACAAATTAATTAATCAGGGCCTCTGTATATATATGCAAGTGATGATGAGGAATTTGGGGGAATAAATTGATCGATCGGGTGATCAGCGATTCAGTGGGTGTCTGGAAACGTGATGAGTGGACACATAGCTAGTGGACTTGAGGGAGAGAATGGGGGTTCTGACTTGTGTATGAGTTCTGACCTTTGGATGGGGGTTATAGCTAAAGGTATTTTCATGGTTGTCCAAGGTCTCACTTTTTGTGTTGATTGGACTAGAATATCCAGGAAGGCTTGTACGCATACAGTAACGCGGCTACATCGTTCATTAGTCAGCACAAGCACCGGCCGACCGTGCCTATATGTTCACTGCTGTGCGCTGATAGAGGAAAGGAGGGTTCTAGAGAGAATACTGTTTGATGATGTATCATGTACCCCCAAAAAAATGTCACACGGTGTAATTTATGATACCATTTACTAGTACCTTCTTTCGGACATGGTGGAAAAGTCGTTCCGTCAGGATGCATGGCCCTCGATTCTCGCGTGCCGTTTAAATAGATGTAGTTTGTTTAAAAGAAAAATGCAATATATATATATATAGGTCAATTTCTATTAATTCAACTTTTATATATATAGGTTTAAACTTAGATGCTTGTGTAACGGTATAACCCACATCAACATGTTTATTATCTTCTATAATTTTTAAAAATCACAGATAAAAAAAATGAGTGTCATCCCTTAAGGGAACGAACTTCGAAGATGGTAGAATATTCTTTTGGGCCACAACACTGTTGTATCTTCTTAACTAAATCGAACTCGGCTGCGTCGAACGGTGGCGAAGGCCCTCATGGACGTGCGGACTTGCAGTGGATCTGCGATCTCCACAGGCATCATGGGTGTAGAAGTTGTCACGGAGTATCTCTCTATCTTCGACCAGGCGTCATCTCCTGGCCCTGGGAGAACTCATGTCACTATATAGGAAGCTCGGCCTATACGCCGCACTATCCTTTTGCCACGAGCTCTTTCCCGCGGAGCAAACGTGGCAGAGTAGGAGATTGTTTGGATCCATGGATATTTTTTTTAAATTTGTGTCACATCGAATGTTTGCACGTCAATTAGAAGTATTAAATATAGACTAATAATAAAACCAATTTTATAAATAAAGGCTAATTCGCGAGACAATTTTTTTAAGCCTAATTAATTCACGATTAGCAAATGTTTACTGTAGCATCACATTTGCTAATCATGGACTAATTAGGCTTAATAGATTCGTCTCGCGAAATAGTCCAAAGTATGGGGTGGGTTTTATTAATAGTCTATATTTAATACTTCTAATTAGTGTCTAAACATCCGATGTGACAGGTACTTAAAAAAATATTGGAGGATCCAAACAAGGTCTAAGGCGTCACACTGTTGCCGCTACTTCACTTGTCTGGGACTGCAGATCAGTTGAGCAAGCATGTCCTCCCTCACCTAGCTTGTTGTGTACTCTGCGATCGGTCAGATGAAAAGTATTGGCAGCTTTGGTGGATTGCGCTCAACGCCATGGGTCTAGCCAACTTTACCCTCACTGTAGCGACCTCCTTCACTCATTGGCGGTCCTCACATAGGGAGAAAATCCACAAGTTGCATCGGCGTGGTTTTGACACCATTGTCACGTCGATCGTCTGGTGTGTTTGGAAGAAACGGAACAATTGGGTCTTCAATACAACCCATTCTTGGCCTTTGGTCGCACGAGTAGCGACAGAGGAAATTGTTCACTAGCACGTGGCTGGGCTTTGGCCTTAATCGGTGCTTTGGGTCAGGGTAATTAACGCAATGGATGACACGGGAGATCAGCTAATGTAAAACCCATGTTTTCTTGTTTTTCTTTCGTGTTTGCAACACTTGTATTTTCCCGTCCTAATACAAAAGATACGCAATTTTTGTATATTCCAACAAAAATTATATATCGTAAATCCATGGTATCAATGCATGACTCAGTAGTCGGTAACTCCACATGAACCATGTAATCACTTTCTGGTTATAGCTGCACTTTTGTTCCGATGATGATAATTTTAGTCATGGTATCTATTATTTTGGAGGGTGGAGGTATTTGCTACTACTTAAGTCCACAATTTTAGCCATTTGTCTTCAGAGTAGTACAACGCAAAGTAAGAGGTTAGGGCCCCGGGCTGCGTTCGGCAGTGAACGGAAAAAAAATGATTGACGCACGCGAAACGATAAATGGTATTAGCATATGATTAATTGAGTATTAACAATTTTAAACTTGAAAATGGATTAATTTGAATTTTTTAAACAACTTTCGTGTAGAAAAATTTTTCAAAAAACATACGGTTTAGCACCTCGTTTTGCGTGCGCACGTTAGCATTTTCAATGTGCATTTTAGGGGGGGCACTGTTTTTTCTCCCTCCTGCCGAACGCAGCCCAAGTAAACATGGGGTTCAATCTGCTTCACTTTCCATTTTTCTTTCAGCACCACATGATTAAACTCTACAACACAATAAAAAGTATCTATAACTATGCAATGCAAAAGCTAGCAGCTGGCTGCTGCCTCTAAAGTATGGGAAACTTTTTTTGGTCTCTAGAGGGAATGCCTTGTCATTTTTATTCAAACACCATCTAATAGTTAGTAAAAATTCTTCAGAAAGATCACAGCATCCATATACCACTTGACAAATATATATCAAGTCCGAACTCAAGTCACATATTAAAAATTTCATTTATAAGGAAGATAGATAATTTCAATGTGCGAACTGTATTGGTAATATATATTTACACCCGATTTTTTTTAATGATAGACCGATTTTTTGGACTTGAATTTTGGTGAAGTATAATAGATGTCATTACACTCTAGATTGTTAGTTTTGTTGGAATGTTTCACAACCATTTACATTGAATTTAAGATAAAATAATATTCCAGCGACATCTTCTCGAGGGATTATTCTTCTTCTAGTTTTTGCATTTCTTTTTAATTTACATGCGTGTGGACCATTGCGTGAATCAGGCAACTATAAAGGCGTTGATCATTAGAGATTATTGTATTGTTTGCGAGCAAGCAAAGTAGGATATGTGTTGGTTTCTTTTAAGTGTAAAGCAATGGCGATTAGTTATGGCCAGGTAGTAGCAGCTAATGGCTAGCTTAGCCTTCTGATTCTGTCGACCTCCCCAGTCCCCACATACAAACATCACATTAATTATCTTCTACTCGACACATTAATCCTGTTAATGCACACACTCTCAAGATGCAACAAATACTTAAACCAAAGTTACTTACGTTTGTTGTGATCATGTATATCAGAACATCAGCAATTCAGCAGAATGGATGGTGCACATTTGCAGGGTCGCAGAAGAGTACTCGTTAAGAACATCCATGCTATACGCTGACACATGGCTGTCTAGGTACGTATGCTTGACGGTGACGTCACGCATGCGTGTACGATCGATGCCGTGGGGCCAGCGGGTGGGCCCAGCCTACTCGCACGCGCGCGCTTGCGCGGCTTTCGTCCGGCCCGGCCGGCCGGCCGGCCGGGACCGACCACATTTCCGGCTTCAGTCAAAGGGCCCGAAAGCGACCGTCGCCGCCGCCTGCACCACCCATCCACGGATCGATCTACTACTCGGCGAGACACTCATCAAGCCTCCTGTCAGCGGCGAGCTAAAAACTCATCACCGGTTTGAACAACTCTGTAGATCTGGTACGTGTCTGAACTCTGAACAAGATATAGCCATTGCGTGTGGCCACTGTTTAGTAGTGGATGCATAGCCCAATCTCGGCCTGTGTGCTACTCCTGCATTGCAGAAACGATCGTCGTTTCATTCAGAGAGAAATGCTCGTTGGTGAGGAAACTGTTCGAGATCATCGATATCTCTCTTGACCTTTTCCATGCTCTAGCTTCTTCTGCTTCTGATGCTAACTAGCTTTTGCATGTTTTGGTTCATTCCATAATTTCGTATTCATTTGGTCGAGCAGATATAGCCGCCCCTTGTATACTGAACAACGACCGTGCAGTAGGATTAATTTATTTATTCTGCGTATGTGCCTTTGCAAGGTCAGAGGCACCAACTGCTCAAGGAAAACAGCTTGAGAAGCTAGCTATATGCAACCAAACCTCCTTTTGGCGTCATGACTCTTGACGTAAGTATAGAAGATTATCATTGTCGAAGAAGAAGGCTAACTAAAGGATATGCATGCATGGCAGAATGATACAGACAGGATTAGTTACGAGGACACAGCTGCCATGAAGAAAGCTTGGTTTGGTTCAGACTTCAGTATGTTTTTAACTATTCAAAGACACGCATACCTA
The DNA here is from genome assembly GCA_000325765.3 of Leersia perrieri. Classification (NCBI taxonomy): domain Eukaryota; kingdom Viridiplantae; phylum Streptophyta; class Magnoliopsida; order Poales; family Poaceae; genus Leersia; species Leersia perrieri. The sequence continues at coordinate 16,487,647 of CM002483.1, read as the reverse complement.
TAAATGGAGAGAATTAGTAATTAAACAATCGACCAAATTAAGGGTTTGAAACTAGTACTATAGACGTTGCGTGCTACTATTAGTGCGCGCAGCTAAACAAATAAGGAATGTCGACACAAGGAAACGCACAAGAAAATTAATTTGTTCAGAATGTCTGTCGGTAGTTAGTTAGTACTATCAGTTAGCCAGCCAGTAGATTATGGAGATGACAACATTTTTGTACTATTGCGCGTGTCCTATCTCTTGCAGGGTTATATTGTCCACGAGGCCAGTGTACAATAAAAATCAGTCAGTCTCCTTCGCTGACGCAATCATCTAATTTTATAGGGCCTTTGATTCGTAGAAAATATAGGAAATTTAGAGAATTTAAATCCAATATGAAAAAATTATAAGAAGGTCTTTGAAATAAAAAAATAAACTCCACTAATTTTATGAAATTTCTATGGAATGGTTTAATTCAAGAAAAACTTTGGAGAAAATTTTCCACAAGATCCAACCTTATGGAAACTTTCCCTTGAGTCTCTCTCTTTTTAAATTTCTGCGTTTTTCCTGTGGTTCAAACAAACGGTTATTCATATATTATCCTTGTATTTTGCAATCATTGATTTACATTTGTATTCCTGTGAAAATCATGTATTGTTTCTATCCCTTCCTCTCAGCAATCCCGTGATTTAAATGGGCCAACAATTAATTCTTAAAGATTTCAAATGAGAGGAAAGTGACTACAGACACCGCCAGCCAGTTAGCACTATCGTGTGACACCAATCTTCTCGGATGCCTCAGCTCCCTACCTCTACCAACTCGGCTACCTCGGCTGCTCCACCTCAGCCTCCGTCTCCTCCTTCCCCCACGAGCTGCTCCCCGCCTCGCCGGCGCTTTAAGACACCAACGACACCAACGAGGCTCGCCAGACAACCTCCTCCCACTCACTCTTACTCCCCTCCTTCTTCCACGTCTCTAACGGCGACAGCTCGCACTGCCGGAGTTGCCATCCACGTTGGTCACCCCACCGCCTGAAACCCGCGGCTCCAACGGTGCCATAGTCGCCTCGCCACCCATCCGTATCCGCCCCCCACCGCCAGTTCGGTTGCCGCCCCACCATCCCTCTGAACGCCGATGACCCCCTCCTCCTCCACCCAACCCAAACCCTAAATACAAGGCCAGGGTTTTTCGTCGTCGGGGAAAATAAGGCGCCGGCGAAGTCACCATCGCCGATATCGCCGCCGGGGGTCGCCATCGCTGGGCATGGGCGTGGGGATGCGCATCATCGCCAGAGAAGAGGTTGTTGCCAAAGTTGTCATCGCCGCCGCCGAGCATGCGCGTCGCCATTCTTCCACGTGCGTGTTGTTGCCGTCACCGTGTAAAGCAAACCGGCGAGGAGTAGACAAATAGATTTTTCGCTCTCATAGTCATGCATCTGTCGGAGCAAGATATTTCCTAACTAAGGCCCTGTTTGTCCGAGCTCCAAATCTTAAAAATAACTCCAGGAGTAGAGAGTGGAGTGGAGTTGTAGAGCTGCCTAGACCCAGGTCCACCTTTCTAGTTCATTTTTTTAGATCACTCCACCCGCTCCGCTCACATTTTTTGTGGAGCTAAAATCGTTTGGTTGGACTCCAGCTCTAGAAGTGGTGAAGCTAGAGTTATAGCTCTACCAAACAGGCCCTAATCTGTAGCAGGAAACAAACAAAAACTGGTTGTTTGCTTTGTCAAAATTCTATCTTTGAAACGGGCAGAAACTTAATTGGTCAGTCAATGATGCCCATCGAGAATGCTAGCTAGCTTGTTGTCCTTCGGAAGATCCTCGGAGCTCCTTGAGCACGACTGCCACTCACAGAAAGAGAAGAGGCTTGACCTAACCGCGTGTCCTCCATTTCTTTCTCTGATGAAGTTCTGAATTCAGTTTTCTCGGTCTCTCGGATATGCAAGTGAATGGACCGTGTTTGGCGGTCAGTTAGTCAACACCTCGATGGACTCAGATGCACGGACTATTTAGTCACCAGACGTTGACTAATGCTAGCCATGTCATTGTCATCCAAGAGATTCTGAACTACTCTCTATTCTTATTCCTTCAGAGACGCACATTTTCGCTGTCTTTCCCTGGCTGTGCTTATCTGTACTTTGTACTCTCTAGTCTGAAATTCTTAATAAGGTGAGCGCACGTTATTGGGCAGACCAAGTTATTTCTCAATCTACACAGGCCTAAGATATATTTGGGCCGGAACATATTTGCCATACACAAGTAGGCCTGTTTACGAATTGCCGCCAACGTGAGGCCCGTTTTAAATGGGCCAGGGTGAGAACGTCGTGAGTCGCGATAGCACGGGGGCCCTTAGTTGGGCTGGAAGCCTGAAGGCTCTAACGGGACAGCCCCGGTCCACCGACGCGCTCGCAGTATTGTCGGCCGGAAACCCGGGAAGCGATTGGTACCAACGTGTTGCAGCCTGCAGATTCAAGAAGCCTTACCAAAGATGGAGGCTCAAGCGAACGAGGTCGTAGAGCTAGGGCGTCATGAAGTGTCCACAATCCACTTATATCGCCTTACACCGTTACACGTTTCATGGATTTTTCACGTAACCAAAGCCTGCCATTGCCTAAGGAATACTCCTTACTAGTATGTGTGTATCGGCTAATCGGCGTCAGAAAAGGTGCTGCACGATATTGGCACTGTCGATTACTTTATTGATCTTATCCGAATTCCTTAGTTACGATAGTTTTTTTTTTTTTTGAGAATTTTACGATAGTATACTGGTTGCCCACTTCTGTACTATAACTATTTGTATCCACTAGATCAAATCGTGCCGTGTTTCTCGCTTCCTCGGCGAGGCCAGCAGCCCAGCAGGCAACTCCATATTAGGCAACTTATACATACGTCTCAGAAACCTCTTGCGGTCGTCGCATCATCGGCTGCCCGGTCATGTTACATTTTTGTCAATCAGTATTACCTGGCAAACAATGCAATTATATACCGATCAGTCGTCGTCGGATCCAACCAAAGACACTGCTCGATTAATTCGTCGGCACACACGACCCGGGAGGCGGCCGGGGGACAAAAAGCCAGTGCCGGTACGTGCACGAGCGAGCCCACGACGCGTGACGACGAGAAAGGCGTGCGTGGCGACATTCCCCTTGCACCACCAAGAGTCACGGTCGGTCGTCGTCACCAGATGCCTTCAATGCAATGCACCGCCGCGCCGCGCCGAGCGAAATCTGTCAAAGGACGATCACGATCCGAGCCATGCACAGCCACACCCACCTGCAGATCGCGGAAAGGAAAAATGCTAACGGCCTTTACAGTCGGACGAGCGCTAATCCCCTAGCCCACCACATCAGCAAAATGCTCCACATCTGCAGTGAACCAGGGATACTCGGGTCCTATAAGGAATACTGCTCCCTTGTCAAAATATGCAGAATAAAACAAAAGGTGGGAGGAAAGAGAAAAAAAAAAGAGAAGGGAGAGAAGAAAGCATTAGGCCACCTCGCCTCCAACCTCCTCCCTCCGGCCGCCTCGTCTTCTCCCTCCTCCCTCTGGCTTCCCTCTCCGACTGTGTTGCCTGAAGCCTGCGTTGAATCTCACCGGATTGAGTTGTGTCGCCGCCGTCAAAGCTCAGCTGCGGCGGAAGAGGCGCGCGTCGTCGACGCTGTGGAGAGGAGCGCAGGCGACTCCGTCCACGCGGACGTGCCGTCGTCGTCGACGCCGGCCACGCAGTGGCGGAGTCAGGATCAAAATATACCTATGACAAAGCTACTACTACTAATTATCGATATAGTCATAAAAATGCATAAATATACTTAGAGATCATCATATCAATCGTAATTGTATGGGGTTCTCCAACGGGCAGGTATGGCGGCCACCATGGCTCGCCATACTGGTGGCTACGCCATTGCGGCCACGCCATCGCGCCGCCACCCCTCTGCTTCTCTGCAGTCCAAGCCAACCACAAGGATCACTGCTCGGAGCGGACCAACTCTGCCACCAGCTTCTCCGGGTACGCGTGGTGATCTGCGTCGCCGCCCGCTGCGTCCTGGATCGAATTCCCCTCGTCAGATAGAGCTGGCTGAGCTACGGGGGAAGGGAAAATTTATTTGGGGTATTATGTGATTTCTTGTTTTAGTTTAGAGTGTTATTTGTATAATTTTGGACCAAAATATAAAATATATCAATGAAAAGGCTGAACTATAAAAAATGGGAACTAAAATGAAAGTTATAGAGTAAAATTCATGATCGATTCTTAAACTTAAGGACGTGTGTCACTTAGGTCCAAGAACTTGAAATCTGCAGAGTAAGCTCCATAATATCGTTTTAAGGTACAAGTGAGGTCACCCCGTCTAACCATCTTTGACTGTTCCCGCGGCACGCCACGCTGACCTTATTTTTGCACATAGCCCCCTCCGAACAATTCGTCACACCCTCCAAGTCCTTCTCCAAATCCACCTCTCTTCTTGATCTCTCTCGACCACCCCTTCGCCATTAACACACCTGTTCATCTCCTCTGTGATCACGAGTGCGAGCGATTCGAGCAGCGGCGATCATCGGCAGCTGATACCGTCGGAGCCAAAGAAGACAATGACATCAAGGAGGGAATCGGTCGCACCCACGGCGGCGGTTAAGGAAGTGCGATGAACCTCGCCTTTCGTGAAGAAGGCGAAGGACCGGGGCCGCAATACCGTGAGTCTAATCTCCCCCTTTCTCCTCTATCATTAATATAGATGTCGATTTGTAGGGTAAAGACTGATTGTTTTGGATGAACATGTTAGATGATTTCTAGGGTTTTTCATGTTTGTTTGATTGTAAAGTGTGTATATTTATTGTGTTAATCATGTGTTTCTAGGGGTCGAGAGAGATGAAGAAGAGAGATGGATTTGGGTAAGAAAGACTTGGAGGGGGGTGACGAATTGTTCAGAGGGAATTATGTGCCAAAAAAAGGCTAACGTGGCGTGCCACGCGGACAGTCAAAGATGGTCAGACAGGGTTTGGACCTCACTTGATACAGTAAAACAATATTATAGACCTTAATCTATAGATTTCAAGTTATTGGACTTAAATGACACAAGCCCTAAAGATTAAAAACCGGTATACCAGCTATAGGTGTCCTAGACTGGGAAGTAGGTGTATCTGTAGTAGCGGACACGGGCAAGGCATGTCCTGACTGTAAACGCCCTAACACTGGCCGCGACGTGGAGATCGACGACGCATGGATGGACGAAACGATTGACAGACGCGGACACGGGTGATGGTGGGCCGGCCGCGCGCACGTCGAGAGGCCACGGGCCGAGATGCCCCGCCATGCCGGCCTTTTCGAAAGGCGCGGTCCCGATAGCGACCGCACCGCACGCACGTACGCGTAATACGTACGTGCGCGCGCGCGCACGGCGCAGGTGGGCGCGTCGCGCGGACTGGAGAGATTAGCAGAATGGCAGAAGCGGAAGAAACAACGGATGGTGGCGGTGCGGTGCGGCAGGTAGGCGAAGCCAGGCCATGTGCCCATGTGACGGGGCGAAGCGCGCGTACGTAGCGTAGCATTGGGGGGCAGGCGTGGGGCGAGGGACCAAAAGGAATGTCCCCGACATGTCGCCCGGCGCGCACAGCGGCCGCGACGTGATCGGTCCGGTCGTCTCGTCGCCTTTGTACTTTACCGTGCGCCCCCGTGCCGGCACCTGTAAGTCAGTTCGCTCGCTCGATCTCTCACCGTTCCCGCCTAGCTCCATGGCGCCATTAATCCAATGCATTACCATTATTAATTGCCGCGTCCCTACCGTACGTACACCACGCATACATATGCACCGAACGTTACGTGCCCATACACCGATGGATATATCGACGAACTGCACACGTATTATTCTGGAACAACAACAGCAACAACGATCGTGCATGGTGGGTTGTAGTATGATAAATTTTTGCCGTGACGCGACGTGACGAGGGGTGTGTTATAGGCCACTATATGTGCGCCGTGCGCGCATTATACTCTGCTAGTTATTAGGTCCGTGTAGGCGTGTAGCTTGGCTACCTACCTAGCGTCGTCGTTTCAGGCTTTCCGCCGGAAAGTTGGTGATCTGGAAATCGTGGCGCACAGCCTCGCCGCCAAGATTTTGCCGGATATCGACGCGCATATACACAACACCGCAAATATTCCAACCCTTTTTGAGTTTTGACGGCGCCACTTGCCAGAACGTCAGATCGATCGATCCGCCGTCATGTACGGCCGCCGGCGACGGAAGGTCGGCAGCCGCCGGGTCTGTGCAACAGCACACTGCACAACCGCCGACGATCGAAGTGGCCGGCAGGGGGAAAGAGTACTAGTGCTAGTACTAATTACTTATGGGCCCTTAATTAATCTGCTGTTCGACAATCGATCCAACCAGTCTCGGCCATTGGCTTCACGACGCTCGCGAGCATGCAGCGACGACGGCGACCGGCCGGCGGGCACACGGGTGGAGGTGGGTCGACGGCGACCGTGCTCCTTCCGCCGACGGCTCGGTCGCTTTCCGTGCGTGCCCGTGCGCCGGATCGAGTGAATTGAAGCGCGCGCGACATGCACACGGGGTTTGTGACTGCTTGGCTCGGTGCACGTACGCACACTCGATCGTGCGCGCACACAAACATATCCTGGTGGAGCATTAAGTACTACCTGTACTTTGTAAGTTTGTACACGTATGGTGCGTGCACGTGTGCACGTATACGTGTCTGCGCGCGCCCGTACGTGTGGGACTGTGTTCGTCATGCATGGCATGGCTAGTTAAAGGCAGCACTAAATATGGCCCAGCATCAAACAACTCATGTACAATCACTGTTAGGACACACAGCTGATAATTTCCCGACGATTTCGCAGACTGTCTGAAGATTAAAAAAAATGTTGTGTTGCAAGTCTGACAGTAAAATTAGTGGCCGTCAGGGTTGGTCTAGCTAGGTTTTGGTAGTGTGATCTGCCTGCTTGGGCGCTGTTACGGCAAAAGTATGAGATCGATGATTTGCTAGAAAGCTGTTGGCAATGCATCATCATGATTATGTCCCGGAGCTAGCAAAAGTAATAAGAGCTTTTGTGCTAAAGCAACCTTTGACCATGGATGAGAAGCTAATTGGCCATCAGAATTAAAGCTAGTTAATGAAGACATGGAGAATTGAATCATATCTTAGCAAATGGAGAAAAGGGGAGATCGACATGGAGAATGCTCAAGTAGTCAAGTGCACTGCACTGATTGACGGGATTTGTCAGCTAGCAATCAAGAAAATGGTTTAGAGTGCTTCAGTGCACCGTCTTGCTCGGGGTTAACGACCACTGTCATGTGTGTCTCTGCACTTTCCGTCAGTTGACAGCATGATTTAGTGCCATCTGCACTTTATTAGCCTTTGTAAACTTTGGTGTCGTTTTTTTACTGAGTACTGTCTGATACAGGTTGGCAGATCAGTGTGAACCAATCAAAATTACATGGACTAGTCGACAGTATCGCTGGATACGATTAGCCATATTTTGTTGGATTAGCTACTGATCAGTAGTGAGTAGGGACCTCCTGGGGATTGCAGAAGGAAAAATTGTCTATCAATTGGGATTAGTCAAGTCAACTTACTAACTACTGAAAATATTGCTATCACTAGTAATGTAAATTAAGTGACCAAGTTGCGGTACCTTACCCAACATTCTTATGTGTTTTCGCATCTTGGGATCGCACCAAAATCAGTGTGAACATCAGAATAGTTAGCAGTAGTACTGGAGTGGGTAGGAGACAAACGAGACTAAGAGATGGATTAGTGAGTGTCTACTATGAGCTTGCCTTCTCGGCTAATGCAGGGTTAAGGCCTTAATGACGGGGTTAAGGGGGACATGAGCCGTGGCAAAAGGGCTGAAGATTTGGAGCTGCTGTGCTAGTCGTAAACAATTGAAACAAGCTTAGCTAGCTGCATCAAAAGCAGCAGCATTGCTTCTCGGGCTTGCCTGCCCTCTCGTAATTCCTAGAGCTGTTACCACCAGTCTTCGCACTGCACTTGGAAAAATATAAGCCTGAACCTTTTTTTTTTTAATTCAGACTGCAACTGAAAATGATCTATACGAAAGAACTATAAACTTGCTGTGAAAATTCAGTTTTTTTTTCAGAAATTGATTTAGGGAGGATAACTTAACAACGAAGTTAAGTAAATACTCTTGTGCCTGATGGATGAAGACAGGTTTTTCCAGCTGCAAGGACGAAAGGGACATCCTGTGTGATAATGCAGGATTCGGCAACTGGACGCTTCAACACACCAGCTTATACAAAATGAAGTAGGGTGTACGCAGGCATCACAACTTGCCAATATTTTCGGGCTTTGGTTTCTTCTCTGTTTGGACGGAGAGAGCAAGTAGAAGATAAGGTTAATGTCCACCCTCCTTCATATGACACTTGTTTGTGGATGAGAACACGTATTTATCAGGGGCGGAGCTAATGTGTAATTACCGGGGTCTAATGACTCCGGTAAAAATTTGCAAACACCACTAAAATATATGCTAATCATACTTAGGCAAAAGAGAAGACCCCATATTATCGTGTAAGTGACACTGGCCTGTTTCTTCTCTAGCTCCGCCCCTGGTATTTATGGCACAATCCAACGACCGTGGATTTGCTTTTCTTTGCGAGTAGTAGATTATAAAGATGAGGCCATGGATGTTGGATGGCACATGGGGTTGGCTTCACCAAAGCTGCGTCACTTTTCACACAGACTTGTGCATTGTACTTTCATGTAGACGAGTTCATTCCTTAAGTAAAAGCAACGCCCATAGACGACGCTGTTAAGTGTTAACTGTAGTATAGCAATCACCATGTGATTAACAGTACTTCACTAACCAGATTAATCTTTGTTGCATGTAGGTGTTAATTTTTTTACCGAGCAAATTAATATCCATGACCATGGGCACATGCACCGACACTCCGACAGCACTGTGATGGCTCAACTATAGGTCTACTACACCTGATCGATTTGAGTTACTACACATGAGTTACCATGATGCTGCACAAGTTTGCGACCTCACATATATACGATCAGTACAGGTCAATATAATTTGGCATGCATGTTTGTTATTTCTTGCGTCCTGTGCATATATCTTCTCACAAAAGCCTTGCAGCTTTTCTTGATTTCCACTCCTGATTATCCGGATCAATCCTCGGACAAAAGATCCATCAGTCGCCGAATTGTCTCGCTTAATTAGGCTGTTCATTTCTAATCTTAACTGGTCGATCGATCCACACAAGGAGGACAATCACGCCAAGCCAAACCCATCTACACACGCCGCGTACACCGTACTGAAGATTCGGCCTGATCAGCTGAACGCACGCGTGCGTGCGTGCGCGCGATTGCGGCAGAGGCGACCGGCCGGAGCGGCTGCAGCGGCAGCGCCACCGGGAACCGGCACGCGACGAGCTGTTGCGATGCCGGCCGATGGCCAAGCACGCGCGCGCCATCCCGGCCGCCGTGTCTGCCGCTGCTGAGGCTGTAAGACCAGAAATGGCGCGAGAGCGTAACACGATTTGATCTGATCACACAGAAGATTAGATTAGATTAACAATTCGTTCTTTATTTAATTAAGTGGTGATTAAATGAGATGACGACTCAGCTAGTAGAAAACTGGGATTCTTTTTTGGCTTTTTTTTAGGACGCGATGACTCGATGAGTCCCCAAAGATTGGCGAAGCGGCGTTGAACGCAATACAAAATTGGTCTGCTGCTAAGCTCAGGGGAAGCAAAGGGGAGATGTCTATATGTATGACTATATGTGCTCATAAGCAAAGATCGTTCCTTTCTCTTTTTCCTCTTTTTTTTTTTGATTTGGTCATCATTATCATCTCCTCCAACACTCTAGGCACGCAGGCAGGGTGGATGGTCGATCGAGCAGGTGGCTGCAATTATTGGTAGTAAGCAGCTAACTGCATACATTTTACTACATGACTATAATTTGGCTACGTATAGTACACAACAAAATGGAGGTGATCATGCAAATCGTATGGCCGATAGAGACTCCCCCAATCTGGAACAAACTGTTGCCACTTGCAGCCTGCACGTCATTTATGTGACTCATCATATGAACCACGCCTCGGCCATACCAAACCACGAACAAATCAAAATCTTGCAAATATATACACACACGCTAGAAAAGAAAAACACACATAATGAATTATGAGTCGTTCATTATCTTAGCTGCTATTTATACTCCCTTTTCTACTAAAGCGATATTCCCTTTCGTACGTACGGGACAAAACAGTGAGGACAAAGTGGCGGTGTTCAAAGACGGTTTTGCCCTTCATCTTCCCCTATAAATACCCTCCCACTCGCTCGCACTCGCTTATCACTCGAGACAGCAAGCCTAGCTCGCTGATCACAACTCAAAAGTTAAGAGTAAACTAATAAGCAAAAGAGAAGCACACACTCCTGTCACTCCTGTCAGAGCGCGCCATGCCGGAGGCGGCGGCGGTGTGTGCGGAGCACCGGGAGAAGCTTGAGCACATCGAGCGGGTGACCCGGTGCGCCGGGCAGGAGCAGCGGCGCGTGCTGGCTGAGATCCTGTCGCAGAACGCGGCGGCGGAGTACCTGCGCCGGCTCGGCGTGTCCGGCGACGCGCCTGGCGCCGACGAGGCGTTCCGCCGCGTCGCGCCGCTCGTCACCTACGAGGACATACTCCCCGACGTCCTCCGCATCGCCAACGGCGACACCTCGCCCATCCTCTCCGGCAAGCCCGTCAGCGAGTTCCTCACCAGGTACGCACGCCAAACGAATATTGTTTCCGTGTTACGTGCATATGATCGAACACCACGCCGGCGTGAATGAATGACATTGGTAATGCGGTGTGTGCAGCTCGGGGACGTCAGGTGGGGAGAGGAAGCTGATGCCGACGATAGAGGAGGAGATGGAACGGCGATCAGGGATGTACAGCCTACTGATGCCGGTGATGAGCCGGCAGGTGCCGGGGCTTGACAAGGGGAAGGCGATGTACCTCTACTTCGTCAAGTCAGAGTGGCGCACGCCGGGCGGGCTCCCGGCGAGGCCCGTTCTCACGAGCTTCTACCGTAGCCGCTACTTCCTCGAGCGGCCACACGACCCGTACACGGTGTACACGAGCCCCGACGAGGCCGTGCTGTGCGAGGACGCGTTCCAGAGCATGTACGCGCAGCTCATCTGCGGCCTGGTCCACCGCGCCGACGTCCTCCGCGTCGGCGCCGTCTTCGCATCGGGTTTCCTCCGCGCCATCCGCTTCCTCGAGAAGCACTGGCCAAGCCTCTGCCGCGACATCCGCAACGGCGAGCTCGACGCCAACGCGATCACCGACCCCGCCGTGCGCGACGCGGTGGGGAACGTGCTGCGGCGTTGTGACGGCGGCGGCGCGGCGCTCGCCGACGCGATCGAGGCGGAGTGCGCGAGGCCATCGTGGCAGGGGATCATACGGAGGGTGTGGCCCAACACAAAGTACATCGACGTCATCGTGACAGGCGCCATGGCGCAGTACATCCCGACGCTGGAATTCTACGGCGGCGGGCTGCCGCTCGCGTGCACGATGTACGCCTCGTCCGAGTGCTACTTCGGACTCAACCTTAACCCCATGTGTAAGCCAAGCGAGGTCGCCTACACGCTCATCCCCACAATGTGCTACTTCGAGTTCCTCCCAGTCAACAACTACGTTGACCGCGAGCCTGACCACCGTGACCTCGTTGACCTGGTCGACGTGGAGCTCGGCCACGAGTACGAGCTCGTCGTCACGACCTACTCCGGGCTCTACCGCTACCGTGTCGGCGACGTGCTCCGCGTGGCCGGGTTCAAGAACGCTGCGCCGGCGTTCACCTTCGTCCGCCGCAAGAACGTGGCGCTCAGCATCGACTCCGACAAGACCGACGAGACGGAGCTCCACGCCGCGGTGACCGACGCCGCCGTCAACCACCTGGCGCCGTTCGGTGCGTCGCTGGTGGAGTACACCAGCTACGCCGACACGACGACCACCATCCCCGGCCACTACGTTTTATTCTGGGAGCTCCGTTCCCCAGCCGGTGGGACGCCCGTGCCGGCGTCGGTGTTCGAGGATTGCTGCCTCGCGGTCGAGGAAGGGCTCAACAGCGTGTACCGCCAGTGCCGCGCGGCGGATAGATCGATCGGGCCGCTCGAGATCCGCGTGGTGGCGGAGGGGACGTTCGACAAGCTGATGGACTACGCGATCAGCCGCGGCGCGTCGATCAACCAGTACAAGGCGCCGAGGTGCGTGCGGCCGGGGCCCGTCGTCGAGCTGCTCGACGGGAGGGTGCAGGGCAACTACTTCAGCCCGAAATGCCCCAAGTGGAGCCCAGGAAACAAAGCGGTGGATCATCAGTGGCGGCGCCAAGAAGAGGATCAGCTGATGCACTCGCCGATCGAGCTAGAAGCTGTGTGACCCACACAGTGTGAGTCGTACGTTGATGTGAGAGGATGCTGTTACTAGCTAGCTAAGGTGATTAATTAAGGGGCTAAGCCTGCGTGGTTAAGTAACCGGTTAGGTAATCGTCGAGTGTAGTTCGGAGTAGTACGTTTGATCGTCTCTAGCTATTGGGGGTTTAATTTTGTTTTCTTTCTCCTTTCCCCTTTGTAATAAAGTGTTAATTTTTTCTGTTTTGTGTTTTCTCATGTTTGGGTATGTATGTACATTACGTTAACAGTTTTTATTTTGTAATATCTTAATTACAATGGCCATGGAGACGAGGGATTACGAGTCTATATATGAGCAATCACCGCTTACCAGACAGGCAGTTCACCGGCCTATGGAGAATTGGAGACCGAAGGGATCATGGTCAGGTGAAAGCTTTTGTTGTTCAAAAACCCGATTTTACAACCGCCAAAGTGAAAAATGCCCCATCTCGATTTGAAGATTCGTAACAACAGATTTCTTGATATGCAATACGTTTATGAAACTCTAACAGTTGCATTGTACCGGAAATGTTTGAAACCCAAATTGAATGTGCTTCCTATACCCAACCTCTAATGTTCTGGAACATGACCAAAAAGGGAGGGTGGCTGGTGGTGGCCTGGTCATAAAAGCTGTTATATGTTCTAATGATCAACTCATATTCATTGCAGAACACCAATCATATAGCAGGACATAAAAGCTACAGGTATGAACTGATGATCAACTCCACGAAGCGCGGTAGGGTCCTTACGTACACAAACATGAGTTGATAATCTTGTGCGCTGGTGTATTGCAGTAAAATTTCCACATCATATTTAAGACATTTTTACAGATAAAACTAGGAAGGTGGCCCATGCGAACGCGCGGGCATGTATCGTAGGATAAGTTTAGAAACTTGTAAGGGTGCGAATTTAACCGGATTATTCATGCCCCTATTTAAAATTATGGTTCCGGTAAAATTTGGTTCATTTATATATTTTTCAAACTATTTGTTAAATTCACACTATGATATTTCCTCCATACATGAATATTGGGTGTGTTTGTTTTTAGATTTAAAATGTATGTGGTAAGAGATTCATTTAAAATGGTTGGGATGAGAGATTCATTGGCTAATTCATCATATAATTAAATCCAACACTTATCAGGATCGATTGGCTCAGTCTCCACCTCTCCTCCCTAGCCGCCGGCGACATCTTCATCTAGCTCCCACTCCCTCTCCAATGTTAATCTCCTTGGAGTTAGTAGTTGCACTCTCTTCTCTTACTCTCCACCACTCTTTCTAGGAATTAATGGGGCCATCACCAACACCTTTTTCTCCCCTACTGTCTCTACCCCTCATAGCCCGTGCCACTGCCAATGACTTTCCTTAGTCGTGCCATCGCCAGAATCCTCTCCTGCTTCCTATGTCTTGTTTCCGTACATAAAAGGAAATCCTTTGGTCTTGCTAAAGGTGATGCTATGATAGGGAGGGCAAGGCGTTGCACCGCTGTCGCCGCCTCGATGCCGGGAGGTTGTTCCATCGTCCGTCTCATGACCATAAGGTTGTCGTCTTCTTCTGCCCCTAACCCTAATAGGGCACGTATCTATTCTCCTTCACTTCATGACGTTACGGCTTTAGGCGACAAAGATAATAAGAAAGGCTTTATAAAGGTTTTGTTGGTTTCGTTTTCGTCGAGTATTCTAGGTCTGGCTACATGTTCAGACCTAGACGTTGCTTACGAACATGTCCAGAACGTTTTAGTGTCCAGACAATTTCAGTAAATCTTGATTTCAAATTACTAATTATTTAATAAGAAAACAATAATTACTACAAATATAAAATCGGCAGAAGGGGAGAGTGAGAGGACTTTGTTTTATCTAATGGATTCACCGGTGTTAGTTATATCTTTCTAATGATAAATATGGATCCACTGATTTTAAATGAAATTCAATCATTAGATGTTTTACTTTTTGGGGGTACTTTCTAAGATTCCTTTTATTTTTATTTTTATTTTTATTTAAACATCACACTTTGTATTTTAGGAGCATTCTACCCGATTTTGAACAGGTATTTATTTTTTTATGGTTAATATAAATTATATATTTAAGTTCAAATATATGGTTTCGGTGTTATTTTTTGCTTGGAATTTCTGTGATTATTTTAAAATAAAATTTTAAACATGATAGATTGTCTTGTTGTGGGGCTCCAAATCTATGACGTAACTAACAATGAGACTAACCAAGATAATATTTGCTCATTTTTTTTGCGGGGAAGATAATATTTGCTCGTTGATCAGGAGGTATGCATGAAGAGAAATATACGTGACAAGGTCAAGCCTGTACGTAACTAATCGATCTAATCTTAACCTTCAGATTTGTTTTGTCCGATACAAATTTCTCTCAGGCTCCGATGATCTCGCCTGCACCCATCTTACCCGAGCCTCACCGGTATCCTACAACATCATTAAAATTTAGGAGACTAATCTAATGGTTTAAAATGATGGACCCACCGATTTAATACTAACGGATGGCTAGATGCTTTGTTTTTTTATCAAAATTTATATGATTTTCTCTAATTTATTAGAGCGCCACGTGGCGGCTTAGGAGCAGTTTAGAGGATGTTTAATAAGTCTTTTATATATAATAGATAGATAGATGTACCATAAAATTTTGTAGATATTTTATACAATCATGTGATGCGGATGTTGAAATAGTACTATGAAACCTTCTGCTGATGCGGATGTACTAAACACCATTCGGTTGTTCATGTACACTATGATTCCCAACTATGACTTCCCAAGAAAGAAGTGAGAATTAATCAACAAAAATGTCTTCTATAGTATAATCAACACACACCCCAACTTGCAATGACTCTTCAAGCAAAAAAAACAAACTCAATCCAAAATATGTACCTAGAGGGGGTTGTCTAGCTTTATTCTAGCCAATACATTTCCATTTTATATCGGATATAATTCAAGTTGCATACCAACAAACTCTATAGTCTTCCCCTTATCCTTCTATCTCCCTGAAAAAGGCAATTGTACTCCTTCATTAGGCTCCCATGTGGCTATAGACTGAAATGGTTCATTGTGATAAACTTGCTATAATGGTTAATCAGTTGGGTTGGATTTGTTTGCAAGGTCACTATGTTTTGGTAGCCCCCATATATAGCAGGCAAGAATGGATTGAATTTTCCAGATTGGGGCTGCAAAAGATCCCATGCCAGCGGCATGATGACTGATGAGTTTCCTCCACAAGCTTCATCAACCAGCTATCTGTATATAATTCTATAAAGATCTGTATAACTGTAGAACTTGATATTGGTGGATTAATCAATGTGAATACGGAGGCCGTTCAGTTGCCACCTAAAAACCATTTTATTATTTGTCAAACATTGAATATATTTAGCTTGTTACCAAATACTGGTAACGCCCATAAGCTTCTTTTCACAAAATTATACCAAAATTTGGTGAGATGTCAAAACCAACATTTTATCTATAATTTAAACTTATGAAAATTTTGACATCGACAAATTTTGAATTTACCTAGAAAATGATGAGGTTGATTTTGGAAGTAAACGGAACAGATCCATGGTATTAGGAGGGGTTGAGAATTGTCAAGAAGCACTACACCACCCATAATCTAACCAATTTTAATTTTTTTTAACAATATAACCACTTTTACGTTGTTAATTTGATCATATATATGTATATAGGATTCTACACATGACTCAGGATAAATCCTCAACATATGTAGCTATTGTTATAGGCGCCGGATCGATCTAATGTTTCTGCACGGATCCATCCTTCTTGAGACTGCTGTCTGTCTCTTTGTCATTCTTTTCGAAGTAATAATTCTTCCTCGCTGTTCTTGTGTACCCCTCTTTTTTGTGTAAAAGCATTTACAGAATACAGAGACAAAACCATTTCGAGTGATCTTTTCATCTTCTTTCTCGTTGTTTTTTCGTGTCCTCTCTTTTCTGGAAACATGTTAGTATGTTACAGCGGCAAAAGTTCAGCTAAACTTAATGCAGAGGAAAGCTCCAAGATCGGCAAGCCCGTCCTTTGGTTGGTGACAGCATCAGCATCGGCGGGCAGCAGCTAGCTATAACTTTATTTGATCATGAAACCGCATGTGAATGTGATGAAGCACAAGCACCAAACGGTAAGCTACTGCCCAGCAAGAATGCAAAAGCTCCATGACTCCATGTCCCCCTAGCTTGCATGCATGGCCACTAGTGCAGAAAAAAGGAGCAGATTCCTGACAGCAACAGCAACAACTCGAAGCAGATGCTGACTGACTGCATCTGATGATCTGATGAGTAGTCCTTGTTCAAGAGAGGACCATGACCCCCTGGTCCAGTGCAGTGACTGCATTGCACTCCATTGCAGCAGACGAAAAGCTACAAAAGCCCATTGCCCATTTTTTTCAACACTGCTTCCTGTAGTTCTGTCGTTCCTATACGGCGATTCTTTTGGCTCAGCTTAGCCCTGGCATGCATAGACATAGCTAGAGCTCGCTTGATTGGATGACAAGAGAAAAAGGAGAAAGGCTTATCCAAATACTCGATGCCTGAATCCAAAGGAGAAGGCATCGATCTGTCTCATGGTCTGATCAATGCGCGCAAGGCATATGCAGATCGATGCAGCAGCTAGCTAGCAGAGCTAGCAGAGGGAGGAGGAAGAAAGGGCGGACTCTTTTCTCGGATTCAACATGATTGTTCCATTTGCTGTCGTTTTAGCCAACCGTATCTTTCTTGATTTCCCTTCTGCAAAAGTAGCTTTATCTTTCTTGTTTCCGCGGCCGCTCACTTCAACCTTTATCTTTCTTTCTCGGATAATTTGTTTGCTATGTGAGCTAGCTTCATTTCAATGTATCCGTTGATTGTCAGGTTTCAAAATCACTGGCTATTTTGGAATGAATTTCACAAATTTCGAACATCTCAAGCAAGCTCGAAATGCGCATCTGGAACAATTTTGTCAACTTTCAGTCAAAACTAACGAAAAATCAACGTCTCGAAGGGGCTCGAAATTTGCCATGATACATGCTTTTGTCATGATGTGCACCTCGCGGCAGACTCTCTTTTATCAAGCTAGTAACTCGCCTTGTTATCTTAGAGCTTAAAGCGCAACTTGGTTAGTCTCGTCAAGAGCTCGATCAAGCCAGTTCGTTTAACAAATGAGCCAGGGAGTAAAAGCGAGACGATGCTGACAACGATGTTGTCAAGCTACTCTTTGCTATGGGATTCCACACTTGCTCATATTGGTCGTTGCTCTAGCACCTCCGTCTTTCTGCTTCTACTTACTCCGTATTAATTAATTATACGAGGGCTCACGTTAATGTTGCCATATCTTTCTTTAAGAATGGCAAAAGTTTTGCCTCATAATTGCCATGTCGAACGATCGCGTTGTCTTTGGATGGGCATGGGAGAAAGGATTGGTGAGGACATGAGTGTGTGAGCCGATGATTCGTGAGATTGCGAGACAAGGCACCGCGCGTCATTGGCCGCACCAGCCCACGGTGACGTCAGACTGATGCACTTCGACACCAGCCGGTGCCGCGCCGCAGTTTTGCGCCACCGCGTAGTGCCGCAAAACGATTCTGTGTCACCGCGCGGTGGTGGCCGATGCCGCTCAGCTCGGCCGTGGCACCCCGTGAATATTTCTGCAAAATTGTATGAATTCAATATATTTTTGTAAAATTAAAAGAAAAACATATATTTTAAAATTTAATTCTTGGTTGTCCAGCTGGGCGCCTGAGCCGCCGTGTTGTAATGTTGCTCTGCTAAATTGTCGCGACACTTTCACTTGCCTTGGCAAACTCGTAGAAAATGGCTAGCTAGGTTGAGCTGTCTTGTTGAGTCGGTATGGTGCACAGCTAAAATGGAACAAGCCACCAAGCCAGTCACCAGCTAACGAGTCATGACCTTTTTGTCTAGCCCTATCTCTGTCAAATCTATCAACCCGTAATGATCCATGGGATTCGAATTTCCTCCGTTTTTCTAATTTCTTTTGGCGCCTCGGGCATTTTTTCAAAAAGACGCCTCGTGCATACATAAATAACAGGAGTGGCCCCGCACCGCCTAACACCACATTGGCTTTGTTTCGTTAAGACCCTCGTATTTGTGTGAAATACAACGGAAGAAAAGAAAATTCCGTTTCTAGAGGTACCACTGTAAATAAATAAAGTACAAGGGTGTTTTAGAAAATAATAGCATAGTTCTCCAATGCGGAAGCCCCCGCCGGATTGCCGGAGCTCATTTTATGAGCCATCAGTAGAATTTTGATGTTATTCTAGCATTAACAGTAATTTTTTCACAAATACTCCCTGTTTTGTATTATAGGCCATTTTGACCAAAGTCAAAATTAAACTTCTTTAGCAAAACATTTTTAACACAAAACCAATATAATATAAAAATATTTTTAATTATATATATTCAATAAAGCTAATTTGGTAATGTAAATGTTTCTATATTTATCAACAAATTCAGTTAAATTTGAAATAGTTTTTTTTGCGGGGAGATTTAAAATAGTTAACTTTAACCGAAGTTAAAACTTGACTGATAATGGGATATAGAGTGAGTACTCGACCACTAGTGTTCCCCTGTACTGTTGCGCCATCCACGGTGCCCGTACACAGTATGAAATTCCACACGTGAGAGAAATCCCCAGATTAGCTACGAGCTGGCCGGCCCAGCTCGCTGGTAGATCGAAATAAATCGTCTCCTGGGCGACCGGTCGTTTGCATGGGGCAGGCGAGGCAGGATAGCAACGCGCCTGCGCATCTCACGCTAGGCTTGTCGATCGATTTCCCGATTGTACGTGCGCGTCGATGGCGACCGCGCCTGTTGACCACACGACAACACGCACGTACACCAGTATGGCGCGCCTACCTGGGTAGATCTGGACCGTCCATGATTCAACCCCCTATATACTACCTGATCCGTTTGGATCAAGATAGAGTACTCGTACAGTGTCAATTTGGTCGTTGGGTATGGTGGTTGAACATATGTGAGCTGGACACCTGATCTTAGATCGATCGATAAAATAGATAAAACTCAGATTGCAACGTGTGATGTGACGAGAATAGTGACCCCATATTGAAAGTTTGAAACATGTACACATATACTACAATGTATATATTAATGGGCTCCAAAGAGTATCCTCCAAGTTTTTTATTCATGTATTTAAATTGGTAATATGTTATGTCATGTGGAAAAAGGAAATCAGTATAGTGAGCTAGGTGATGTATGATCGATGAGCCAACTGGAGTGCATGGATGCACACGTGCAGGAGGGGAACATGTGGGACACGAACCCCATTCCGTGAGAGCTGGTGCACGGATGGTAGGGAGATTGGCTGTGTATAGCTGGTGCCTTGTCCCTGGCTGTTTGTCGCCCTCTACCTCCTCATCATATCTGGGAGATTGAAAAACAATACTGAATGCATAGCATATGCCACACTCCTCTGCAGTGCCCAGGAATTAAGCCATCTCATTGACTTTGCCCCCCATCGGCGGCGACAAAACCCAGGCCCATGCGTGCGTGTTTTCATCTACTCCCACAGTGCAAATGTTGCTTGGCATTTGTCGTGGCAGCACTCTTCATTGCGACACACAGTGTCACAAAGGCATAATTCATGGGTGTGTCGTCGTCCTGGACTCCTGGCCATGGCTTTGTTGATCAGTTGATAAATGATAGCTCGATACAGTGTGTGACCAGCTGCTAGCTCAGCTGGCGATCGATATGTTGCACACACTTGCAGCACTGTTGCACTGTGGCGCTATGATATATGCATCCAGCAAAACAAGAGGAAGCTGACACGGGTGGTTAATTGCCCGGACTATTAGCCGGCCGGTCAAATCGATATAGCTAAGCTAGCTCGTGCGTGCGACGGCGACGGAGCCGGCAGGGAGGGGAACATTCCGATTTCGCCGGGGGATCGCGGTCGCCGGTGCGGTCTCCGTCGTGCGACAGCGGCGGCGTCCGTCGTCGCGACCTAGCTAATAATGCGTCCAGGCGTGTGTGTGATGGAGCCTGTCCTGCACGCGCCGATATGATGGATATACTATAGCAGTAGTAGTAGTAGTAGATACAGGTCGGTCGATGCGATGGTCCGGCCGGGTCGTCGTCGCGAGTCGCGACGCAGCTTGTGAAGCCGACATGATCGGGGGCTGATCTGCAGAGTACTGTGGTTGCCTTGTCATCTTGCCCAAGGATTATCTGGCATATGCACACATCAATCTATATAGTACTCCCTCCATTTCATAGGTCGTTTTGACTCATTATGTTTAACCTACTTTATAGGAAAAAGTAACATTTTTAACACAAAAAATACTATAAAATACATTGCAAGTTAAATTTAATGAAACTAATTTTGTGTTATAAATGCTGCTACATTTTTCTATAAACTAGATTAAACTTATAAAAAATTGCCTTTGAAAAAAGTCAAACAACTTGCATTGTGAAACGGAAGAAGTAGTACATACGCCCTGTTCGGCTGGCTGGCTCCAGCCAGCCCAACTAGCTCTTAAGAAAAATCCATTTATCCCAGCCAACTCTTATTAAAAAATTCATTTAGCCTAGCCATTTTCAGCCCAGTTCAGCCAGCCGAACAGAGCCATAACATGTAGGTGTAGTGTGTCTGCACAATTATTAGCGCTCATTCTCTATAAAAAAAGGATATAACAAAAAAGCCGAGAGATTCAGAACAGAACCTATGTTCGGTTTGTATAAACTCGGGACTATATGGAATGCACAAGTTTTCGCAATAACCGGTTTAATTCTACACAAAACATAAAATGCACGTGTTACTGACAGTTTGCTTACCAAGAGTTTGGGCTTCACATATTTGCTACTAGGTGGTTCTCAAATTCTGCTATGTGCCCATGCCCAAGGCTCACTGGTCATTAACACATGGGTTTGTTGCAGATGATGTGATCGAAACTGGGGATAATGAGCAAAACATTCATAAAAAACACTGGCAGGCAGGCCCTGATACGGGTCCTCCTTTTTTCTTCTGGCGGCATCTTATAATTGTATAGTACATCTATGTAATCGGTAGGCTATAGGCCGAAACAAAGTCGCTGGGCCTTGAGATGTCGCCCATCAACAAAGGCCAGCAAGAACAAACTTTTAGCCCAGTTTGTCAATGTTGAACAGTTATGAAACGACTTGAAATGATGTTACCTAAGTCGGCACTATGAAAAAGGACCAATCATTCTACCATTCCAACACATTTTCCAGCTGTGGATATGCATCCAGGAAAGATGAAGACTCCATTGAAAAGAACGTAGCAGGCAGGCATGATGCAGCAAGATCACAAACTTAACAGTAACAGAAGAGAACAAAACATTGTACTGTATGCCTGTATGCCATTATAGATGTCACAAAGTGATAGATGGACAATAATCGGCAAAAACAGCAACATCTTCACCGCGATCCCATCAGAATATGCAAAAGGAAGTATCCATGAAAGGATTGAAAAACAAGACTGCAACAAATTTTTGCTAAAACTCTATCTGCACCAGTGTTCTCAAATGCAGCGGTACAAGTGCCTAACTGCCCTAACAAATTCATCCCACCTAGGTAGTAACTATCCTTCCCCCGCCTAATACCAATTCGCAAATAAGGAACTAGATGCTGGTCTGCAATCGGACTAGCACCTAGCTTCCTTGTGAAGAACACTGACCTGAATTATTTACGGATAATATAGCGGTGATATTTTAGGTGCCTAATTTAGTTGCAAGTCTGATTTCTTAGCAGGGTTCCACAGTCAAGATGATTCTCTAACAGTTAGGGAAAAAAGAGTAGTTAACTAAACGTTTACTTCATATACAAGGAAATCAATTGATTTCTGTTTAATTTACTTTCCTACCAGAAATGGTTCCATTCAATTGCGACACAATTGTAGGATGGCATTGCATTTTCTATACTGTTTTGAAGTACCAAAGCATATGCGTGTCTCTTTCCAAAGTGAGGCATTAGAATATGAATAGCAATCTATAACTATCCATTGTTATCCCTCAGCCAACTACTATGGTAAGTAAAGTAACTCAATCACCTGACTGTTCAATAGAAGTGAAGCATATGGACTGGCCAAGCTCCAAGAAGCTATGATCTTGGATTATCCAAAATGCAGGGTATAACAAGAAAGATAGTGCATCAGACCGATTGACAATTTTGGATTCTGCTATTATTGATAGTGCATCAGACCGATTGACAATTTTGGATTCTGCTATTATTCAGAAGACATTCCATTAATTATCTGTTACTAAGGAGTAGTACTTTCAGGCTTCAGCACAAGTTTGATAATGGAATAGTCAGCCTGGCCAAATGATTTAACATTTTGCAGCAGAAAAATGAAGTGAGGCCTGAAGGAATATCGTGCGTTCATGGTAGCATTCAAGCACATAAGCTGGCATTAGACAATCTTACATTTTTTTCTATTATTAATTTACACACAATCAGAGCTTAATTCTATGCACAGACCATAGAGCATCATGACTACAACATCAACAAAAACTTGCCTATCACTCTAGCACCGCATGGCATCAAATGATAAACAAATCAATGCGAGTTAGAGGTAGTACCATTACTCTGCAAGATGAGCAACCTAACCTGTGAGCCATCCAAGTTGAGATCCCTCATATCAACGATTCGGGACCTCTTGAATAGCGCGACGACGGCCGCCGGATCGAGGTGCCGGTCGACGGCGAGCGCGATTCCGCCTCCTACGCGGACGGCGCGCTCGGCTTCCGCGGCGATCCGGGACGGGAAGAGCGCGCCGGAGATCCCCGCGGGTTCGTCGGAGAAGACGAGGTCGAAGGCGCCATCCGAGAAGGGGAGATGGTGAGGATCAGCGCGGCGAACGAGCGGCGGGAAGTCGACGAGGTCGACCCCGGTGACGTCACCGACCCCCTCGTCGTGGAGCGCGTCGACGGCGTTGCCGGCCGCGGCGGCCAAGCAGAGGACGCGGAAGGAGCCAGCGAGGAGGCGGAGGCGGCGGAGCGGGGCGAATGCGGAGGACGAGAGGGACTCCGAGCGGCGGTGCCAGCGAGCGGAGGAGCGGAGCTTCGCGAGGCGGCGGTCGGGCGGCACGACGCGGCGGGCGGCGGCGTCGCAGGAGGTGCGCGGGAGGGGGGCGAGGGAGAGCGTGGTGGTGCAGGAGGTGGAGGCGTGGGAGAAGAGGTAGAGAAGTGAGATGGTGGCCGCGGCGGCGGCGGCGACGCTGACCAGCCGCTGGACTCGCCGGTCCATCGCCGGCGGCGAAAACGGTGGAGGTGGAGGCGACCATGGGATTGGTAGATCTGTGGCCTTGTTGGTATCAAATGGGTCGTGGTCAGCATGGCCCAATAAGGGTCGGCCCTTGTAAATTTTAGTTGGCCGAATTGTGGGACTGAAAGTAGGATTGGATTGATGGGCTAGATTATGGATCTAAAAATCTTGGATGGGCTAGATTAGCTGCCTCGAATTTAATGGGCCTTAAGCCCAAATAAGGACCCACAATCATACCTTTTTTCCATTAAGCACATCATGATATTTCAATTCGAATATTGTTTCTCGAAATCAACCGAGATATCTTTTCAGTAAAAAAAAACTGTGATACCTTTTCGTGGAAATAGAAGTGTAAGACGATCCACTAAATTCAACTTGAAATTCCTGGTGAATCTCTGTTTCCCCATCATGTCATTTCTGAACTAATAGACAATCTAACACTAGTATTTTTGCCTTTTTGGTGTTCACACGCACTGGCTTGCTTTTCAATGGCTTAATAGAGAATGCTAAGCTCGATTAGTTGGGCATCCAAGCGCTCGTGAACACGGCGCCATGGCCCTTCCACGTCAGCACCATCATGTCCTCTTCCCGCTTGACGCCCCACCCCGTGGCGTGCTCGCTCAGCAACCGCCGCACATCGCCGGCCGCCACCTCATCAAACCCAACGCCGGCGAACCCTCTCCGCCTCATCCTCTCTCCCAGCCTCGCGCCGGACTCCGGCCGCTCGGCGTCGCCGTCGTCGCTGATGACGCTCTCGATCTTCCGCCCGATGGCCGCCTCCTGCTCCATCCTTCTCGGGCTGTCCTTGGGCGCCGCCATGTCGAGCGCGTCGAGAAGGATCCAGTGGAAGTTGAAGCACCCCGCCATCCTCGCCGCGAGGCTCGGCGAGTCGAGATCGGCGTCCTCGTCGGTGACGGTCACGAGCCGTGGGCGCAGCGCTCGCACCGCGTCGAGGAACGCGTCCCGAGATTCCGGCGCCACGTGGCGCATCCAGCTCTGGCAGTTGACGATCACCGCCTCGCCGTCCCTTATCCCCAGCGACGTCGGGTCGGACAGGACGGCGGCGAGTGGAGGAGATGACGTGGCGTGTTCGACGACGTTGAACTCGAGGTGGACGCCTTTGGACTTGGCGAAGTTGGAGAGGCGGAGGCCGAGCTCGTCGGTCGGCACGGCGAGAAGCGGCGGCGCGGAGGGGCGGACGGACGGCACGGTGATCCGGAGCGACGGCGGCGGCTGCGGCCGCTTCGAGAGCGCGTCGATGAGCGTCGGCCACTGCATGCCGTGGGTGACGCTGAGGTCGACGACGTGGACGGCGGAGGCGCCGGCGACGGCGGCGACGGCGCGGAGGATGGCGGCGTTGGACGCTGTGAAGCCGAACCGGTGCCACGGCGTGAGGTCGACGTAGTCGGCGAGCTCCGTCACCGACATGGCCCTACCCCACCACGGCGACGGCGGCGACGGCGGCGCACGTGGCGCGCAGAGGCGGCGCCACGCGCGGGCGACGAGCGCGCGGAGCAGCCACGACGTGAGGCGCTGGTTGGGGTCGCCGTGGGAGGAGGCGATGTTGTTGAGAACCCACATGGTCTGCTGCGCCAGCGTGACGTCATTGGACTCCAGCGTGGCGGCGCAGTGGAGGAGGAGCTGCTGGATGCGTGGCCCGTCGACGACCACCCCGCCGGAAAAGCAGAAGGAGGAGCCATGCGCCGCCGCTCTGACGCCGCAGCCGCCGCCTCCCCTGAGCTCAGGCTCCATGTTCATGGCTTTTTCCTACGTGTTAGCCACAACTATGCAACACGATTTGGAGACTGATCTAGAGCCAATCAAATTGCATCCGATGGTCGCGATCGACGACACTTGTCAAATGTCCATTGGATGTGTTTGGATCATAAGTGATGAAGGATTGGGTTGCTAACATGTACAGTTTTGGTTATTGGTGTTGTGCAAGTTTTGCAAGTTGAGTGATGAGTGAAGCGGATTGAGGAGCTTGAAAGGCTGTTTTGGTTTGTTAGTTGGAATGACTTGGCCTACTTATAGGTCCACTGTGAAAGATCCTCTCTACATTTCCATGTAGAAAAAATGGATAACCCTTTGGACTCTTTCCATGGGGTAAAAGACAATTGTGATGTCATTCACAACATCCTTGTCTGATTGTGTTCTGATTATACTATGAGATTTGGAGTGCTAGCATTATGGCATATATTATTTGGGGGCATCAATATTTGGGGATCAACTGACACAGCATAAGGCGGAAAAGTTAAATGCTGGGAGAAACGGAGATGGTTTTTAAACTCTCGAGGGGATGTTCCCTCGCTATTGCATATTGTCCAAATAGTTATGAAAAATTATGAAAAAAAATAAGAAGATAGATCAATATGTGATATTTCATATCATTATACAAACATGCGAGCTCAAATTTGACATATACCAACTTATAAAAGTCAAAATTCAAATTGCATGTTTGTGTAATGATTTGTCACATATTTATCCATCTTGCCAAAAAAATTATCTTTTTTCATAACCATATAGATGACATGCAAATCCCTCGAGGGACATCCCCTTTAGGGCTTAAAAGAGTTTCCCATGAGAAACTTAGAGGATCAGCCATTAAAAGTACTACTAAAAAACTTTTTTTTTTTTTGCAAATGTGTGATATATTTCACACGTTTGCAAATGTTTCAGGGCAAACTTGTAGTATATTACAAGGCAAACTTGCAAATGTGTGATAAGAATGAAAAACTAATAAAAAAGCATGCCAAACATTGAAGTCAACGATCATGCATATTTTCTTCAACTTCGAATGTAGATTTTCAAATATATTTGAATAATTGCACCTTTTCTCTTGTGTTGGTGCCATTAGTCTTTATATCCTATTGATCGCTATTTCTTTGGCGATTTGTTAATCAATTGATACAATAAACGGTTGTAGCTTAGTGTAAGTAAAGGTCAGATACTTTTTTATTATGTGAAAAAATTTCGGTCTTGAAGAGATGCCGCAAGTCACGACATCTGATCTGTGGCTTTTTTTAGCCTTGCTGAGTATAAGTTGTAGTATCTGAACTTACATATAGACACACACGCACACATCCAACACCACACTCACAAACCTATACGTAAGCTAAATCCTACCCCTACACTCACACTCACATACCTGTCTTGAAGAGATGGTCTTGGACGCCAGTCCCAGCATGTGTTAAGGCTGCAATAATCCAGAAAAAATCCCCTCGAAATTCGTTTTCGAAGGGATTTGAACCTGAGACCTCTCACTAAGGCCCGCTGCTACTGAGGCTCTAGTGACTGTAGCTCATCGGTGCTTGTTGATAAAACACTTGGAAGGTATATCAACCTATGGCTTGATCAAACTAGAAAGGAGTCGCTATAATCACCTGATATCCTTAAAGTTCGATCTCATGTTCATATCAGTCAAATTAATAACAATATCTGATATTCCATCTGTCCCAATTTATATATCGTTTTGATTTTTGGTTGTAACTTTTTTATCATTCGTCTTATTAAAAAATTAGTGAAAAAAATATAAAAAAGATAAGTGATACTTAAAGTACTTTTGATTTTAACAATATCCGACGAATGGTCAAATGTTATAAATAAAAACTCAAAACAACAAGTATTTTGGGACGGGGATGCTATGTTTCTTTCACGTTGATTAGTTGCAGTACTTACACATTATTATGTGATTTTACTATATTTAAGGAGGTATTAGAAGGCGCCACTTTTTTATATAAAATTTTGGAGATCTCGATATCTTAATAACAGTAAAAATTCTCTACATTATTAGCAGGTGACTAGGTGAGAAGGTGACCGTGGAAGCAGCCATAGCCGTCCAGACTTTTTTGTCAGTTCAGATACTGGCTGAAAATTCCCAATAAACATAACCTGAACTTGTCATTCTCTGCATCCCATATTTTATCCCAGGGGCGGTCGCTCCAAGAACAGAACGAGCAGGTAGGGCAACTCTAGATGGGTAAAATCCAGAGGCTTCAGCATCTCTGAGCGTGACTGAAATACAATTGGGGTATGTTTGTTTCCCTGTTTTGTCGTATCTCTGTCTCTTTCTCATTGATTTTGACGAATGTTTGGTTGGAGAAAGATAGCAAAGAAATTCAGCTCTGGTTGTTAGGAGCTATCTGAACTGATCTTCACAAGCTGCACTTTCTTGTCATTTACCAGTCAAGATTATTACTCCAAGATACCATACATGATGCACCAGGAAAGCTATCGATAAAGAATTACAAAGAACAGGCGATTCCTATTGACACTTGTCGACAAGTTTATCTCCTGACCTGAAGAGTGCCACGAGAATTCAGTTAAGAGGGCATCATGCTACAGTGATCCTAAAAACCGAACAACTGTCAGGTGCGCACTGAGAGTTAAGAAATGCTTGTTTTTGCAGAAAATCTGAGGCTATCCAGTGACTGAAATGATGAGTGCCATCCGCCATCAAGCCAATCAAAGTTTAGCCTCAAAATTATGACCTGAAGATCTGAAAAAAAGCAGTCATTCTTTCGTCAATTCCGAATCTCATATGCCCACTGGAGAGAAAAAAGAACGCGGTGATAGCGAGGCATCATGGCCGAAAGAAAATGGAAGAATCCAACTTTCTCAAAGCCGCGACCTGGATATGTATATATGTTACATGTATTCCGGAATCGAATTTATGATCTTGAATTCTTGCTGTCCCATTTTATCGTCGATCAATTCGACAGCGATACTGTGACTGTGATGCATGCACGACGCTAATTGATTCCATTTTAACGGTTAACCAACACATTACAATCTGCATCCACTGGATTAAACATTAATGCATATGAAACATGTGAGATAATCTTTGTTCAACTTTTGGTCCCCTCATATCTTGGGAAATTCTTATCAAGTTTTGTGCCATCTTAATTAGCCGTCACTTTCCACTGTCAGCAGAAGAATAATTTTCAATCTCAGGCGGTGGCGGCCGCCGCTTGGTGGGCGTCGCCGGCGATCTTGGGCACCTTGATCTCCAGCGACCCCTCGCCGTCGTCGAAGTAGGCCTCCATTTTCCTCCAGTCGGCGTCCTCCGGCAGCTCGACGCGGCGGACGAAGCCGTGCTCCCACCACCGGCCGGCGCGCCAGTCTCGGCCGTCCGGCGGCGGCGGCCGCCATAGCCCGGTGATGTCGAGCACACGCATGGTGGCGTCGCCGCTCACCTCCACGTCGCATTTCCTCCCACCTGAATAAGACAGTTAGCTAATCAGCAACATTAGTTCTTGATCACCTCGTTTAGTAGTTTACTACAATAATGTGAAAGCGATCAGGTTCTTTTTAGGGTTTCGTAATCGTCCGGCACACGCCATGGCTGCTTTTCTCTCATGATCTAAATAAAAAATCTCTGCTTTTTCTGACCATGTTGGATGGTGCACCACACGGAGACGCAAAGAATACTACATATTTTCAGAGACAGCGAGATTGCCATGTTACTGTAGTGAAAAAGCAGAGACAAGCACAGGAAGAAAGGGGACAACCACATGACCCTAGCTTAGTAACTTTGAACTTCAAGTTTTATCCTCTGGTAGAATCCAGTTACTTCTCTCAAATGTCAACCGTTTGTTCGTTTCCTACAAGCAATTGAAGGTCTACACTCCACAGCATCTGAATCTGATTCTGATGTTCATGCTGATAGCAATACAGCATGGGAATTAATTTGGTATGCACACAGATACACTCCAGCAAGAACCTCTGTTTCAGCAAATTGACCCAACTCTTACTAAGTTAACCTGAATATTGAACTACACACAAGCAATCTCATCTCTGACAAATGTGCAAGGGCAATGCAACTTAGGTCTTTTCAGAACTCGCATGAGATCAACGCATCTATGAACTAAAGAAGAACAACTTACAGAAACTAAAAAAGCTACTCATCAATCATTATTACTTGACAAGATTAATCAAACTCACATATGTAGAAACAGAAGCAAGATGCAGCTATGAAGAAATGAAAATTGCGCAATTAATCAATACATCTGAAAAAAGAAACTAAAGATGGTTATTACCAGGTGTGTCAGCTCTCAAGTAGTACTCGGAGTCGGTCTCGGCCCAGTCGACGGTGGTCCTCGCCGTCCCACGGCGGAGCGCGGCGAGCAGCACATCGGACTCGAACTCCCACACCGGAAAGGCATCCGCCGGATCAAAGAACTTGCCGAACAGCAACGGGCTGAACAGCGACCCCTCCCCGAACACCGCCCTCGCCGCCGCGCCGTCGCTGGACTGCAGGAACGCGTTGAAGTTGTTCTCCAGCAGCGGCATGCGCCACCTCGGCGCCGCCCCGCCACCGCTGCCGCCATCGGCGACGGCGACCCCCAGCCGGACCTCGATCGCCCGCCGCGGCGGCATTGATGGTGATCGACTGCCCTTTCTGTCTTGCTGTATGAGGCAGCTTGGTGTGTTGGGGATGGGAGAGAGAGGTGTTCTTGTACGCGGGTGAGGTGGTGGAGTTTGGCCTTTGCGGAAAGCAGAGGATGAGAGGTGTGATTCCGTTTGGAGTTGGCTGGCCCCCCGCGCTGCCGCCCCGGGTAGACGAGATGTGATTCCCGCCTTTTTCCTTTTTCTCGACATTTCCATCGCGAGGGAGACGACGACGACTAGTCTTTTGGGCCGGTTCTTCCTACTTCGCCCGTGGGCCGACCTCGAGCGAATATACGACGGCCATAAACTAGGCCCACTTCGAAAAGGCTAATCCTGTGTCAAGCGTATGACACATGGGGCCCATGAGGCAGTGAGTGTACCGTGATCCCAAAGCGAAACCCTCTTCTTTTCTAGATTTTTCTCCTCACCTAAACCCTACTATTCTTCTTCTTCCCTAATCCATCCAGATGGGGCTCTTCTCGTGGTGGAAGGGGCGGCGGAGCGGCGGCGGTGGCTCGCCGGAGCTTCCGACGGCGAAGGTAGCGGCGGGTGGGTCGGTGGCGGAGGTCGCCGCTGCCGGCACGCAGGGGGCGGTGGAGGTGCGGCGGCAGCGGCAGCAGCAGGCGGGGGATGTGACCGTGTTCGAGTTCGGGTCGGCGGCGGAGTCCGGCGCCGCCCTGACGCTCGCGGGTTACTGCCCCGTCTCCGACGACCTCGAGCCCTGCCGCTGGGAGCTCGTGCCGGCCACCGGCGAGGGCGCGCCGCAGTTCCGCATCGTCTTCTGAGGGCGTGGAGAGAGAATATTCGCATATTCCGGCGGCACCTGTCATTGACATCTTGGGATGTACCAGGTTAATTTGATATAATGGTGTGAATTTTCGGCTGTATACATGTGTCCGCTACCTTACCTTGGAATAAAACTTGAGGTGTTTATGCCATCATCTGTTTTGTTAATAAGATTTGAGCTGTCATGTTTGATTAGCGAGTCTGTTGTATATGAATTTACTGACACCCACTGTAGTTCTCTAATTAGTCTGTTCACTAGGACAATATGTTCGCAGTGTGCACCTTAGCAATACTGAACTTTGTGGGTGCTATGGCCTAGTTTTCAGAGATGCAAGCTCAACCTATATCGGACACAAATGCCTTAAAATTTGTTGCAGAAGATATCTAGATATCCACTATTTCCTTTAAGAATGAAAACAAGCGTTGATCATAGAACCGAATAACTTGTAATCAACGCTAAGACCTAGACTTAACCACCAATTTCCAATTTCACCGGCATATGTTCTGTTATCTGTTTTGTTGGTTCCCCTTACTGCATACTCCTGGCTTTCTGGTTTCTACCATTGGGTACTAAGCAGTGCACATGTAAGATATACTAAGTTTGTTTTTTGTCAGTTGAATACCTAAACTAACAGTAAGACATTATTCTTATCCCTGAACCAGTCAGTTAGTGCCTCAATCTGTATAAGTGAAGTTGGTCTTGTTGAATTATGAAATTGACTCATCAGTTATTCTTATCCCTGAACCAGTCAGTTAGTGCCTTACAATTCTTGATTGCAAGTTTGCAACTTGTTTTACTTATGTAGTACCTGGAATTCTAGTCATCCTTATATTTCCAATATTGATATGGCAGTGTGTCTTCTGGAGATACCTTATTGAATAAACATCTATTATAGGGGCAGCCTGTCAACCTTGAATCAACTACCAAACTGAGCCTATAGCGAACAATGGTTGAATGCTACAAATATCAGTAAATAACATGAATATTTGCCTAGAATAATCAAATTTGTCTTGAAAATTTTCATCTGACTTACTTCGCATGATTTTGTAAATAACGCCCTTTTGCCTTTGAAAAATGTCGCTTACCATCACACCCTGTACTACCCAGACATGTGTTGTTTCCGAAATATTCATATGAAGTAATGAACCTCAGAACTGAAATACCATTCTAAAAAGACCCTCAGAACTGAAATACCATTAGCAAAATCTGTATTCCTTGTGCAGCTTGATGCTTCTCACTTTACATCAACCCATGTTCAAGGATAACTTTAAGAATCAATATGTATGTCGAGACCAGAAAATTTCCGCTTTATCATTGATACTAATTTTAGTTGGCTATCAATTTGTTGTGGTTCGTCTGTGTGGAAGCACTGGTCGATAAATAATCCTCGGTGTGCTCATTTGATGAAGCACTTTATTCTTCATACTGGCTGTTGGCTGAAGTTCAGTTACCAATCAGGCAATTAGGGAATTTCCTGACCGTTTTCTGATGTTGAAAGTCTGTCCTTGTCTGCTCTGTTATGCACAATGTAAAAGCCAGTATCAGCTACTGACACGAGAAAGTTTGATAGTATGTCAGTTTGGTCATAACAATCTCTGTAATCTCATTTCAAATCTAAGTTAATGTAAGTGAAAAGAATGCCAGCTGAGCATGCACCTGATGCTCTGAAGAAGTATGGCCAACGAGCCATACACTAGCAGTGGCCAGTGGAGCTGTGGAGGCGTCAAAAGCAAACAGCCACCTTATCTTCTCTTCCCCGCAACGACGCTACGTTTCTGGCGCCAATGGCCATGACCCTCCTGAACCCTCCTCCCTCCAAACTCGCGCCCAAACCGCCGCTCCCGCCACCATCTCGGCAATTCGCGCCACCGCCGCCGCCGCAGCAAATCCCCCTCCATCTTCTCTCCCTGCTCCGCCGCGAGCAGCTGCGACCCGTCCGCGCGTCGTCCACGCCGCCGGCGGACGCGCCGTCCCGCTCGCCGCCGTCGTCGAGGGAGGAGGCAGTGTCCCAGGCTCGGTCCTGCCTCGCCGCGGCGCTCCGCAAGCCGCTCATCAACTCGGCTCTGCCGCCGCGCAAGCTCAAGAAGCAGCAGCAGCGGCAGCGGCAGACGCGGCTCCGCGCCGAGATCCCCGTCGTCGACGACTCGCCGGGCTCCCTCGCGCGCCTCGCCGCCGACGTGTTCTCGCCGTCTGGCCTCGGCGTGTCGAAGAAGGCGTCGCTGCTGCTCGTCTGGCCGTCCACCGACGCGCTGCGATCGGCATTGCAGGAGCCCAATGTCGCCTGGGGCGCCTCGACGGCGCACGCCGATCTCGACGCTGTGGCGCCCGCGGCGAGCGGCTGCGACGCCGCCGTGTTCCTATCGCCGGGGAAGTCACAGGTGGGGAAAATTCAGGACGCCGCCGCCGCTATTGACCCGAAGCCGGTGGTGCTGTTCAACCCGGGGTGGAGCTTCGACGAGGAGGAGGATTTCGCCGCCGGCGAGAGGGGATTCGTGGGCTCCTTCAACGTGGTGTACTCCTTCACGGGGCTGGAGGTGAGGGGCCTACTGAGCAAGAAGAGAGGTGTTCTGCTACGGTTCGGCGGCGAGAGCTGGGTGCTCATGGTGGAGGAGGCGGCGGATCGGTTCAAGGTCGTGTCGCGGCTGAAGCGGCGGCCGACGATCGGCGAGGTGGAGACGGTGTTGTACAATCTCATGGCTGTCAATTCGCCGGTGACCAAGTCGGCGAGATTCCTCCGGGGGATCGTGTCGAATGTGACCGGAGGAGGAAAGGAGAAGCAGTGATCTGAAATTCTGAGAGGCCAGTGTTGCAGTGAGTTTCATCGGTAGATGTTTTTTCTTTTTGAATGATTTCGACAATTAGATGTTTCAGTGAGCTGTAACTATTTTGAGAAGTTCATCTAGAGTGTGATTGGTTGGGCTTTCAACCTGCTTTTACTTTTGCAAAAGTCAAAAGCCAACCAAAGGACAAAAGCTAGACAAGAGCTTCTAGCCAAAAGCTGCTTTTAGTGTAGTATAAATCCAAAAGCAGCCCATCCCCCTGCTTTCAGTGGCTTTTGGGGAAAAAATTACCCACCTTCCACTGAGCCACTGAGTAATGAAAAAATCGGTTCGATCGTTCTTTTTTTTTCTCTCCCGTACCCTTCCGCACCGCGCGACGAGAGGAGAAGAGGCGAGCGCCGCTTCTGCTAGGGTTAGGGTTAGCGCCGCCGGAGCACTCCAGTCGGCCGGCCGCCGCCTGTCCGGCGTCGCCGCCCGCCCGGCGCCGCCCTGACCCCGCCCGGCGCCCCTGCCTCCGACTCCCCTGCGACTTCGAAGCCGCCAGTCGCCGTCCAGCGCCGACGCCGGCGACGCCGTACCCCGACGCCGGCGACGCCCTACAACCCCGACGCCGGCGACGCCCTACAACCCCGACGCCGGCGACGCCCTACCACCCCGACGCCGGCGACGCCTCTCTGCTCCAACCAGCCGCCTCTCCAGGTATGGCTCAAATCTCTCCTCTTTCCCCTCCCTTGGACTGCAAATAGATCGAAATAATGTTTGAGATTCCATTTTTTTTAATAGCACTCTGTGAGAATAGCACTTAAGAATCCATTTTTTGTCATAGCACTTTGAGAATAGCATTTTACTGCAAATATTCATTTTTGTACTGTGAATATCCCCTCCCAAAACATGTATGGTCAGATAGTTGTGAATCCATTTTTTGTGAATAGCACTTTGAGAATAGCACTTTGAGAATCCATCTTTTGTGAATAGCTGTGAATTCATCTTTGAGAATCCATTTTTTTGTGAATAGCACTCTGTGAGAATAGCACTTTGAGAATCCATTTTACTGCAAATATTCATTCTTTTACTGCAAGTATATTGTTTCTAAGTTATAGCACTTTCCGAATCCATTTTCTTATGCAAATATATTGAGAAAAAATTATTTGGTTCAAGAATGAGTGACAAGGCAGATTGGAGTGATGGTTTTGTAAGGCATTTGTTTGATGTATGCAAAGAAGAGATAGAAGATGGGAATAGACCAATTGGAATTTTCACCACTACCGGCTAGAAGAATGTTGTTTCTAAGTTTGCAGAAAAATCGGGTGTCAAGCGAACCAAAAAACAATTAAAGAACAAGTTAGATGCGTTGAAAAAGGAATATTCAATGTTTATGGAGTTCAAGAATTGTGCAAGGCTGCATCTGAGCGAATTCGTCCGTTGTAAAAGTTGCAGTGTACTGTGATGATTTTGGGAGTTCATGCTTCCATGTGGTAAAGCAGTTTGTGGTTTAGGGCTTTGTTCCAAACAAATATATAGGAGATGTAGTAATCTAGTAATCCTACATGGTCATTTGATTGACTTTTATAAAATTCTTTGAAATTCCTATAAAATGATTCGATATGGCATGAAATTTTATTCCTGATTCATGAGTTTTTCTTTTTTTTAAAAAAAAAATCTTGCATTCATTCCAAAGGAGCCTTTTAAAATCGATCTGAATTTACGAGCTTGGACAAAGCCAAATATTGTTTGGCTTTGATCAAAAGACCAAAAAATTGTACGATTTGTAACTTTTATCTATAATCTTTTCATCTGAAACTTATATCATGGTAAACGTTAAAACTCTGTTAGCAATTAATTAGCCGATAATAATTCAAGTTAATCTTTTAGGACCTTGTTTGGCATCGTTTATATTTTTTTACATACTTTTCTTTTTTGCTTATCCAATATGAACCAAACTTGTCATTACTTGATCTATAAATACGAGTGTTGAAAGCTATATTTTAAGTTAATACCAAGTTAGGATGTTCAGTTGAAAAACAATATGAATATTTATTCAATTTATATAGGCAATTTTCCCTATATTTAAATCTCTAATAACGGGCATATAATATTATAAAATATTCACATGTATTTGTGAAAGTCAAGTTTCCGGATGATTCCAACTGTACTGTGGACCATTTTGGTTTGCTACCAAAACTTACTCTGCCTACTTAAATAGTAAATGTATTAGTTTGGATTGGAGTCAAAGAATGATAGTGCTCATGCTTTTTATTTGGTCATATTTTAGAGAATTCTTCACAATGCTATTTAAATTTGGCTTCACTTTGGAACCAAACCAAACAATAAATAGCTAACTCTACCGTACTTAAAAAAAATTGGTAGTGACCGAATATGCTTAGAACGATAACTGGCCTGATTTTCTCAATTATGGGTTCAGGCGCTGGGATCCCAGAGTATGGATCCCCATCATGGTGATCGAGGCGAAGATGTATGGGCATGGCAGGTATATCTCACGAAATATCTGCCAAAGTTCATTGTTCCTTAAATAAAAAAAGGTGCGCACAACGCTGACAAGATAATCTGAACTTGTTTTGGACACTGGCAGTCAGATCGTGTTACACTGTTATTCGCATTATCGTTCTAATTTAGAATTGATGAATTACTCATTGAATTTTGGATTGGTGATAGATGCTGATTGGTCTTTTTCAAACAGCTAGTAGCTAATTTGATCTTGGACCACTCCTAGCCATCGGAGGCACTGAATGCAGACCTGCTGATTATTGTTAACATGAACAAATTTGAGAAGAAAAAAAACTTTTCCACGCCCGCGTCGCCTACCCCGAGGGCGACCCAGGCGGCGCCTCCTCCCTAGCCCGCCTCACCCCTTCCCTCCTCCCCC